>JAFBJW010000501.1:85031-437239 GCA_016785235.1 Pseudorhombus dupliciocellatus | reverse complement strand
ATGACGTTTTCATTGATTTTTGGGCAAAGGAATTTTTTTTTTTTTTTTGTTGGAAAAAAACGACATACTAACCTATGACTTTTTGGTCGATTTTCAGACGAAATTCTTTTGCTTATTTTTTGGAACAAACCACATTTTTAGCAAAAGATATGCTAACCTATGACGTTTTCATTGATTTTTGGGCAAAAGAATTTTTTTTTTTTTTTTTTGGAAAAAAACGACATACTAACCTATGACTTTTTGGTCGATTTTCAGACGAAATTTTTTTGCTTATTTTTTGGAACAAACCATATTTTTAGCAAAAGACATGCTAACCTATGACGTTTTCATCGTTTTTTTTCCAAAAAAAACAAGACTTTCAACTCTGCAATTTTTATTTTTTGTAAGAGTTCAAAATGTGTTCATTTCATAAATAAAATTTTATTTTCTGAAACATGGATGGACTACATGGATTTAATAAGCAATACACAATTTTACAAGTGCACGTGTGTGTGTGTGTGTGTGTGTGTCAGTCAAAAAGTGTTTGCGGCTCCCAGTGTTGTCTTTTCCGTGGAAAGTGGGTCGAAATGGCTCTTTGAGTGTTACAGGTTGCTGACCCCTGGTCCAGAGGATGTTAGCTGCTGTGGTGTAGATGAGCAGCTAAACTTCCTGGGATGAGATCTCAAGGCAGGGTGGTATGTGGTAGACAGATGGACGCACTCCTCTTCCTCTGTTCAGTGTTGGCCTTTCCAAGTGATTGGAGATGGCCTCCTTTACTCCTCGCTCAAACCACCTATCCTCCTTGTCCAGGATGTGAACATCAGAGTCCTTAAAAGAGTGTCCCTTTTCCTTAGTGTGTACGTAAACCGCTGACTGCGGTCCTGTTGTTGCATGTCTTCTGTGCTGGTACATGCGTTTGTGGAGTAGTTGTGTGGTTTCTCCGATGTACAGATCCGGGCATTCTTCACTGCACTGCACAGACGACATTGTTGAGGTTTTTCTTTTGGGGTTTTGTCTTTGGGGTGAACCAGTCTGTCTGAGGGTGTTTCCTGGTTTGAAATGGACCGGGATGTCATGTTTGTTGAATATTCTCCTTAATTTCTCAGACAACCTAGATACATATGGAACTGTCATGTGTTTTCTTCTGTTCTCTGTGCTGGTTGGATTTTCTTTCTTTTGTCTATTCTTTGTTCTGACAAAGGACCAGTTGAGGTAGCCACAAGTTTTTAATGCCTGCTTGATGTGAGTGTGTTTCCTCACCCTTTCTTCCTCCCCATATCCCTCTTTTCTCCCCCCCCGGGGAAGAAAGAGGGAGGAGAGAGGGAGGAGAGAGGGATGAGGGAGGAGAGAGGGATAAGGGGAGGGGGGAAGGGGTGGAGAGAGGGAGGAAGGGCGGATGAGCTAGGGGAAAAAGGGGAGGAGCTAGGGGAAAAAGGGGAGGGGCTAGGGGAAAACGCTGATGAGCTAGGGGAAAAGGGGAGGGGCTAGGGGATAAGGGGTGGGGCTATGGGGAAAGGGGGAGTGTAGATGGGAAAGGGGGAGGGGCCAGTGGAAAAGGGGAGGGGCTATGAGGAAAGGGGGAGGAGCTATGGGGAAAAGGGGAGGATAGCTGTGAAAGGGGGAGGGGCTATGGAGAAATGGGGAGGAGCTAGGGAATACAGGGAGGAGAGAGGAAGAAAAAAAAAAACTTGTTTGTATACAACATGGAATCATAAGCATTCAAGTGTTCACCTGAAGAGGTAGTCACATCAGTATAAAAATCATATGATTAAAAAAAAGCCAGCACAGATCTATTAGTTTGGCATAAATCACAATTTATTTCATATATCTTAAAACATACATTAGGTTTGTCCCATCATTGCCCCTTTGGAAATGTCAATGCCTCTCAGGATGAAAGTGTGCTGTCTGAAACAAAAGACTGGTAACAATGTCATTAACCATGAGCAATAAAATGTGAATATTCTAAACAAAATCGTGAACTCCATCTTAAAATGACTTTTTCCTTTCCGTCATTTAAAATTTAATTTCCAGGTAAATTTTATCCCTGTTAAAACAAAAAGTGTTTAAATATAAGTGATACACACAATCCTAACAGTGACACAGTGACATAATTCTAGACACACAATAACCAAAAGGTGAAGATTGATTGGACCGAGGATCAAATCAAGAGGAAACTTGTATGAATATTGTGATTCTACTTCAGTCCTGTCCAGTGTAAGATATGACACTGTACAGAGGTGAAACATTCTTCTACGTAACAGGGATGACAGAAATAATCGATCACTTAAAGAAATGCAATAATAACGAAGTAAAGGGACAAGCATCTGTATCACAATATAAAAAGTAAACAAAACCAAATAGAAAAACTGATAAAATTCACATAATTTGCTCTGCACTGTATGAAAAAATGATTTAACTGGCAAGAGTGATAGAATGGCCTTTAAGAAAGACACGCAGTTCTAGTTCAGTTTTATATTCTACCACATGCTGCTTTGAGACGGAGGTCCAAACACACAACAATAAAACATGCGTTCCAAATGATTTTCATTTGTTAGACGTGTAGTTTAGATTCCTAGAAAGCATTCCCAACAGCAAGCCGGATAAGATGTGAAATAAGCTAACTTAGTTTGGATGGAAACTATAAAAGATAAGAGAGAGAGAATTACATCAATCACCAAAACCCAATACACCACCAAAACAAAGCAAGCGTGTGTCTGAGCTATAGCAGATGGCGGCTCTGCAGAGATACACGTGTAAAAAGCAGATATGTGATATATTGGTCCTTATGCCAAAAGGCAAAAACATCACAACAGCTCATGAGTCCTCAATTTGTGCAGTATTCAAATGAAAAACTCTCACTACAATGATAACTGGAAATTTCACATATTTGACCGACCTATTAAAAAGTAATCAACTGGCTCCTCCTATTTAAAACATACTGATCTAACAAACAAAAACTAAAAACTCAACATATTCAAACATGTCGTGGGTGGAAATATCCAGTAATGAGCACCACGCAGTCACAACAAAATAATAATGTCAAGACTTAACGTTTTCTTGCTCACCTTGTGTTTGTTTTCTTTTCCGCAGCATGTACAATGACCTTCAGTGCAGCAGCGACAATATGTAAACAACACACTGAGAGGGCTGAGCTTGAGCTGTCACGGGCAGGGATTGGCTGAGGGGTTTAATGGATACGGGGTAGGCGGGGTCTTGTCAGCTGACTGCAGTAGGCTGGAGGGTGTTTGTCTTCACAGATCGTCAACTCAACTAGATCACACAAGAAAAGTAGAGCAATATTCATGTTAAGAAACATATCAGATGGAGGAAAACATCAACAATGCTAAGACAAGAGGAGAGAGGAGCGTGAGGCCTGAGGCGTCATTACTTGGTGGGCACGGTGGGCGAGCCGGAGCGGTGGAAGTGGATGTTCTGCCACTTGCTGTCGCGGCGGTGCCAGATGCGGGTCTCCTCTGACTGCATGGTGCGGGGCATGCCGTTTCTGTCGATGTACTGAGTGAGGCGGATGTAGGCGATGCAGGCGGCCTCGTCCCCGATCAGGTGGACGTGGGGGTTGAGCAGGATGGTGTGGATCGGCTTCCCCTTAGACAGAGCTGCAGGGGAAGAGATGAGGAAGAGACACTGACTGACCGGCAATGAAAAAATAAAATTGTGTGCACGTGTGATTAATTATCTGTGCAATAAAGGATTAACATTTACATTTCTGGTCAAGCCTTTTTTTTTTTTGTTTTAAATCCTCTTGAGATGGTTCCACTCTTGGTTTGTTTACAGCAAAACCTTTGCACAGAAAAGTGTTCCTGTATCCTCATTAAAAGACACTGTTCCAATCAGAGCACGATGAGCTCGTTTAACGAAATGTCATCTTGAGCTTTTAGTACGTGACATTTCACAGATTACAGCAATTTATGACATTAGCATTTAGAAATTCAGCATCAAATTAAAAGAAACAAATGTTAAAATAAAACTTTTCACGGACTGGACGTAGTTTCGCTTTTTCTTCAGCTACATCACTTAATTCAATATTGTCCTAATCGGACAACATCATCTGAGACGGACGGGCGGTACCATTCTCAAAGTAGAAGCGGTGGAAGTCAGTGCCCTCCACCAAGTTCCCCATGGCCTCAGGCTCGAAGGATGTGAGGCCGGGATCACAGATCTTCCTGATGGAGAGGACAAAGGCAGAAAGTTACATCACTGCAGGACTGAGAATAATTCAGAAATTCAGAAATGAGCCCAGCGGAACTGACGTGTAGGCCTCGAAGTCTCCGTTGTTGATGGCCTCAATCAGCTGCTCTGTGACTTTGATGATCTCCTGCTTCCGGGCTGAGAGAGAGGAAGGACAGAGGTTAGGGCTTGCAAAGAAAACTCCTGAGGAGCGTGAGCAGAAATCAAAAGTGAAACAGCCAAAATCAGCGTGGGACACGAGGACGAGAGCGACGCAGCATCACAACATCGGGACGTTCAGGGACAGAAAGAGTCACGACAGCAGATGTCACAGTATGAGGGGAAAACTGGTGGAAGTGAAGTCAGCATGGTTCAACATGGACGACATCGAAATTACCTTTCATGCTAAGTAGGTAACCTAGGAGACAATGAATGGAAAGAATAAGTGCGCTTGTTGTGGTTTGATAAAAATATAACCACTAGTGACAGTGACAGAATATGGAGGTGAGTGGAAACATGGAGCCAGTGACTGTCTCTCTCTCTCACACACACACACACTCACGTTTACCTTCCTCAGACGGCAGTGCACTGCTGTTATAGGCGAGCCGGACGCTCACAGTCTTTCGCTGTGCACTCATCCCCTCCACTGATGCCAAAACCAAAACACCAACAGCCAGGAGGCCAAACATGCTCCGCTCTAACCACCGCTCCCCCGCCTGGGACTCAAACTCCAGCAGGAGACAGACACGACTGGATCATGAAATATCAACCGTCTGGTTTTGTAGAGACCCCGACACAGAGGAGACACCGCTCCTCCTCCGTGGACTCTGCTTTGCAAACGCTTCTTGTGTACACACACACGGTGCAGATAAGGTTTGTCCACCGTGCCATTCCCCCCAAACTCAGGGTGCAAGGTTCAATTGAAACGTTTTAACAGGATAAAAGGGATCAAAGCACAAAGGTGATTATTTGAAGCAAGTGTTTTCATCTGAGGTTCTATGTTCCAGGAAAGTTTTAGTTCACCTGATCTCAAACTAGGTCGGCATCCTGACCCTGTTCATTTATTAACAAAGCTCAAACAAGCTTCAGCTGCATCCCCTGGAAGACGTTTTATTTATTCAGTGTCATTCCCGCTGCTGTCACATTTCTGGCCTAATGAAGTCAGCATGCTGTGCCTCTGTCTGACCAGTGGGGGGTGCTATTGGACAGCAGGTCTGCACTCAGAGGCGTGGCTCAGGGACACATGGAGACTGAACATGAGCCACCTTTCTGGAAACTTGGGCTGATTGCTTTGCTCGGAACATTTTAAAATCCAAACAGCGCAACTTGGAGTTGGTGGGCAGGGGCGCTAGGAGAGTACCAGCAAGAGGAGGAGGAGGAGGAATGGGAGAGAGGATGGAAGGAAGCGTGGAAATGGAGAAAATGAAAATGTGAAACGAGGAACACTAGACTCGACTTCTTTTTTTATTGACATTGCATGAAAAGCCGGAAATGACAAAGTTCCGGATGAATCAGTTTGGATGGAATGAAGATGTTCGGGTAGAGAGCAGCAGTGAGGTCAGATGCTCCTTTTCACATAAGTCACAGAATCTATTCTGTCTTCCAGTTAAAAAGATTTGTAATTTTTCCTCACTGCTGCAAGATGTCAAAATTCTGTGAACTGAAAAAAACAATGGGCTATAAAAGTGTTTGACAAGTTAAACACAATGCTAAGTAAACAGGAAATACAATCCACGACCAGATGAACACACAAAGTTCACCAGCTGCCTCTCTGCCAACCAACCAGTTCTGCAACAACTGAGCTCAAAGTCAACAAATGGTGTTTTACTTCCAACCAATGAACGCAGATAAGCCGCCACATATTCCTCTAACAACCCTACACCGCTGAGACACATCCACTCACAAAATAAAATAAAGAAATCCAGCATGTGGGTGTAAATTACGACCACTGCTGCGACACTCTTAAAATCTTCCTCCACAGGATTTCTGAGTCTCTTTGTAAACCCAGAGTCTGATTGAGAGCACACATGTAAAACAGAAGAGCAGCTGTAATACAAAATCTGTGTGAGAGAATAATAGCACGGAGAAGGGGGGGGGCACATCTTACTGAACACTATAATAAGAGGAGCGATTGCAAAGCTCTGCTGAATGAGGTTACTGGAGCATTGAGGAATGACGAACCCGTCAGCCATGAATAACAGTGGAGGCCAGGAAAAAGGGCAGAGGCATGTCTCTTAATGGACCTGTGCACGTGCTGGAAGTATGGATGCTCAGAGAGCAGCGACGCGAGGAGCCGCACACACGGAATAACTCAAATCGGTGGTCATTTGGAGACGCAAAAGGTCCAAACATGGTGCGTCCCAAAAGGGAGACCAAGCAGCACGGACAACGACGGATGAAACACATTGGTCATACAATCATACAATCATGCAAGACACTCATGCAACAGACGGCAGAGCAGTCCAAACAAATGTTAGTTCAGAAACTAGCAGTAATCAGAATAAATCAGGTGTGAGGGCGCCGTCCTCCCTACCTCTGACGTCCTCGTCCTCGATGGTGGTGTTGGCACTCTCGCTGGACTCCTGTGAAAGGACGCAGAAAAACACCAGTGAGGACAAACGGGCAGTTGACGGACATGCGGAGGACATGGGACACGAGGTCCGGCTGCTCCTGTGGCTGGTCTCAGACATTCAACAGTCTCTACTTATTCTGATGTAACGAGCAGCTGTGCTTTATGACAATACTTTTTTACAAAATGTAATAAAATAATAAATAAAGAGTACATTCATAAGGATTCCCCTTCCTATTTTCAATCCCCTAGATTTACACAACACTGGACTGGTGCATGTGATGCATTTAGACACAGTGAAACTATGAGCACCAACACCATCATGTCACTGCACAAAGCAAAAAAAAAAAAAAACACATGCATGCACACATGTTCCCGAACATGGATTCTTCATCGTCATGGAGATCCATACACAGAAGCAGGAAATGGACCCCAGGCTGTTCTCTTAAGGATTTGTCTTGTGGATCAGCTTTTGAATCCGCGGCTGCACGGACATGCATAATCCCCCCCCCCACACACACACACACAGCTGTAATAACGACCAACGGCAGCGCGCGCTCGCCGCTACTTTGAATCCGCGGCTGCACGGACATGCATAATCCCCCCCCCCACACACACACACACAGCTGTAATAACGACCAACGGCAGCGCGCGCTCGCCGCTACACGAGATGACATCATCATTTTTACAAATCGGGAGATCTGGAGGTCTTCCAGTGCGGAGTAAACAAACTGCAAACACGCATGAGATTTATTAAAGACGTGCAACAGTTGACAGCAGCATGCGACACCAGTCCACGGCCCCCCTGCTTTCCCCATTTGACAAACGTGAGGCTCTACTCTAAACGACCCACTGAGTACCTTGTTTCCGTCAGCTGGGTTGTGGATTACAGTGGTTTGAGGCTCCTGAGGTGAGAGGTCAGTGCAGAACAGAAGTGGGTTAGGAGGGGAAAGAGCTGGACAGGAAAACACTTTGCAAGAGAGGAGAGGACGTCAGAGTGGTGGAGGAAGGAAGGGTCACAGAGTCACTGTACAGGCAGATGGTTTACTGACGGCAAGATGGCAGCATGTGACATCAAACACAGACAGCGATCGGCTAGAGATGCTTGCACTGACGCTACGACACACTACAGTCACATTAAAGATAAGACACAATAGATAAATGTTAACACAACTCTGGGGCCTCGGAGCCAACTTTCACTCCATGCAAATCTAAATCTAATCTCGATGTTTACCTGTGAACGTTGACAATAAAGGCTTTCTATTCTATTCTCTAGTCCAGTTAAAAAAAACTCCATTCAAACAAATCCTTGTTCCCTTTCCATTTGAATGCTATGTGTTTACATCCTGTGGGTCAGGAACATATGTCCACTTGACAAGTCTCAGCCCATTAACACCCGGCGTTGACTCCACTTTGATCGACAACAAAGACCCGACCTGCGTCTCAGAGACAGCTGACACGCGGCAGCCATCGCAGTCGCGGTCGCCGTCAGAGGCGAACGCAGCGATATGGAAACACAACGCAGGCTGCTCGTGCTGCACAACCACTGAAGACGAGGAAAACACCAGATCACCACCAAGAATGAAGAGAGACAGGTGTTCCCGAGCTGAGGACAGACGTCACTGGAAATATGGACAGTGAGACAGTCATGCAAAATGCAGGCAGCGAGGCAGGCAGACAGTGTACCAGAGCAGGACTGGGGACAGGCTCTTTAGGGCTGGTGACCACATTGGCCTTGTTGTTGATCTGGAGGGACAGAGTGGACAAACAGGTAGACAGGCGGGACAAGGCAGAAGTGACAGGGCTTAGTGTCCAAACGCTGATGAGAGCCTGCTGCGGAGGGAAAAACGCAGAGCGCTGCGCTCCAGAGCGAGCAAATAACGTCAGGCTAGGAAATAAAATAACCTGCAATTGTTCTTTTAAGCAGTTCTCCTCCGACTTGGCTGGTTTGTGACTGAGCACATGGACCCGGGCCGGGATGTTTGAGGAGCTCACACGCCATACGGCCTGAATATGACACGGAATCTCCTTACATAACAGCGACAGTGATGCTTCTGGTCGGCTGCTAACATCAACGTGCTCGCAGTGACTATCGTGACATCGGGATGTTTAAAGACGGCTTAAGGAGGAGTCCACAGTTAAACAATCTTAACGTTTCTTCAGAAGAAAAAATGTGTGCTGGGACAGAAATAACTGGCATAAGCAAATTCATGTTTGCTCCATGGCTGCTATGATATTATACTACAGCTTCAGCAGTATTTTATGTACTACAACAGCGTGTATAGGATTCTCTCTGCTAGAGGGAACTACCCAGGGTCTGGGTCTGGGTTGAAGCGGCAGCTAACAGCTCAGTCCTACCCTTAAATGCTCTGTACTGTCCGTCTTCCTTTTCTACGTTGAGCAGCCACAACACAACAGAACAGAAATTAATCCAAGTGCGACCAACACACACACACGTACACTTTCCTGAAATAAAATTTAAAAAAATTTGCATTTGCATCTTTATTACCTGCTGATTAGAAAGTGCAGTGATATATTCAGCAGACTAGGACACAACATTTAAACCAGCAGCAGTGGTGCGTTTGGGTTAAACAGGAGGTGTGAACATGCACGGCTGCCAGCACCAGAAGCTCGTCAGGAGAAAACAAGAAAAACCCATCAGCCGTTCAGCAAGGAGAGGAAAGAAGTCGAACCAGAGAAGGGGGAATCGTTCTGTGGTTGCTGACTAAAGAGCCGCAGCATCTCATCTACCTGGATTCCATCAGATGTCTCTTTTTAATCTTATTTCATTTTGTTCATTTGTTTATTTTAAATAGAATGAATCTCCTGCTCAGGACTGAACAGAAGACACTTTCCTCATGTCCTCATATCAGACGCCAAACAGACGCTGCAGAGGGACCATCATTGTTGAGAAATGCGTCACAGCCACTTGGGAGGGGACTAATTTCCCTGCTGCCCCTCAGGCTCCTGGATTACCAAGGCCGTGCCGTGGCTTCTCTTCACAGACGACGCTCCAGCATTTCAGGAAACAACACTTAAAATATCAGAAATAAAACAGGAGCACGTGTGAGTGTGGAGAGTGACGCTGGACTTACTTTGACACCGTCCGCCTTTTTGTTCAGGAGGCTCTTGGCTGCTGTTGAGAATGAAAACAAAGGAAGGAACTTAGTTGCCAACTGGAACCCCCCCCCCCCACACACACACAGATACACGCACAAGTACTATGTCTATTCAGTCTGGCCAGTTACATGCCACCTGACAGAGGGCTCTGCTAGAACTGGAAGCAGAAGAGAGAAATGTAAATGAAGCCAGGAGATGGAATCAAACTTAGTGAATCATTAGTCTGGCAAAAGATGGAATTAGCATCATCGGATGAGACGCTGGCAGCTGTGCTGAGAAATCACTGCAGCACCGTCCAGGGAATTATTTTCTTTGACTTCTCTGTCTTATCTCACACACACACGACAACGTACAAGAGGGAGTGAGGTGAAATGATGCGAGGAGTTTATTTCCTCAGTGAACATGCACTTGGAGACAGAGAGGACGATCGTGGCGGGGGTTAGAGCGTTGGGGTTTTTTGTGCATCCTGTACAACACTGAGCCAAACTGGAGGGAGGTGTTTATGAGCGGCGAAGTGTAAACGACACCGACGACTCTTACCTTGCACACGAGAGAGCAGACAAGAGGGGGGGGGAGGAAAAACAAAAGTAAACACTGACGGCATGTTTGCTCCGACATCGACCAGCATTAACTGACAGTTTAGAGGTTTCAAATAATTGAATCAACATGGAGGAAAAGACCATGAGCTGGCCATGGTCGTATGTCATGAAGGGAAAATAATCAATAGCGCTGCACTCAGTTTGAATGTTTGCCCTTTGAATGCACCTGAAGACAGGGCTGCATCGATCCTGCGGCTCGTCTATTCTGTTGTGAGAGCAGGTGAAAAAGGAGGATGGATGGAGCTTAACGGGCCCTAAAGGCCAGAACATTCTGAGACACAATCGCTCTCAAGATCGCAAGACTCTTGTTCAAAATGTTAGCGAGACAAAGCTGCAGCCAGTCGGTGGAACTGGTGGATTCCTACCTGAGAAGTTGCGAGTGGCAAGCATGGTGGTCAGGATGGCCCCCTGTGGAGGAACGGACAAAATGACCTTTCCTAAAACACACACCGGGGTTTGCCTCATATTGTATACAAACACGTGTTGCCACTCACCTTGAGTTTTCTCCTGGCGTTGAATTTCTTCAGGCACTCCACGGTTTCCTGTCTGTGCATCATGGACGCCACAGTGGACCGTTGCTGCGAACAGAGAGGAAGCGAGGGGATAAACCGAGCTCACGAAGGAGAAGAAACAAACACTTGTGACAGCGTGTGTGTGTGTGTGTGTTCCTGTCAGGAGACGTACGCAGATCCACGGGTGTTTGAGCGCGTCTGTGGCGGTGACTCTCTTGGCCGGATTGATGGTCAGCATCTTGTTGATCAGGTCTTTGGCCTCGGGAGTGACCGTGTCCCACTCTGGTGACGGGAACTTCTCAGAGAGAGAGAAACAAACCGTTATACACGTATCACTGACACTGACATGACATGAGAGAGAGGGAGAGGGAGTCACTGTGACGCTCACATCATAGGCTCCAGCTTTGATCTGCTGGTAGAGTCTGTGCTGGTCCTCGTCCCAGAAAGGTGGATACCCCACCAGGAGGATGTAGAGAATCACACCTACACAGACAGCTCACACTCATTATCAATAATAACAAAAAATAAGAAATAGTGAACAAAAAAGTGAGACAGAAGATGAGAGTCTTTATTACACACGCAGCATGGAAACAAGCGGTTGAGCCACTGCTCCAGTGCAGGAACGACTGGCGAGGAACACAAACCTGTGCTAATATTTGCTGGTGTTACCAGGGACAACTGGTTTTCACCGGCCGGCCGTGTGCCAGCAGAAGATGAAAGGTCTATTGTTTCGGTGCACCCAGTGGGCCGCCACAGGTAGGGGTGTGTGTGTGTGTGTGTAGAGGAGCGAGAGTGTGTGTTTGACCTCTTAGACCCTGGTGGCCTGGCCCATCACGAGCGTGTGTAATGAGCATCAGTGATGATTAATTCAAGAGGCAGGAGCTCTGTGTACCCCTCTGAGGTACTTAAACTACACCCCCCCCCCCTCCACACACACACACACACAGTAGAAAGTGTTGAATAAAACTCAATGACACCCTGAATTTGAAATTCATTAAAAGTCCATTTACCAAGTGGAATTTGTATTCTGGTTCTGCTCAGGAGTGCATTAGTGGCCTAAAAGCTAAATTAGCAACGTATAAAGATTTCGTCAGTTCTCACTTTTCTTACATGAAAATTACAGTTACTGCCAATACTGCAGTACTCGAATTATCCTGGAGACAACCTTACCGCAGGCCCACATGTCCACCGGCTTGCCGTACGGGTCTTTCCTCAGCACTTCTGGAGACAGGTACCCTGGTGTCCCGGCAAAGCCTGCAACAACAACAACACACACAGATTAAACCCGACCCCGTCCCACACAGATTTAGAAGCTTCCTGTGCAGTGAAAGGACTTCACGTCGCTGTGGAGAGGATCACTGGTCCCCCCGAGGTTAAAGGTAAAAATCTCTCATCCTCTCTGTGGATGAGAAGTCTGGCTCAACTCCAATAACACGCAGCCCACTTACACAAAAAAAAAAAATGTTCCAGGGGAGTGGTGTGAAAGTCAGAAGACACCGTGAGGCTGGAGCTGGGGGAACAGACCAATTATTCCTCTCATCTCCAGGGGATGGGAAGAGAAATAGACCTGATATCCGTTGATATGAGAGCCCAGAGCAGCGGCACACCCAGTCCCTTCAGACAGGTGTGACAGGGGAGCTTCTTGGGCTCCGAGCGATATAAACGGCACATCTGTGAGCCTTCACTTCAAACTGGGACAAAAGTCTAATTGTTCTTATGCATATGGTGTGTAAAAGCACATCATAACAGTTAACTCACCGAACCATGCCTGCTGGTCTCCCTGCACCTCGATGGCCAGGCCGAAGTCGGCCAGTTTGACCGCCGCCCCCTTCAACTTGCTGGCGAGGAGCAAATTCTCAGGCTTGAAGTAAAAGTACACGAAGGAAAACTTTCAGTTACTCTGGCATGGTGATCTCATTACAAAAAACTGAAAGACTCTGTAGTGTTTTGGTAACTTTAAACTACAGGGAGGGTCGCACTCTAGCTCACAATGAGAATAAGGGATGATGTCAGAAACGGTGTCAGCGTTTAGCAGTGAGCACTAATGGCTGAGCCGGAGGCGAACGTGTAGCAGATACTGTACGTGCCCAGAGACAGTCAGACACCACTGACTCATGTGGAGCCTGATTACAGGGCCCGCCGCTGACCTCGACCCGGCGGCCACAGGTGGACGTGCGTCAACAAGACGCTGGCAGGTTGGCAGATAAGGAGCGGGTGAGAGAGGCTAACACTGAGGGGAGGGGCGGGGCTCCATGAACAGTCCACAGAGGATGAATAATGGATTTTCTGACATTTTTGAAGCAGGAAATTATTCAGAGTAACTGAGCTCCAACATGATAATAAACAAAAAGCTTTTATTCTGCCACGATTCCCCTCCAGTTATCTGTCCAGAACAGAAGGAGGCCATTACTCATTCTGAGGCCGTCACATACATGGACTCTATCACAGTACATGTACGTATGTATTTGCATTTCCACATTAACAGGACACAATGAACTCCTGTCCCCAGAAACATTAGAATTTAAGCCCCAGGGGAATATTTAAAAAGAAATATTAAAATAATAAGAAAGGTTCACATTCAAAATCTGACCTCCGGTCATCTGAGCACTCAGGACCAGGACTCTAATCTATTCACGCCTTTTGCTCAACTTCAAATGCGTATATACGCTACAATGGAGAAGAGAACAGATTTCATGTACATGTGAATAGACATGCATATATGTGACAGGCGCAGCATGAAGGTATGGAACATGCCATTCACTGGAGATCGATGGAATTCCTTTGTTATCAGCGTGTGTGTCTGTGTTTGCTCGGGCTGTTAGTAGAGCGCGGGGGATTCCTGAGTCGTGCAGTTCAGGAGGGCATGCTGTCATCAGAGGTTTGAGGAAGGGTGGGGTGGGGGTTGAGGGGGGGGGGGGCAAGGTAAATGCATTCATCAGCATCATGCAGTCATTGCAAACGCTCAACCCTGATTTTCTTCGCCGCCTCAGAAACACCCACTCCCAGCCCTGGGAAAACAACCGTGTAGACAAAAGGGTCAAATGAAGGAGAAGAGGGAAGGAGGTAAAAATAAGGGACCCGTCAGGTTTGTGAGAGAGGAATCTGAGCAGTACCGAGCATCGGCTCGAGCTTTACAAAACATTAACAGACACGGCTACATATTGATTTCTTGAGTGCATGTTTGAGCCTGTGCGCTGCTCACGATCGTTATCTCTGAGATGTAAAATCACACAGATACACGCGCCCAAGTGGCAAACGCTGTTTCCCCACTGTGCGTTCTTTCGCCGCCTGTTTGTTTCTGCTTGTATTTGTTTTGTGCTCGTTTCTTCCGGCCGGGGCGGCTGCCTGGCAACAGCCAACCAGATCACGGCGACACGGCAGCCGGCGAATGCAAAGAGCGAGCTAATTATGGCTGGTGGTAAACCAAACCTCAGGCACGCCCCAGGTTCATTTGATTGGCAAATCCTGTGAGAATCCAACTGAGACCGATGTCAGTGTGATGTTCAGCTGCGAGTTCTCTGTTCTTAAACAGTACTCCCTCCCTCTGAGGACAGAAGTTGGGTGAATCTGTCATGGAGGTACGTCTCCAACTTTACTGTAAACACACTGATGGCCTGAACTGCCTCTGCCTTTGCGACACATCTGATGTTAAGACATGTCAAGTCTTGTTTTAACGAAAACAAAGCCTCACCTGAACTGCACGCCATTCCTTCCTCACATCAAACTCAAGCCAAGATCCCACACACATGATTCTTTAGTCTGTATTTACTGTTTAATTAAAAACCTGATCCAGAGACGTGTGGCAGGTAAGACTGCAATAAGGCACTGAGAGAGAAGAGTGGAGGTGGACAAGGAAGTTCAAAACACTTTGGGAACGTGGGGCGATCAGACATTAGAGCTCTTTTCGTGTACTTACCTTGAGGTCGCGGTGGACCACTCCCATCTGGTGGCAGTGGAGCACGGCCTCTAGGATCTGCTGAATGCAATGACTGCATGCAAACACCAGGGGGCCATGGGTTAGTGACAAGCTACCACTCACTGTCTGTGGCTGTGAGCTCGCTTTGACGCCCCGGGAGCGACTTGGCCGTGTTGGCGTGGCAGCTGACCCACCCGGAGGCAGTTTGGTCGAAAGGACGACAGGAGTTTGTTTATCTGTGTGTAATAAACACGGCTGCAACGACGCCATCATCTGCTGCTCACACAACACGGCCAGGTCTGCACCCAAAGTCCCAAAACAGAAGTGGTGTTAGCTCCTGGCCAATCAGAGAGGCCCGAGTCAGACACTGAGAGGCTGGGGAGTAAAGGCGAGGGTTCGATTTCTAACATCACCGCCACAGGAGCACTCATGGAGACAAAGGGTCCCGAGGTTTTAAAATGCTTCCAGAGTAGATTTGAAATGTAATGATCCTGATTGCCGTGAGTTAAAGCACTGATGAATTTACAGTCATTTAATTTGAAATCAAAGAGATTTAATGCCAATCTCTCTGGAGCCCCTCTGCGACCTCCGACCCCTCGCCCGGGTCTCAGCCTCTCAGTGGCGGGTTCACAGCATGATTTCGGACAGACGCTACATGCACTCCGTGCCCCGGCATACAGGAGAGGCAGGCCATGATGACATCTACCAGCCCCCTCCTCCAGCATGACAAGGCCCCGCGCCTCCTCGCCATCCAGCCTGCCCGATATAAACACTCCTGCCAGGTGGCGGCGTGTGAGGGTGTCTGGGGGTGGAGAGGGGGGCGGGGCTGGTTTTCGGAGGAGGCGGCACGCTGCGAAAGGTTAACTAGTCGACTGGTCAGGCAGTGGAGGTGCGAGGCGGGGCGCCGCAGGTGGGCAGGCCTGTGTGTTTTTTAGCTGTTACCGTGGTCACTTACTAACCTTTAGGTCCCTGTGCACTATGCCATTAATGTGGCAATGATTTACACTTTCTAGAATCTGCTGTATGCAGTGACTGTGGAGGAGAGAGAGAGACCAGGCCAGAAGCAAAAAGGAGAGGAAGAGGGAGAACAGGTAAACGTCAGGAAACAGGCAGACAGAACACACCACAACTCAAACACTTGATTTACAACAGGGAAGAGTTTTAAATGAACAGTTCAGCAGTTTTGCAAATATTACTGTTATTATTCACTTTAGTTTTCAGAGCATTGGCAACAATCTTGTTTTATGTAAATTCAATGCAGAGCTGGAGATAACAAAGGTCCTTGTTGAACTGTTCCTTTAATTTAACAGAAAAAAAATATATGAAAACATAATATCAATTCCTTAGAAATAAATGTTTAACAAATCAGATTAATCCACTTCAAAATAGAACCTAGAACCTCAATTATATTGATCTAAATTTGCTTAAATGTCCCGAGCTGCTTTGTCAAAATAAAGACAAACGACCTGAAATGTCTCAGATGGAGATTTAATGAGATACTTTGGGATGAAGCTGCTTTTCTAGGCGCAAAAAAAAAAAAAAAAAAAAATCTAGTTCCATTTTTGAGTGGATTTTCAATAAACTGGAGAGAAGGTGACACTGGGAAAGTAGTTCCATGAGCAGAGGACAACTTTAGTTAGAACAGGAAATGTGGAAAGAGGAGAGTGGAAGTCATAAAGGCATATCAAGATGGGACGAGTCAGGTCGTGCTCTGTGAATTAAATCTACCTTGATATGCCTTAATGGTGCCAAAAAGGGTTTTACATTACATTTAGAGACAGCAACACTGACCTGGCATCAGCTTCGCTGTAGTACTCCCTGGCAACGATGTCTTCAAACAGCTCACCGCCGGTAACTCTGGAGCCAGAACAAACACGGAAAGAGAGTTACAAAGAAAAGAAAACAACTCTCCCCAAACTTTGATGCAGTAACAGCTCTATTTTAAGTCACTTCTCCACTTCCAAAGCTCGAAATCCCCAAAAACCAAACCCTTAAACCCGCACTCCCCACAGTGCACCTCACCAACGGTGGTCATTTTAACCCTCATTTCCTGTAAAGTGCCTGCGTCTCCTGGGGGCTTACTGGCATCAGGGATGACAAATGTCCGAGCAGGGCAGCTGTAAACTGACCCTCATCTGTAAACTCGCTGGAGTTTCCCCGCTTGAGCGCAGCAGGATTTAAAAAGTGGGTCAGCGGAGCAGTTTCCCACAAAAAGCGAAAAAGAAATTTTTTTCCATGGGCTGCGGAAAACAGTGTCAGGTAGCGTCGTCAGAGGCTTTCAAATCCTTAATGGCTGTTTTTTTTTTTTTTTTTTTTAAGAAGTGTTTTCGTGGACACACCCACCCATCCAGAGGCTTTCAAATCCTTAATGGCTTTTTTTTTTTTTTTTTTTTTAAGAAGTGTTTTCGTGGACACACCCACCCATCCCTCCATCAGCAGAGTGGAGGATGACTCAATTCCCAATTCTGGGCGAACTATACCTTTAAGCTGAAAAAGAAAATTCCCACACTTACAGGTCAAAGACCAGGTAGTGGAATCCTTCCTCTGATATGCTGTCATGGAGCCGCACTGTGAGAGAGGAGAGGAGGAGAGGGGAGAGGCAGGGGTTACTTCTTGCATCATTAGATTTAGATCTTGTCCATGGACAAACTGGGCGGCCCACACCTCATTCACCCAGGGTCATTTTGGCCAAGACGTGTCTGGAGTCGTATTATTACAGAGGAACACTTTTAAAACACCATTTATCTTCCTGTCACAGAGAAGTGCAGGCCCTCCAACCAAACCGCATCACACAAGGATCCCTGCAGCGTGCACAGGTTTGCCGATGTGCCCATGAGCATGACACATCATTCCAGCACAGCTGTGACGTTGCTTACGATACGTCACTGTCAGTTACAGCACTTAAGCTCTACCACATCACCCTTGCGACTGTGAATGAATTATCAACGTCCGCTGCTCACCTGCGGAGCTTCGCCAACTTTTTTTTGTCGTGATGAACTCTTAAACATCGGCAGAGGCAGGAAGAATATTTCCTGCTTGTTCAGACGCCGATATATAAATACTTTCATTCTGTCCCAGAGGCTGCAGATCCAGCTGTGGACAGACTGAAGAGCCATGACTTGAAATATGAACATGAGCCTATATTAATATACAGTCTTAACGTAGCACAAGTTCAGCATTGAATTATATTGAAGAGAAATAACATTTTTCTCCATTTCTGTCTGTTTTACTGATTTACATGAATGAAACCAAACCCAGACACTTCTGCATTTTCATTTACTGGCAGCCTCGCTCCTGGTCTCTTTTCCTCTAAAAAGAGGAAGATGAAGTCAGAAGTCGGGGTTTTAGAGTCAATCCGCCACCGTGCAGACTGGATGTGAAACACCAAGGACTGAAGTGACAGAGCCGAGCGAAACTAGCATGGGCCTGAAGAGCAGCGGCTCATGGGGTCAGATATACAAGACGGATGATCTGTATCTAAAACCATCATGTCCATCTAAAACAATTATGTTTTACTATATTAAAGTGAAATAAAGCAGATACACAGGAACCCACACCTCTCCTAACCGAAGCCTCCATGGTGAGGTGAGGACAAAAAACGAGTGGACCAGATAACCCCCTAACATCCACTCGTTGGTCTCTGCCACCCACTCGTCTATCGCTTTCCCTTAAGGCAAAAAAAAAAAAAGAGGCCAAACAACCAATAAGTACCAGTTTTCAATGTGTGGCAAAGTCGGTGCTGAGGTGGTAATTACAGTTGTTAGGCCTCTGGAGCTCTCAGAGGACTGGTGTGTGTGTGTGTTGAGGGGGGGGTTCTCTATTTAGAGCCTGAGTACAGAGTGATTTGAATATTCTAACCTCAGCCACAGGGTCTGAGGCAGAGCTCATTTTAATGTGGGTAACTTAGAAGCATATAAATATTTGATGTTCTATACATTTCTTGTATGTTTTCAGACACGTGGACTATACATTAAACATGACACATCACACAGGTAAGACACGGCTAAACAGAAAGGGGGGCACGTTACCGATGTTGGGATGCTTGAGCAGACGGCAGATCCGGGCCTCTCGCTCCAGCTTCTGGTGATCTGCAGAGACAATAAATAAATAAAATAAATTACAAACAGCCCTCCTGCAACTCTTCAAACCCCTTCAGAGACTCCACTTATTAAACACCGCCCACGTCTCCCTCCCGCCGGGGACAGATGAGCAGCAGAAGCGACTGTCACAAGTCATGAGAGCAAACAGCGGACGAGAGACGAGGACGAGCCAGCGCTCCGTGGCTCATCACCGCGTCTCTGCTTATCCACACAAATACACATGAAGAGCGACAGGAGGGACACTGTTGCATGATGAAATATAAAGAAGAATATATCAGAGCTACACTCCCATCACACCTTGCTGCACCAGTCTTTTAATCCGGACCTCACAGGCCCAGTGCGATGTGCTTTGACAGAGGGTTTGTAATCCTCATGGTCACTGGGCTGTCAACTTCTCTCCCTTTCTCTCCACCCGGCGCTCGGCTCGCCGCCCGTCAGTGATGTAAACAGGATTTGCGGCGTGAGTGGCGCTCGCTCGCGATTGCTGACCACAAGTAGCCGGTCTTTTCCTTCTGTACTCAGTCATTTCCTTCCTTCGCCTGACTGTCTCCGTTATCAGTCTGCTGCATGTTGTTTATGACACGTATCTTTCCAGGAGCGACCAAAATACAGTGAGGAACAGTTACATGCGATAAAACGAGCACATCTTCAGCTGCAGGCAGGGTCGTTCAGGACTGCAGAACTATGAGTCAGGTCGCAAGTTGACTAAAAATAAGTCTGAAAGCAAAACTTGGATTTGTTTCAGTTTTTTATTTGACTCAGACTTTGTGTTCTATTTTCACTGAGCTGAGGTTCTTGCAGCAACACTTTTTAAGCAATCCCTCGCTGAAATCCTGCAGTTGACATCCAGCTCCTTGAATGTGTTCATGTCAGTCTAACCATACGCTCACACGTGACACCACCCTCGGCCTCGAGTCCTCAAACATCAGCCACTTCACCTCATCGCAGCACAAAAAGCATTTTAACCCCACGACGTTTCTCCGTCGCAAATCCGAGACCTTGGCGTGACTCACTGTGGAGCTGGCCCATTTAGAGAACCCACATTAACTCCCAAACATCTCCTGCAAGCCGCAGGAAACGAGGCCAGCAGCTATTTTCAAGGCAGAGGAGCGAGGAGCGACGCGCTGCTGTGGAGCAGCACATCTGGCTGCTCGTCCAGAGGAGTTCAGTCACTTAACAGAATAATCCCTGAATGAGCCCAGACAGTCATTACTGTCACACAATCATCCCCAAAACTAGCACATTTCTAAAAAGTCCATTACCTCATTTAAAAATAGAAAACACATTCTTTCAAATCGACAGCTGAGAGAGAAAGGATCCATCATTCCTCAGTTCCACCTGCTGGGATTTAAGAAATAGGTGTGGTTTTAAATACTGAGTCCGGGCGTCGCCAGAGGCCAAATCCTGTGGTACAGCAATACACACACGCCATACAAGGTTCAGGTCAGTAGCCCATTCACCCTGGCCTACTTCAAGCCACAAAGGATTTTCCAGCCCAGACACAGCCACCGTAGAATCTCAGAGGCCAAACAGCGGTGTCCAAACCACACGCTGAACCCCGGCAGCCGACGCTGATTCCATTGCTGGAACATGGGGTAAATAAAAGCGGGCAGGAAAATAAACCATTTAAAAAGCAGCAGAGAGCGTTTTCAGCAATAAAACGAGATGCATCGAACCAGAAGAGAGTGAAAAAATTAAAAAAAACACACAGATGTGACGTGTAAGGGGCTAAAAATAACCCTAACCCAGGAAACCACAGCACATGCCCACACACAGAGACGCACTGACGCTGCCGTGGGCAAGAGCAAAGAGCAGGTGTGACTAACATCCAACCTGCGTGCGCCCGGACGGAGAGGGAGGTGAGAGAGAGAGAGTGAGCCCCCGAAGCTGGACGGCCATTTACACAGAGACGGATATTAAGAAGAAAATAGGCGTATTCACATGGGAGAAAGTTGTTTTTATTCTCTCTCTAACAAGCAGCGCGAGGCCTCGTCAGTGGGCGTTGCGCTCCGTACCCTTCCCCTGGGGGGGGGGCTGCTGTCAGCACGCTGGCCGCTATCAGCGGCAGCCAGACGCTCCTCTGACGCCATCAAGAGCAGTCAGCGCCACATCCATCATAATCCCACACTCATCTCAGTTTTGATGAACTGGAGGTTAAGTAATGAGCGGGAGACGGCTAAGTGCTGAGATTACCATGAGTGGCAGAAATGCCCAAAAAACATATGGCTAATATCTGTAAATTGATATGAAGAGGACAGACTTGTAGCGGCGCTTCTCCTCCTTCACCTGCTTTTAAAAAGCTTTTCAAACACTTATGGGCAGATTGCCGTGATGGCTTAGACTGCTCATGTGATGAAGCTGATGTAGTGTAAACAGGAAGAGGACAGGCCCAGCTGTTAGACAGAGGGAGGCCGGGGGGGGGGGGGGGGGGGGGGGGGTGGACACACCAGCTGGGTTTCTGCGTCGAGCAGCGTTTCCCCAGAGGCGCCGAGCTGCACGGAGAGGGATGCTCCTCTTCTTCGTTTCATCGTGCTCTGGTCAGCTCTGTTTTTTACGCAACTGCAAATGTGAGATGCAACAACAGAGTTAGCAGGGGACCTCAGCCACAGATCACCTGGAATCGCATGGTTTAAGTGACCGAGTCCTCGCCGCCCTAAGACGCCGCTGTGAAAGTTTAATGGTGTCATTGTGGGTTTCGGTTCTCACCAGCTTTTTTTTTTTTTTTTTTTTTTTTTTTTTTAAACCTGCAGCCTTGATTTGCTGTGTATCCAGACTCCACACAGACAGAGACGAGGCGTCAAACTGTTTCAACAGCTCCTCAACTGTCTCTCACCTCAGGGCGGGTTACAGCTCATTTCAGCTCTGCACAGAGGAGGTCTGGACACACACACACACACCGAGCTCTGATTTGCCACCGGTTTATCTGTGGACGACCCTGGTTTGCTGTATCACAACTATCGTGGCCCTGAGACACAAATACTCAGAGACAACTACAAGTACTAACAGAACCTTAATAGGCATAAATGCGAGCAGCGTTGCGAGCAGAAACACACACAGGAAGTGATGACACAGGTGCAGGCAAATCAGCTTCTTATAGCTTCATTTGTTTACGCTGTAAACATGCAGATGAAAGGAAGCGATTCGGATGGTTTCTGAGTGCGCTCTCACATCTCTACCTGTTTACAGTTCTCTCCTGTGAGGCAACAACATTTATAGAAAATGTTCTGCGCCTCAACAGCCCCCCACCGACACAACCCCATTCACAACTGTTCCGTCTTAACACTCCTCTGCTTTCTGCTCTCAGGGGAGTGGGAACCGGGAGGGGAAGAGCTCCTCGTTTATCCGTGCGTCGATGAAACGGATCTCTGCAGTACATCTGCCGTTCCGCCTGGCCGCTAATTTAGAAATCACAAAGAATTAAAAATTGGAAAGACGAGACGCCACTGATACGGCAGCTGGTCTCTGAAGGCATCACAATCAGCTTCATTTTCCGTTTGTTACTGTGCATCATATTGCGTAAACCATCAGTCGGTGCTTTGAGAGCGCAGCAGAAAGATGCAGGCGGCTCAGTAAATCCCTCTCTCCTTGCTCTCAGGCTGAGTGCCCACTGAGAGGCCCGACCCTTAAATCCCCTCTGCTGCCTCTAATCTAGGACTGGAAGAGGGCGAGCGCCCCCGGCTCGCACATCAAACTGATAAGAGGAGGAGTTCCTCCCCAGGAGAGGTGGTCTCGCAGCGAGCGATTCGTTTGTGCAGCCCGAGTCTCTGGGTTCCACTGGAGTTACAGTAACTGAAACTGGTTTTTATACTCTGCGCTGAACTCCTGCCCAGCTGTCAATGGCTGACACATCCCTGCAAGCCTGAGCGTGCACACAGCCGCAGCCCCGACTGCAGTAGCCTGGAACACGCAGGCAACTGGGTGTCGCACATTCCAATCTGTAGAAATATTTCAACAAGAAACAGAAAACCCCCACATAGGCATAAGGCTCCCACACATAAAGGGAGGATGAGACAGGAGGAAAATAGTTAGTGCTTCAGTCATCCAGGGTTTAAGAGATTAAAAGGTCCTGCAATGCAGCTTTAGCACTCGTCTTTACATTTTGACTCCGTCAACAATGCAACCTTCACACGCTGTAAAAGATTATTACACAAATCCATCACGCATAGTCCTAAGGTCAGGTTGTCTCAACTGGACATAACCGTCCACACTGTGCCCCCCCTCCTCCCATCTCTCGCTTTCCCTCATCGGCTCCGAAGGCTCAGCTTCAGGCGTGAGTCACCATTGGCCGGGAAAACAGTGTGTTTAATGAGTCAACATTTGGTGGCTCGCACTCTCCGCTGCACAGAATGGGGACTCTGTTATACATTTCCAGCGAGTTTAACCCTCGACTAACCTGCCTGAATTGTCCACGGCTTTACAAAGTCATTACAGCAGCATTAAAAAACACCGGAGCGTGTATAATTACACAACCGCCTTAAAGGCTGTGGAGAGATCAAGAATAAACCCTCCTCGTCAGCGAAGGAAAGGAGGTTTTCAAGGAGGAATAAAATAACACTTACAAGTGTGTTTGACAAAAGGTCCTAAAGCTCACAGCAG
Source organism: Pseudorhombus dupliciocellatus (assembly GCA_016785235.1). NCBI lineage: Eukaryota > Metazoa > Chordata > Actinopteri > Pleuronectiformes > Paralichthyidae > Pseudorhombus > Pseudorhombus dupliciocellatus. Next base: position 413,663 of record JAFBJW010000501.1, on the reverse strand, counting down.
TCCGAAGCCACACTTACATTAGAGCAGCACTCTAATCTGATTCAATCTATGGGATTAAAGGTGAAAGTGATCACACCATCAGAGGTGAAGTGTGTGTGTGCACCACCACAGAGTGAGGAAAAACATCGAGAGCGTCTCCTATTTTCTGCAAATGTGGGCCTGAATAAACAATTAGTGCAGAGCATATGTTCAGCGCGGTCGTGCGGTCACATGCATCCGGTGCACTCTGTGCTCACTGGACTGAACCTGGAGACTTCTGTTTGTTTTCTGCATCAGTTCTGAGCCGATGTGGAACATACACCTGGGTGCTGGCCAACGCGGCGCTGCAGAGGGCCGCCGTCCGTGACGGCCCAGGGTTTCCAACATGATTTCATACTGGGCCGCTACCACTTCCTCTTCCTCCTCCTCCTCCTCACACTCAGCTGTCACTGCTCCAAAAACCACTCATGCCCAGGAGGGCTTTCAGACAGATGTATGGCTGTGTGAGAAAACAAAGCCAGGAGAGGACATAATCCAGAGCAGTTGAAAGCGAGGAGGAGGAGGAGGAGGAGGAGGAGGTGTGTGCGTCTCTGGCTGTGATGCAGCGACGCCAGCACGAGACTGGGATTATAAACCCTGGATTACACACGCAAGCACACAAATACACAAATCTAATGTGGGACTCAGCCCAGTGCTGACTTTCCTTCAACTTGGCCTTGAAACCTCCTGAGGCTCAGCATATCGTCCTGGATGTGTGGGGCCATTTGATTTGACTATAGAAGTGAACAAGTTCTGGTAATGTACATCTGGTGAACGCACTCAGTTCAAACTATCACAACACCACATGGTTTATTTTTCCCCTTTCCGAAATTGTGGCTCCATCAAGTGATGCCAACTTAAATGACATCACTGGAGGCGGTGTTTACACAGCTCCCTCTGGAGACACCGAAGCTCCTCCCCCATGCTACGGGTGTAGTGGATGAACACACACACACGATGCTGACCCATGAAGAGAACTGGTGATTCGAGGGTGTTAGCTTTCCATTTCGTCCGGGGTTTTCCAGTTTAGGTGAAAAGTGGGATTCCCCCCGATCGAAAGCTGGAGAACGACAAAGAGTTTTGTCACGGTGTGATGTCAGCACGTTTAAAGACAATGAGCAGTGTTTCCAGCCTCCCTGCCAACAGCTGCCTCTTGTGGACGTTTCTGGTCAGAAAAACAGAAGCGGCCCGGTTCAGGCGGAGCCCGTTTCACTGCAGAACAAAAGTCCAGTCGTGCTCCACAGTCTCTCAGAGACAAGTACTTTTTAACAGACTTGTTAGAAAAATGGGGCTCGGAGCAAGAGTTCTGACAGACACAGCCATTAACATCATGCACCCGGACACAGAACACACAAAAGAATCAGAGCCCTCTCTCTCTCTCTCTCTCACAGCTCATTGACTCAATTTATGGATGTGAGTCACCTCAAGTGGAGGCGTTAAATCCCGACTGCGATGTCACACAACCTCAATTATCTTTCACTGCAGCCGCAGATCAGAGTCAAAGAAACCGCTGTGTTTTAAACTGGAACATGGCCACTGGCGTGTGTGTATATATGTTTTTAATATCACGCTTTTTTTTTTCATCTGTCAGCAGCACGTCGCAGCTTCTAAACCCTTTCCGTGAAAAGCAACAGCTGAGGAATGAGGCCACAGCCAGTCGTTTAAATCACGCTTTGACACCGTCTTGTTTCACAGCTTTGTCACAGACTCCTCCTTGTTTAAAGAGGCAAGATGCACGTCAGCAAAGACGCCGTATATCCCCCCTCGTTTCTGCTTATTTTCAAAGCAAGTGAGAAAATACGATCAGAAGCAACAGACAGCGAAGAGGAGCTCAAGATACCTGGTGTCAAGGCGATCACAAGCAGCTTAGAAAAAAAACTGGGGAAGTATATTCTCAAATTAAAACTGATCAGCTTTCATCCTCTGCTTCGCAGTCTGCTGGGTGCAAACACAAATATCTCCCGCAGTTGTGGGAACGAGCTCCAGTTTCCACTGTGTTTTTATGAGTAACCACACTCAGGGACGCCAGTGGAATCCCTGAGTTAAGCTGGAACTACCGCGTATGCTTCCACTCCCCCTGTCCTGCTCAGGGCCGGCGAGCAAAGCGACCATCTGTTGGGGGTTGATCTCGACTGGTCTCCCAACACGGGCCGGCGGCAGTATTTATTAGGCTGACGTCCAGAGACAGTCAAGAATTTCCTGGATCAGAGGAGAAGGGAGTAGAGGCTAGCAGCGAAAGAGGGATGGCGTTTTAAACTGTGCCGAATCTGGCGTGACAGTGACTGAACCATTTGATGACGTGCGATGACATTCACAGCAAATGAGGCGCCAATTTAAATAGTTAATGATTGCTCTGCTGCCGATTATAGATGTGTTAATGTTCCAGTGTTGGCAAGGTCGTACGGAAACACATACACATACTTCGACTCTCAACTCACGATAAGAAAAGGTGACTCATTGTGTTATCTGGCTGAAACTGGCAGGACACCAGCTCTCACACAAGGTGGAGACGGACAAACACACTCCTTTCCCCACAGCTGCAACTGAACACAGCCCCTCATGTACAGAGCGCTATTATTTTCATTGAATTAATTGACGGTTTCAACTTCAATTAAAGCTTGAAGAGGGTGAGAGAAAACTTAAAAGTTCCACAGGTATCTGAGCCCAGTCGCAGCAGACATGTTCTGACATGTTCCGGTTGTGTAGTTCTGACTCCCTGCAGCACAATCACAGGAACTTTGCTTCCATTAGCTTCGCCCACACACTGATCATTTTTCCAGGGCCGATGTCGCTGCTTCGCTCCACAAGGCTGAACCACTGTAACCTTTTCCATTCACTCACTCCACATGCACTCACTCGGTGTGTCTTTGCCGCGTAACCTCGGCCCACAACAGTTCTCATTTCCCCCCTCGGTCCTCGATCTCTTTGCTTCCATCTCTTTATCAAAAAGAAAACCATGATCCGACCTTGGGTTAACATCCACCGCTAAGGATGTTTTTGTTCCACTGAATGTCAGCCCGGCTCTTGTTGGATTGCAGACTTTACAGAGCAGAATCCACCCACCCAAATCTCCCCTTCCACGTGACATTACCATTTTCTGATTTTGTTTATCCCAGACGTCTAGACCTCGCTGTCAATCTGATCCATTTTCAAGTCCCTCCATCATATTCAGGTCTAAATATTTGATAAATAGCCAGAACTGCTGTCATGGGAACACTAATACTGAGCTAAAGAAAAGTCAAAAGTTGACTTGAAAACCAAGTATAAAATAGAAAATACACCTTGATATTGCAGTTTTCAGGAATACAACTGGATTTAAAGCCCTGGGGAAATGGCAGCAGTGTGACATTGAAGAGGGTGTTTCTCCGCTTTTTCCACTCAGCCCTTTTATTTTGCAAAAAAACATGGTTGCTTCCGTAACAACATGACTCATGGGACAGGAGAAAACATATGGAACGGGGGGACGATGACGACAACGAACACAGGCGTGTCCCTGGAGGGGCCCAACACCTTTACAGTGATCCTGGCAGCTTCGCTGTTTGTGCACAATATGTGTGGGCTCTTCCAGGAAATGGAGGAACCATATAATTCACACAGTCTGCATGGAGTCACGAGGAAACTGCAGCAGACTCCTCAAGGTCCCTCAAGGTGCCTTTTAACAACACAGGATGCACATAAGGAAAATGAGCAATATGCTTTAACGATATTAAAGCCTGAATAAAATGTAAATGCAACAAGGTGTTTCTGACCCGGGGACCATGGACAGCTCCCTAGCCTGAGGGAGGAGACACCCAGGGAGACACACACAGCCCCACCAACGCCACTAATCCTGCAGCGGGGGAAACTCCCATCATTACTTTAACACATCACTCAAATCATGTGCTGGGAGATCTCTCACAGATCAGCACCGTGTAGAATAATGCCCCCCCCCCTCCATATCTATTCACAGGAGATAAAGAGATGGCAATGAATGAAGGGACTGCTCTCTTTCAGGGAGCCAAAGAGCTTCAGAGGGACAAAGATGGACTGACCTTTGTGTCTCCGAGCCGCTGGAATGGTTTATTAAAAAGCTACAGTGCAAGATGCCATCTGGAGATTGGAGCGCCGGGTCTCTACGTAACAGACAAAGAAGCCCTAATTAAAAGCAGGCGGCCCGTCCCCTCAAGTGGCCGGCCTACTTGGCTAAATGAGGATTTAGAATCAAGCCCAGGGGGAATACTCCAATTTATCCCCATCTTTCAAAGAAAGCAGGAGTGACAGCACCTGCATGGTTGACACCAGGAAAGCAGGAGAGGGTCCGATGGGCTAACTCAAGCAGGTATGACTGAATGAAAGAAGCCCAGGTTCAACTCAGAGTTGTCAAAGACAGACCTGGGGCACACTGAATAAATAACTACTTACTAATTATACCATATATCCTACAGTTGTCTGTGCAAACTGAACAACAACCGTCAGAAAAATGTCCCTAAAAAATAGAATGAGCAGAGGCCCTGACAGCCATGACATTCCAGTGACAGACTCTACAGCAATGGGGGGCGGGCATGAGTCATTTGCCAGCCACCTGAAAACAAAAAAACTGGAGGTGACCACAACAACATGGCTGGGAAACATAAATATAATAATCTAGAGAAAAAAATAATCTACTGTGACTCTTACATTTGTCAATGATCATATTTATCAGATCCGTCTAAAAAAGTCAAACATTTTCTTCTTAATCTTCATCAAACTAAGGCATTTTTGATCTTTCAAGTCAACAAGTCCATGTATTATTTTTTAAATTCAAGAATAAACAATTATCAGCCTTCGAAGATCTTATCAAGCCGCTTCACAAGAAATAAATTAGACACCCGCTTTTATTTGTTCTCTTGAATGACGCTGATCAGCATTGATGAGCTGCCTCCTGCGGGCTTTGATTAACTGACTGATAGGAGACAAATCAGCTCAGTGCCTGCCAATCTACTTCATCAAGCCGTCGATACCTGACATCTGCTGCCCGCCGAGCCGGCAATAAAAAAATTAATCCTGACCAAACGCGCCGGCTCTTAGAACTATGAAGCGACACAGGAAAACGGAAATGCATTAGATTACTTCATCCCCCCCCCAGTGAGAGAATACGATTATATTTGGTTGGTTTCATTCTTCATCTCGCCGTCTGACGCATGCCACTCCACGCCGTGCGCTTAGCTCATCATACATATTTCATACTGTTGATTTTCCCTGACTAGTTGTCCTCCATTCCTTCATTCTTTCAATTATTCATCCTCCTCTTCCTCCCAAATACAGTCAGCTCCGAGTACCAAGGTGAAGTTAGACTAATTGCCCTTTAAAAAACGAAAAGACGGAATAATAAGCCCGTCTCTTGCCAGTTGATTGATGGGTAAATTAGGCAGCCAGAGATGAAAATACCTTTAGCTGAAGACTGGGGGAGTCCTCCGCCCCCGCTGACAGTTGCTCTATTACACGGCCGCCTGATTTCTGTTTTTCATGCTCCCTTGTGTCGCTCTAATGACTTATTTTTAGAACACCGTGAGCAGCTGTGCATCAGTTACAAGAACGGGGAGTCTGAGGCGAATCATCGCAAATACACAAACATGCACGAACACTTGTGCCGTGAGGCTGTGCTGGATTCTTACTCTGGAGATCTCCCGCCAAAGTCATTTCTCTGTGCCCTGTATGAGACCCCCCATGGGTTCAAAAGGAGAGAGTAAGACAGCTCTGTGGACGCGGGCTCGCAGGGTTTCAGCACACTGAGGTTTTATGCTCATGTAAAAATCAATACGGACTCGAGAGGAGATAAACAACTTCACCTGTGTTCCCCTGTGAAGCGCCGTTAGAGACACATCAACTGGAGGAGTCTGAACTCTAGGTGCTGTAACACTCAAACATGAGAGTCGACAGTTACCTACAAAGTGGTTTTTATGCAGATGCCAAATGCATATTTTATTCTAGAAGCTTTCGTCAGGAAAAACAAGCTCCACGTTTAGTTTTTTGTAACCGTGTAACCTGCAGCAGGGTGAACCTAAAACTACATTACCAGCGTCGCCAGGGGAAGACGAGTGGACCGGGTTGAAGGGGAGAACACGTGTAAGATTCTTCAGCCCTCAGTTAACTGACTCATTTCTTGAGCTGTCAGCTTTTCGAAGCAGATTCTGACATTTTCAAAATATTGTCTTTATAGCCGGGAGTTCAAAGAGAAGATAGATCAGGCCAATTCAGTGAACATGGTGCTAAATGCAGCATGTGGAGGAAGCTCGTCTGACTCTGATCTGAGCAAGGCTAATTGACTTTTGATATTTGGTTCATCTCTTTAAAAATAAAAAAGAGTCTTCAAGCATTCTTCCAGGACTCATTTTAATCTTGTTTAACATTAAACGCTGCTTCAGTCATGTTGTGGTATGTTGGGGAACACTGGGATCAAACCACTAACCTTCTGGTCATCGCTCTGCCCAAATCAAGCCGTAACCCCTGACGTGTGTGTGTGAACATACACAGATCCTTCCAATGAAATGAAGCCAGATTAAAAAGGTAAATGATACTTCAATCTATCGTTATGATAAATGTATGTGAGCCTCGTGATTCATACAACTCACAACATCCTACACTTTGGGCAATTACCGGCACAAAGGCTGTAATACAGTCAAATGCCTATATTGCCCCACAGACTATATTTAGTTCTCCATCTCTTTTGTTTCCATGGGAATGAGGAGTTCGCTGCGAGCGGCTGGGGCCTCTGGTATTTTCCAGAAGCAGAAATGACAGAATGGCTGGCTCCTGAACCGGAGCTGGCGTCTCCACAGCCTGGTGGGTTTGTCAAGTGATCATTTCCACTCGGCCGGGTCCAAGCATCACCAGGTCTGTGTTTAACCGCTGTCCTAGTTTCCCCGCCCCCCCCCCTTCACACAGGCCGGCACTGTCACCGAGGACATGCTTTCACTTCAGCACATCTGGGTAATGTTTCAGTTCCACGCTCTGGCTTTTATTTTGAAGGAAAGGATTAAAAAGGGGTTTCCAAAAGCTTCTCCAAAGCTGCGTTACTGATTCTTCGTTATCGTGATGAAATTGAATAAAGCATTTATTGGAAAAGAAAATTTAAGTAAGAGGAAAATCTGCTGGACTGCTTTACGACACCAAATGAACACCAGAGGGGAAAAAATAAAACACACTGCCATACTTTGTCTTTAGCCAGTGGTGGAAGAAGCAACACGCAAATGGAAAAACAAACCATGCCTCCAAAATAAAATACTCCTCATAAATCCAAGCGCATCTTAGATCTAGTTCAGGAAGAACTCAGTTTACAAACACACTGCATGACAAACGAAAAAGCATCACACCATTTTCAGACAAGTGGAGTTTGGCATCAACAGCTGTTAAGTCGTGTTTCAACTGATTTCCAGCCAGGATCCCGTCAGAGGGGAGGCTGCGTCCTATCTACACATCGCCGGCCCATTTTCTTATTCCCCAGCGTGGAGGGGTGACCTTGCTGCAAGCTCTGCTCATAATAAAGCCTGACGGAACACAACGAGGAAGGCCCGGGCGCCGCGATCGAAAGCCAAGGACATTACAGTTGGAAAAACACGGGGACATTCAGACACCTACAAATCCAGCATGTAATTCTCAGTGTTAGCGCCGTCGTCCTTGTAAACAAACAAGACGTGGACAGATTATGAAGTGTGTGCTTTCTTAAACTCCTCCTGATGTTGCACTCGTGAGCTCGGCCTGCGGTCGCGTCAATATTCCCTGGAAGCGCAGTGCGCCAGGGAGCGCTGCCTGTTGGCCTGACGCCACGGCGTTAGAGCACTCCGATGAGATGGAGCCTCCAGTTTTACGATTCCTCATCACGCAGCGGCAGCGCTGGCGACTCTGGGGTTTCCCCCTCGTTCGGCGTGGGCTTCGAGGTCACCCCGCCCGCTTTAATATCCATCATGCACCCTCACTACTGTGTCCGTGCTGTCTTTCCTCTCTTTATTCTCAACGCTGTTTGAATGTTAACATCTCCACCAAAAAATAAACCAAAGAACTAATTGGATTTTTTTCCCTCTCCTCACATCAAGAAGCCACATTTCAACATTTATAATAACCAGAGCTGCTGCTGCGCCGCCACACAAACACACACTTCCTGTGCTTTCCATTTCCCTCTCATTTTCTCCTCCAGGTGAACGACGCTCGGCCTCTGTGAAGGCGCCGGGCCAAAGCAATCTGAGTATGGAATCAATCATGGACTCACCCTTCTATAAACATCTGCCCCCTTCTCTTTTCTGCTCTCGTCCCTTTCATCGCTCCCGCTCTCCCCTCACCTCCCCAGCAACGATGATTACACCAGAAACCACAAACTTTCTCATTCAGCCCCCTCAAATTAGTTTTTTATCCCCCCACCACCATATGGCCAGAGTGGCTGTGCATGAACAGACGGCCTGTGTCAGTGATCCATCAAGAGGAGCAGGATCTCTTTTTAGTTTTTGTTTCATTTTCACTACTGTCTCTTTTCTCTCTCGTTTTAAAACCACACGCAGCCCCTCCGTGTTTTTAATCACGCTGCTTTTAAAGATGTGAGGAAACCCCCTGCTTCTCTGATGAGATGCTGAATCTGCTGCCGCTGTGCAGCCGCTCCCACTGCTTCTGTTATTTGTGTACGTGTGTGTTGCCACCGGCCCATCAGGGCCGTGTGCACGGATCAATCCACCCTTATGCACAGATAATCGGGCAAAAGGTGAGGAGAGGAAACCAAAAGCGAGTGCACCATCACGGTGCCTTCACTGGCTCGTGCTCCAATGTGAAAACCAGCTTTCATGAGACAAATGAGTCAAAGGGGAGCTCCTTCGTGTTGGTGCCACTTTGATGAGTGGGGTCCGGGAAATGGAAAGCAGGGGAGGGGGAGTTTCTTGAGGTTAGCACGGCTGCTACCACCTGAAACCTGCTACATCTCACACGAGCAAGGTTGGAGAACCATTTCAAGTAAGGCTGCTGCTGCTGCCAAACAAACCCTCATAATGAGTGACAACAGCTTTTCATTCGGCGGCATGTACTCACCCCTGGCCGACAGCTTCTTGGTGTTGATTATTTTGGCGGCGTATTCCTGCCCCGTGGAGATCTTCATGCACCTCCTCACGACGGAGAAAGCGCCCCTGCACGACAGAAAGGAGCAGGGGTCAGTCAAAGAGCGTCAGATCGGTCAGGTTTGTGACATGATTTACCCTGAGGCCAGCCTGGCCTTCTGGGCCCTGACAGGACTGAAGCCTTAAGGCTTTAAAATGATGAAACTCAAAAACAAAAAGACTCCATGCAAACAGTGATTAGCTGCAGCGGCAGGTTGACGACACAAAATCAAATGAGACAAAGCTCCCTGCACCAGTTCAGGTTTGATGCAGGTGAACAAGCACAGCAACATTTCACAGATACTTTTCCAAAGCACACACACTAATTTGATAAATACACATGAAAAAGTCTTATATCTTCCTAAGAGACGACTAAAAGACCAATAACAGCAGAGAAAATGGCTCGAAACCATCACCGCCCGTGGACGCTCCAAGCTTCTTTGCCTCGGCACTTATCCTCCACTCAAGGACCCTGCCTTCCAAATGAAATGCTAAAATTTTCTCCGCAAAGAGGACTGCTCTGTTCTTCTACTCCTCCCCCTCAGCCCCAGGTAATGCTCCTCTGATGTCACCTCTGGTTCAGGAGAGGCTCGATAAGAACGCCATGGCTGCAGCTCATTTCCTGCAGACGTCTGTTCACATGTTTCCTTCTGCTCTTTTCTGCAAATGTGCTTCAATTGGGCTCTCTGCGAACAACCAGGCCTTTCAGAGATGACCTTCTGTGGCTGAGCCTCACTGGGGATGATTGTCTTCTGCACAACTGTCAAGTCCTGCCAATGGTTGTACTGAGACAGACTGAGGGATATTTATAATCTATTTTGTTTTTTTCCTAAATTCAAACATTCTAATATTTTGACATACTTGTTTTTATACTTTCTGAGCTGTGACACCTCTGTCAGGTTCCCAGCAGCGTCAACATGTTGCCTGACCTGCATCACACCAAATTCCACCCGGATTTCTGCATGTTTTCACTTGTCCAACATGTCGCCGGAGACACGGGACGAGCGGGACATTCTTTAACACTGTGAAGACATTGCGCTCGATCACCTTTACAATCCGGCATGCATTACAACAAACATGGCGCTGCTTTGGGACGCAAACTGAACTTTTTTTTCCGCCATTTCAGCTGATTAAACCAGGCTCCCTTCAAATTAGACGCTAATGGAGAGTGATCGGGTTCGAATGATCCGAAGCAATCCCTGACGAGCCCCTGCAGAAGTTAAACGAACCGCATTAGCTTACTCTTAAACGGAGACATGCTAGGATGCACACGGCTCGGAGCGACAGGTAGGAACAGGTAAATCAGGGGCGGAGGAGTCGCCGCCTCGAAGTGGCTTCAGGTAAACACAGGCTAAAGCTTCACACACATTCGAAAGATTTAGAAAAGACGCTGAACTCACTTCCCCAGCTCCTCGTACAGCTGGTACTCGTCAGTGAACCTGGTACAGGTGGTCGAAGCCATGTCGCTCCCCTGTGCCTGCACACACCTGTCGCCTTCCGCGGAGGAAACTAGGTAAGAAAAAGTCGAGCAACTAATGGAGTAGTGTTGCTGCTGTTGCTGTTGTTGTTTTTGTTGTTGGTCTAATGGTCGCTGGCTCCGGGAGGCAGGAAACACTCTCTGTCGCTCCCCCGGCTCCGGCGCTCTTTCTCGGCTCTCTGCTGGAAGTGTTACCGCCTGAGTGTGAGTCAACGCCTCATATACTGGCCCACACATCCGGCGCTCACGTTTCAAAATAAGACCCCACGCTCACACGCAATTAACTCTGCCCCTCCCTCCCCCAGAGGCGGAATTAACATAAATAATATATAATCATACACAAATATTCTTGTAATTGCATCTTAGTTTGAACTGCACACATCAAAGCAAAGTTACAGTAATACACACGAGTGTGATAGAGATTTAAGGATGACCAATTAATCGTGAAATGGTAAAGTTGATTCTTACTGACGAGCCACAAGCTGTTATCTTATTTTGGAGGGGAAGGCCTCATCCGGTGTTGACAGAGCTGAAAACGCCCCCTAACAGGAAATCTGCACAACTGCCCCATCTAGCGGTCATAATCTGAACTGCTACAGCTCTGCATCTGGGGCAGACAAGTTAAAAAACCTCTAAAATGTGGAGATAAAATACTGTAGGTGTCTCAAAAATGGACTGAAGAGAACATAAACTTAGTTTTTCTCCTTCCTGTGCTGTTTAACACTATCCCCTGGAGTAAATGTGGTTGATCAGACGAACCAGTTTCTGGAAGCTCACTTAATGTTGTGTGCTGGGTCAGTCATTAGCAGGGAGCTCCGGGCTAATCAAAGTAATTAGGTCATGAAAACTTTACACAACTTTTTTTGGAGGGCAAATACACTAACAGGGCTCAACTGACTCACCCTCCACGTGAGCTGGATCTTTATTAATCCCCATTTAACCTCCAATAATCTGATCTAATCCACCTGTGAGGAAGTGCGGTGTGTGTGTGTGTGTGTGTGTTGTTAGAGAACATAAACAAAGATGTCTGTATCTGTCTGCATCAGCACCATCACCATGGCGATGAGCTATTTTTAGAGCCTCCCTCCCCTCTGCTGCCCTCTCCTGACCAGACATCACCACTGACACGGTGGGAAGGGGTTTCCAGTCAGACCAGGGATCCTGGTTCCGTTCACATGGAAACCTCTGCCCCATGTTTGACTCGGGGCTGAGCTGAAACATTGATCTCTGTTCTCCAAGCACTCCTCTCATGATCTGACTGACACGATGAAGGAATATTTCACTCATTAAAACATCTCCTTTTCATTTTGTTAATTAATTATTTGCTTCTTCTTTTTGAACTGGGCCCAGACTCACAGCAGGAAGGGGGCGCTGTTTCTCTTCAGGTCAGATTCACTTCCTCTGTTCATGGCAGATCATCAACGCAGAGAAATCCTGGTGGAGAAAAAAAAAAACCCACACACACATTTCCAATATGTTCACTTAGTAAAGGACGGAAAAGATGTGTGAAGGATGTGGTGAAATGAAGGTCACACACTTGCTCTACACACATGTCATGTCCAATATTCAAGAACTCTGAGGGCAGAAGGAATAGAACAGGAGTAACAGGTGGTCTCGGGTCGTGCAGAGTACAGGCCGATATTCGAACGTACAGAACACCGGCACATTTTTCCCCCTCAGTTTTGGCAAGAGCTGCAGACGGCATGTGGAGTTCATATAAAAGAGACGAGCCACAGTTCCCATCTGGCGGTGGGAGTGGCGTGGAGGGGAGGTGAATGAGAAGACCCCGGAGGCTGCAGGGAGAGAGAGCTGTTAGTGCAGCTCCCACACGCCGCCATCACGGCCTCCAGTGCAATGTTTGTTTGAGACACGTCAACATGTGGACCAGAGGAGGTGGGGATCAGACCTGCTCCCCTCTGGAGACGCAGCCACATGCTTTGTGTTACACGTGCAGGAGCATAATTGGTTCTGAGCGATGCTCTGCTGAGATTTCAGCTTCTGATAATCCACAGTTCACTCATTCGCTGAGAAACTAAAGAGAAATTCTCACATTTAATGTTAATATTGTTATTTTCTGATAACTTATAGAAGGCAAAACTACTGACAGGGCAGGGGCTCTTCAGGGCCAACTGCCCCGGCACTCTGTTCTCCTTATTGCATCATAAGGTTGTCCAGCCAGCTGTGTACAGCTGTGGAGCCATTGAGAAATAACTTGCACTTACAATTGAAACTAAAATCTTCTGTCATATTCTTCTTGCCGTCATTACCTCTGTGTAAAAACAGTTTCTCATCACACACATCTTCCACGTTCCCCCAGGAGGAAATAAACGGAAAGGTCAGCCCGACGCCTGAGTCATGATATCATGAAACTGCAGTCCAGCGTTGTCCAACCTTCCATTGCCTCTGATTTCCCTCACACACCCTGGCATGGGATGGCAGGTTTAAAGTCTGGTAGCTGAAATGCATCCAGTCTCTTTTCTCCATTACTGGCAGAGAGGAAGAAAGAGAAGGAGATGGAGGAGGAGGAGGAGGAGGAGGAGGACCTGGACTCTGCCAGCACAGTGAACAGCTGAGTGGGCCGCCATGACGCCAGATGGGAAAAAATTAGCAGGAGATGATTCCTCTTTCTTTATCCTACCTTGCACCTCCCTGCCGTTACAGCGAGGACGTCTGGAGGAACTAATGCCGTAATTACTCACTTGCCATTTGCTTGTTCTAAATATTTACATGCATCTGAACACTGCTCCACATGTTCAGCAGCTGCTTGTTTGTTCCTGGAGAGTGCAGTGAGTTTAATGGGGGGGGGTCATAAAAAAACAATAAAGATTTAGGTTGTAAAATCGAAGCAACAAGCAAACAGAGGCTGAAACATGAAATGGACGAATTTCTCTGTGGTTCTGAGGCTGGTTTAAGACACAATCTGATGTTTACATTTTGATTTATGAGAGCAAGGATGGCCTCCCCCCCGGCCTTCAGTGAGCCTGCCCGGCGGAAGGGGGGGGGCCCATGTGTCAGATCCAGTTGGAGTTGACATGCCACAGCTGGACGTTCACCTCCTCTTCACCCTGGTTCACAGTGCGGGCCGCATCAGAGGAGCGTGATGGATGGACGCATGAACTGTAACAACACACAGAGATGCATATAGATTATAATCGGGCAAATTCTGTTTATTGAGCAGGTCATCTATAAACCAGACTTTGTGAGATGCTTTTGAATACATAGAAAAATATGCAAAGGCTAATGTAACAGCCTCTTTATGGATCTGATCTTCCAGAAAAAAAGCAGGAAAATGTGGCTGTTTAAAGTCTAAGACATGTGGCCAGGAATAGATAAATCTGGGGATTTAGTGTTTACCACTGACATCGGCTTCTCATTAATGGCCGTCGTATCAACGCCTCGTTTGGAGCTCACTCCTAATCAAACCCAAGTAACAGCTAAACAGCAAGTTTGGACTTTAAATACAACACAGCGCTCAGCAGGTGGCGTGTGACCTCATGTTTCCGCCTCCACGCTTCATGTATCAACATTAATCAAACAAAGATGGGATTGTGTGTATTTGAATAACGGGGGAAGAGATGAGCCCGGCATTACATCAGCGGGCCATTAGGGAAGAAACCAGTGTTCCCTCAGCATGCGGTGGAACTCATCTGGTTTCTGATACGACTGGACCCTGGCTGGAATGGATGTTGCCATAATCCTGATTGTATTCATGCTCGGCCAAGTTTGTGTTTCAAGCCAGGACTCAAGCGCCCAATCAATTCAATAAGGCTGTTATTGTTTCATGGGTTTTCAGTTACAAATCCCCAGGTTTAATGTGGAAGGAGTCAGAGAAGCACAATACTGTACTTATACTGTATTCAATTCAGGTGTACTACCTCCGATTATTTGTAGGTGGGAGATTGCAGGTGTGGACATATTCTCTGCAGCTCTGAGAAAGGGAGGGGGAGGAAAAGTGTCTCGACACGCCTCGCAGGAGAGATCAGGAGCAACAGTGATGGACGGCAGATGAGTTCGGGGGTGGCGGCAAGTGGACGGGCAGGCCCCCCCCCCGGGCGGCCGAATACCACGGAGAGACGGTCAACGCCGCGTTTGCGTGAAAGATCCAGGCCTCCTTTGCAACACAGCTGGACCCCCGAGCAAACCCCCCAGGGCCGGACTTGAGCCAAACCATCGGAGGAAGAAGAAGAAAGACTTGAGAATTAAAAAAAGAGCATGCAAACAGTCTGAATGGCTGCAGTGTAAAAGGAGAAAAGAGGTCAAATAAAGGAACAAGATTAATGAGGATGAAAAAGGAATACTAAGATATAAAGGGAGTGGTCCCTGGGAAGAGCAGAGCAGGGCCAAACATCATAAACTGGATGAAGTGGGAGTGTGAGACCTCTCCTGGAGGCCAAGAGAGGTTCCAGTTGTGCATGGATGAAATGGCTCATTACAGGAAATCCCCATTTCTGGAGCGGGACAGCCGGCCAAGAGACAGTGTGCATCAAGCTGTGGTGTCCTCTCTCAGATTTAAATAATACTCAAAGGTGTTATGTTTCTCTCAGACCAAAGTGGACCTGTAATGACTAGTGCACGTGTGAAGGCGTCTGATCTGTACGGGAAAAAACAAAGCACCACATTTCTGCTGACTTTTTCAGCCACTTCCGATGATGTCATTCAAACATGACCGCAGCTGTTTCACATGCTTGTACATCATTTGAAAAAAATAAAAAATAAATAAAAAATCCACACTACCTCCTACGAATGGAATGTCCCGCTCCTGCCAAGTTGCTGGAGCCTGCACGGCCCTGCAGAGCGCGGCCCTGCAGAGGGGATGCATTGCAAGCGTTAAATGGGATCTGGCATTTTGGGCGGTGTTCACGGGATATTTCACGGATTCTATACGATGTTTTGATTCTTTGGGACAGCAGTTGTTTGATGTTTGGGGTTAGGGTTGTTTTTCATCACTCAACTTCGTCCAGTTGAGTCATGGTGGTTGAAACGCAGCTCTTGGCCACGACGCAGCCGGCTCTTTCCAGTTGGCTACGCATAATTTGGCTAATTCTCGCCTTGATCGTGCAAGGACGTAAACTATACAGCTCACATGGTGCCACAGCTGAAAGGAAAACCACAGGGTCCGGCTAAACCGTGCTCCCACCCTTCACATCGATCAAAGCTTACGCCATTTATCAAGTTTATTTTCTCCTATCATTCCCAATGAGCACTAATGGGCGCGCTCACTGTGAGGCGGCGGCGGCGTGAGGGAACCTGATGTATTGCCTTACAGCTCAGTTACATAGAAAAAAAAAAAAGGCCTTTGGTTTTCCCATAAGAGGGATGTTAATGCCCATAACTGAAAGCAAATGTGAATTCCCAGAGAATCCAGGGGTTTAACTGTTCCTATGGCCCCTGGGAGAGGAAATACAGGCCGACGCAATGAAAAAAGAATCTGATCTGCTATAATTCTCAGCTGTAGCTCATAACACATGAGGGGCATCGCTCGTGTTTTACGGTCGCGGAGCTTTAAATGTGGTTTGTAGGCACAAATCAATGCGAGGGAGCTTAGAGGACTGACGAGGCCTCACCTGTTTGAATATACGGGGGTTAGCGATGGAAAGACCCGAGGTCACATCAGTTTAAAGACAAATACAAATGTGAGAGTTGATTCCTGAATGGACTGAGTTCATAACTTGGCCGAGTACAGTGCTGAGGCGAGGGGGGGATTAAAGATAATGTGGATGGGAGGGATGCACACCGCAGCCTGGCGCTCCTTCCATGGGAAAGCCCCTCTCTCTGGAGCCCCTGTTGTTTCATGCGTTCACAACAAAAAGACAAGTGGCAGAGCGGCGGGACAAAACAGAAAGTGTTCCATTTTTAGGCAACTATAAATGTTTTGACTCCGCAGTACATTTAGAAGTGATTTAGTGTCATTAAAATTTCTAATTGGACTGAGAAGTAAAACAAACCGTTTACAGGCAAAATTCAAGAAGTCAGGGAAAAGTCAGAGAGTTTAGGGACAGTTTACACGGCTGCCGAGCAACAGGAGGGTGAAAATAGATCTGAAAGGATTGGGACGGAGAGGCTAATTTTAGCTGGAGTTTCTATGATGCTTTTTGGCTGATTGCGTTACTGCAGCGGTTCTTCCTCAGCCTTCAAAACCACTGGAGATTTCTATGCCAAGAACACAGGTGGATGCAAAGCACGAAACCGAAGATAAGAGCGCACGTCTTTGAACTCCGGCTGAACTGCGGTTTAAATATTGGAAGTTACATTCACTTAGTGTGAATATTTCCATGTCTATTTGTTCCTTGAGCACTAAATCTTGATCCGTGCACCGCGAGCCAGGCCTTTTTTCAAAGACTGCAAGAAGCAATTAGGTCTTAATCCCGTGTCAGATCCCACTTTAGTGCATTTTCCATGAGTAAAAAGCGAGTGGCTGTATCTCAGCTTCTAAAGATGGGAGAAACGGTTCAATCTTTTTCCAGTTACAAGAGTGCAAGAGTGCGTCCTGTCACCAGAATAAAGGAAATGTGGCTGGAATCAAATGCAAACCAGACTGCAGAAGAAAACGCGCTTTGTGTCGGGGGCTTTTATTTTGTTAGTTTGTCTTACATTCAGGTTGGCCTGGTGCCAGACCAGACATCATCTAAAAGGGGGACATAATCTATTATTCTCAAGTTCAAGACTGTGCTTATAAAACCAACATACAACGACAGCTCACGCGTCACATAAATCCTACATCTGTTGCCAGGAGACGGTATCTCTGCAATCAACAGCACCACAGAGCTACGTCTTCATTTCTCTGTCACCAAGATTTATGGCGACTGTCTAAGGAGAATTACGTTCTACTTTTAGTGAGACGTGACTATACAGAGCAATTCAAAAGGTGACAACAGTTCAAGCATGCAACACGATCTAGAAAAATAAACATTCGCTCGATGCCCCGAACATTAACATGAGGTCTGAGCTGTGTCTGGGCACGACAGTAGTGTTCTGAGTGAGTGGATCTTCTCCTAATTCTAATGAGGCATTTCAACAGGTCTATCTGCACTGGTTTCCATACAGTATAAACTGGAGTCAAGTTAAAAACTAACTGGAGTTCGAGAGTCTGAAGAAGACGGTCCTGAATCAGGACGCGTCCGTCCCTGAGAAAAGGCGACTGGAGTTTTTCACAAATGGGGCGAGCTACTCTTCCACCTTCCTTTTCAGCTTTCTGTTGGATTTCTTTTTCCACCTTCTTTTCCCAAGATGGTTGTTGAACAACTGATTGTATCTCTCATCCTCCTCCTCCTCCTGCTGGTCCCTCTCGTCTTTGTACCAGGGTCCCCACACGCCCCCGTTGTACTGAGGGTTGGAGCGCAGGTCTTTGGACGGGTAGCGAACGGCCACCGCCGTCTTGTTGTAATGTGCTAATCGCATTAGCATCTTTTTCACGACGTGGGGGTAGCGCTGAGACAAGTCCACCCTCTCGTAAGGGTCGGCCGTGATGTTGAAAAGCCAGAGGGATTTACCTCGGTCCCAACGGACGCGCTCATTGTGCCAGCGATTCGTCAGCCACTGGTTGGAGAACGTCTGTGGGGGTACCCAGTCGCTGTAACCTGGAACCCCCGTCAGGAGCTTCCAGTGGCCCACCCGGAGCGCGGCCTGGACGGCCGTGTTCCATAGGCCGTACCCCGCCTTCCACGAGCCGTTCTTGGCTTTAATGTAGATCGGGTCGATGTTATGAAGAATGTCCTGACGAGGCGACGGACGGCCTTCGCTTATTGCCTCCCACACATCGTACCCATCCAGGTTGAGATCTTCATCTATCGTACCTTCGCCCAAGGTCACCAGTGTGGGGAACCAGTCAGTGATGTGGACCAAAGAGCGACATTTTGTCCCTTTGTTCACCAACAGGGGACTGTGAACAAAGCCCACGGCCCTGATCCCCCCCTCCCAGTAGGTGGCCTTACTCCCTCTCAGGGGCCAGTTGCTTCCACCAGCTAACGGCTGGCCCCCGTTGTCTGAGGAGTACACTAGAACGGTATTGTCATAATAACCGTAGCGTTTCAGCGCTAATGTGAGGTTATGGATGGCTTCGTCCAGGCAAGACACCATGGCGGCGTATTTCCGACGATGCAGGTTCGGAATGCCCTTGTAGCGCTCGAGGTAGCGGGCGGGAACCTGCAGCGGGGAATGAACAGCTTGATAGGCCAGGTAGAGAAACAAGGGTTGTCTGCGAGGGTTATGATTGGCTAGGATACTGATAGCCTTCCGGGTTAACATCACAGTGGAGTACATGCCACGGTCCTGCTCCCAGGCGGCCTCCTCCCCTTCATACAGGTCGTAGCCACACATACCGTGCCCTTCACATTTATAGTGACTGTAGTAGTCCCCGCTGCCCAGCAGGGAGCCAAAGAAAGAGTCGAAACCTCGCTGAGTGGGCAGACAGCCACGCTTGTAGAAGCCCAGGTGCCACTTCCCCACCATGTGAGTGGAATAACCTGCATCCTTGAGCTTCTGGGGCAGCGTGACATTTTCCAGGGGCAGGCAGTTGGGCTGGGACGCTCGGATGATGGAGTGTTGAAGGCCTGTGTGGATCTGATACCTGCAAGATGAAAATAAAAGGATAGTATTATTTCAGAGTCGTTCATTCATGCAGGTCATCAAGTGGTAAGCATCAGGAGAAAAAAAACACACATGTATCACAAAACTGAAAACGCCGCGGCACAAGAAAGGAAATACTGTTACTAAAACATTACGATCCCCTCTGCCAAGACACAGAGCGACATTTACAACTTGGCCTTATTTCCAGAAACGCTGAACAGCCTCCATCTATATTCTTATTCTGCTTAAATTCTCACAAGTTTAACCACCGGCTCACAAACTGGTCCAGATAGGATCAGAGGGCGCCACGGGTTTATTTATAAACTTCCCACATGCTACCGTATGACATCTTAACGAAAATAAACTAAAAACTGAAAACACTGCTTATGTAAGTTTAAAAAAAAATGATGACTAACTTTTTCTTCCCACAAAACACTTCCTGCAAGAGAGCATCTCTGTTTTGGAAATTACACACTTTATTCTAATTGCAACGGACCCCATCCAACTCAAACATGAGCGACTGAAGAGGAGCAGCCCAGTGTTCTGCTTCACGGTGAGAGGTGGATAACTGGCTTTTTTTTATTTTTACAATTAGCAGAAAATGGCTATATGACAGTAAATCATCAAGCGTTTCATTGAATTTAATTCTGACTCCCTTATTACCGATCCTGTGCACGATTTATTTGAAATAAGTTCCTCAGAAGTGGATGCGTCTGCCTGACGTATTCTTAAATTATGTCAAATTACACTGGTGTTCTACCACAGTGAGGATCAGATCTAATTATACCCTGTAATATGTGGATCACGTCGTGCCTGCCGCAATCAAAACCATGAGCTGAGGGATTAGTGGTCCCGCTATAAAAAAAGATAGGGTGACCAACTGTGTTATTGTTTCACCGTGAGGCAGCTCAGCTGAGACGGAGGAAGCAGCTCTCAGTCCACAAACACGGCGAGCGCTCGATGTCGGGACTCCCCACGTCTGCTTTGAGTAAAACAAGACACCCAGGAGACGTGGAGCTGATGCAGCCAGATGCCTCTTCACCTTCTTTCCTCTTTGGCCGCTCCCTCTCTCTCTCCCTCTCTCCCCTGTGGTCAGGGGTGTGCTGTCGAGCTGTCACCGGGGACAGGGAGTGAAAATGAGTGTCTGGTTTAGGTTTCCAGAAAGGAGGATTCGTTTGGAGGGGAACCACAAAGGTTGGTCGGGTCAGGCCAGACTCTACTCCGCAAACGGCCATTTTTACGTTCACGCCACAGTGTAGCATCACAGATTTAGTGCAACGAAAACAACACGCTGAGGACACTGCAAACAAACACACGCTGCTTTGTCTGGAGCTTCTGTTCAAGTCTTAGCATGATTTATGGACAACTGTGAGAAGGTTATCATCTGCAATAAGTCAGAAAGTAAAGTCTTATTTTATCTTTGGCTTCTCACACATTTATTATTGTTCCGAATACAATGGAACGCTCCTGTGAGTGCTTCCATTTGGAGATGTGATGCTGATGGTTTAGCTGTGGTTGTGTGTGTGTGACCACTGAATATTCTACCACCTCCCCACCAGTGTGTTCTAAACGGCTGCTGACGTTGTCTGAGGGGGGAAAAAGCTGCTTGTTCACTGGTGAGAAACTAAAAAAAAAAAACAACCCACTGCACAATGTTTTACTGAAACAAATACCAGCTGGGCCCGATGCCTCCAAAACGCTGGTTAGGAAATTGCAATGTTTAGAACCAAGAAGGATTTGCATGGACTCAAATCTGGTTCCCATGACCTTCAAAACGTTCGGCTTCCCGGGATAATAACACGGCACCGTTGTGAATTTGATACCTCTATTTGTTGCAAGCCTTTGAGGTCAGGTCAGTGAATACAGAATGAGACCACACCGGCCCTGGAGGGAGCCAAGACAGAGTCTTGGTTTCATGCAGCAGTGAGAAGACGCTCTTGTCACTTGGTGGTCCGGGCAGGCAGATCTGAAAGTCAATTACAAACAAGCACACTGGGGGGTGGAGGAGGTACTGCTGGTCTGTTACGAATTCAATGATCCAACAAAGGGATGGGATTGAAGGGAAGGGGAGCCAACTGTTTGTGGGTACGACAACAACAATTCAACGGTTTACTCCATTCTTCTGTTGAAGGCAGAATCCTCATAAGTATATAAATAAATAAATAAAAGACAGAATTAACTCCAACAAGAGTAAGTGCTTGTAAGACATTGGTGGTGTTCACATACCAAGAGGCCGTAGAGGCGTGTAATGAGAATGTCACGCCAAGAGCAGCCTGTGATTCTCCCAGCCATCACTCACACCAGCCACAGGGTTTTTGACAGAGAACGGCACAAAGTGGAAGTGTAAAAACTTTCCAAGTATGGCCGTGTTGTTGGTGTTTCACATGGGAGGGGGCGCGAGGGGGGGGGACTGGCTCTTGACTCGACAGGATCTCAGGCAGGTGATGGACAGTTACGAGGGGAGCCTCAAAATAATGACAGCAGTAACCACTTTCCTTTATATCTCACATCCTTTCATACAGTCCTCGCACATTTCCCCTGTGAGCGATTTATAGGTTCCTTTAAATACCAGGCAGAGGATTGAACAGCCTCAGGGGACACTGATCCGGTGTCAGGCCCCTCTGCCTCCTCTGTCCGGCGCTGGGCAGGGAAACCCTTCCAGCCGATAGTGGCGTCCGTTTCTTATCATGCCAAGGGTACTGCTGCTGCATTCCTCCAGGGAAAAGCAAAGAGTTATGGTCCTAGATGCTCAACTGTTATCACGCTATCTCTCCGGCTCATCTCTACAACCTCTGAGCCAACAGAGGCCAAGGCCAGTAAATCACACACGCCATTAAAGTCAAAACGCCGAGCGCCGGCCACGGCTCCGGCCTCTGGGGTCGCGGAGGGTTTCGACGCAGGCCTGATGCCCACGCCAGAGCCTTCGCATGTAGTTGTGCTCCACGTCTTCTTCACATATGGTTCAAATAAGCAGCCTGAACCCGGCTCTCTGGATTTAATCAAAGACAGCCCGTGCGTTGTTCGTCTTACTTAGCTCTTCCTTTCAGCAAGCTCTTCATTTGCTTTCTTTGCTATCTCTGAACGTCTCCCTTCAGTTTGGCCTCATTTTCTTAGTTTTACAGAATCTTAAAGATGATGAACAAATTGCCTCCCCTGTCAAAACTTTCATTTCCCAGAAATTCAGACTTCTCTAAAAGCCAATCTGGTTTGTCGTTGCAGTTCAGAGCTCTGAGGCCAGCGGGTGTGGAGACCGCAGGGGGAGAGGTGAAGGAGTGACAGATGACTGAAAGAAAGAAGGGGGGAGATTTGAGATGAGTGCGGACAGAGTGTGAATGAGCAGGAGAAGGAGCCGTATGGTGGCTGAGAAGTGGAGGGAAGGAGAGCCGCTTTAAGAAAACAAGCAACTCTTCCCGCCTGGTGGTGAGGACCAGACCCGGACCCCGAGGTCTGTAACGGAAGAGCCGAGCGCTCAAGGATGTTCGAGGAGCCGTTTGGAACTCAGCCGCTTAACTTGCTCGAGATCTGCTCCTCATTGCCCTGGGACCCCGGGCAGCACATTCTTCATCTGTTTGTGGAGGGATGGCGGTTCATGCAGCGATGTAGAAGAAGGATAATGGCGTTTATGTAATCACTGAAGATGATTACATAATGAGTTACTGTGGGAAATTTTAATTCACATTTTAATGGGCAACCTCTCCATCTCTCTTGATGGGGAGATCAGAAGGGAGGTCACGGGGCTGAAGATCACAGCCTCTAATCTCATCAGTGCCGCCTAAAGAAAACCAGGCACGTTGAAATCGTTCTGATGCCGTGAGTTCGCCGGGGGGCCAAAGTGTGGAAAAGCTTCTGTTACTTGCAAATTAAGAGCTCTTTGTTGCAGCTTTTAGCAGCAGCTGCACACAGCCAGGTCCTGTTTATTGTGACTCTAGTGGTTATTGTAAGCACGTCAACATGTGGAGGACTGAGGCAGCCGCAGCTTTACTCCTGACCAAGGTCTTTAAAGCTCCTCGGAGGGATGCGATACTGCAACTGATGCTGAGTCACTGGCTTCCAGGGGACACCCCCAACAAATGTCATTGCATAACCTCAGAGCTCAACTGTCAGCCTAAGTGTTGTGTAATTGAATTTCTGCCTGTGACAGATTAGTTATCTGCCTCTCAGCCAAATCGGGGTTTTCCACACGCGCGAACCACAGTGGACCTCCTGCCGGGCCCAGGCTCCGGGGAAATTGGGCTGTGATGGTGGAAATATAGATATAATGGCTGGAAATGTCATCACTTGCCTGTGTTGGTTAAAAAAAAATGAATGCAACCATAAGAAAGCAGCAGATCTGACATCATTGTTTTTCACTAGCTTAGCAGCAATGCCCAGAGATGGCAATGAGGAGGCTGCTCATGTTCATACACAAAGTTGGCGAATGCTACCTGACTTACGACTGACGGCTTGCATCAACACATGATGTAAGAGCGAGGCCGATCATCTCATGAAGAAAATATGGATAAATAAAGTCAAAAATAACTCACGGCAAGTGGATCAAGTTATAATAGCAAGCTGATGACATACAGGGAGCACGCAGGCTGGTTGCCATGGTAACCTGTATATACACACACACGCCTGTGAAAAGTTAATCGGGCTCATGCGAAGCACTTATGATTTGGAGTCTCCCGGTCGATGAATTTGCCTTGACAGGTTTCTGCTCGTGAGCCAACACCACTCTCGGTTTGTTCTCCGAGCTTCAGAAAAGCCATTTTTAGACACACACAACACTTCGTCAGTGACTTCTAGGACAGCCCGTTTTTTTTTAGGATCATCTGCAACCACCCGCTCAGTCTGAGTTTGCCTGTCAGAGATCAGAGAAGCTCAGGGAGGGCGGAGGAACGAGGAGGTGGCTGCACTTATCTCGGACGCTTGCCAAAAAATTCTCGGTGCCCAGCAAGACTCCTTCTTTATGTTTTGCAAAGGAGCAGAGCAGATGGTGGAGGCAGCGGAGGAGAAGCCCCACAGAGCTGCATGTACAAAGAGGAAAACTGCTGATGCAAACCCCTGCCGATGCTGTACACATTAAAGCAGCCCCGCCCTCTAATATCTCCTCACAGCTTCCCGCCACCCACCCTTCAAAACACTCAGCGGCTGCTACGGTAACACTGCTGGAATGCCTCTATGATGAGTACAACAAAAACTCAAGGCTCATTCACAAACTTTTTTTCTAGAACAGGGGCTTTCCAAAGAGACAGAAGCATCCCATAATCATCTATTGTGAATTGTGCGTCACGGGCCTGTGCTGCGGTTTGTGCTACTGATGCTGCAGGAAAACACATCGCATCAACAACCAGAGAACGCTAACTGACGCCTGCAGCAACCTGTCTGTCTGTCTCACTGTGAGATTCGTTTTCAGGAGCAGAAGAGACCAGTCTGGAGCTTTTGATCCCATCACGTGTTCGTCATCATCAGGCGTTGCTCAGTTGCTCAGTGGGATTATAAAATGCCGTCTGCCGACAACCCTCGCAGACACTGTTAAAGGATCGCGATGAAAACTGAAACTGGGCTTTTGTTTTGGTTGCGCTATGGTTTTAATCTCTCAGCTGTGTCATTGCAGCTGCAAACATAAACTAAAGAGTGCGTTTCGCGTCATCAAAAGGAATTTCCGAGCTCAAAAATGCAGATGTTTCACCTCCACTTGCCAATATCCTGGAGCACACCTCGCTCTGATTCACGTTATCAAACAACCCTGAGAATCAAACCTGAGCTGACATCTGCAGACCTGCTGCAGCCACGTCCAGTCAGGCTGCAGGTCTGACACCTAGTGGAAGGTTTTCCACAGCAGAGCAGCCGGAACACGTCCAGTCAAGCATCAGATGAATAAATGCATAGATTTTGCCATGCACAGCTACAAACAGCTTCAGGCGATTCAAGATTTTGCATTTAAAGAACATCAATGAGACTAATGAGATTGCTCAATGGTCAATAATATCTATAATGATAGTATTGGCTGCACTGATGCAGTGGGGGCCCCCAACCAAACTCAGGGCCCCATAAAGGCTAGTGCCGGCTCTGCACTCTGAAGAGAAGCTGCAGGTTTGACATCCAGCTGATGAGCTTCACTGGTGAACTCTATGCAGACATAAGGCAAACACACTATGAGGGTTGATCTCAGTGAGGAGAGGCTGCATGGAGCAGGACGGGGGGGGCACGGGGGGCCGGGGGCCGGGGGCCCGGGGCTCTGTACCTGCCGGTCATGAGCTGGCTCCTGGAGGGGCTGCACAGCGGCTGCACGTAGTAGTTCTCCAGCTTCACCCCCTGCGCCGCCAGCCGGTCCAGTGTCGGGGTTTTGATCTCGGAGCCGTGGTACCCGACGTCCCGGAAGCCCTGGTCGTCCACCAGGACGAACACGATGTGCGGCGGCGAGCTCGGCTTGTCGAACTCGTTCCCCCGCTGCTCCCAGGACATCTGCACGCTCCACGACTGGGAGATGATGAAGCCGAGGACCAAGCTCACCGGGACCCACAGGAGGGACATGGCTCGGCCGGGGTCTGGAGCTCAGAGGCGGCGGCGGAGGTAGAGGTGGTCGCCGGAGAGGCGCGCATGTTTTGGGGGAACAGCACCGCTTGGGGATCGGGTTCGCATCGTGTCACAGCCGCTGGAGGATCCACGTGGAGGCTGGAGTCATCCCCGGAGCGGCTGCAAACTTTCTGGAGGCTCGGGGCTCTGCGCACTCTGTGCGCTCTGTGCACTCGCTCCTCGGTCAAAAGACGCGCAGAAGCTGCGCGGTCCGCTCGCACGCCGCAGCAGCGCGTCCGCAGCTGAGCTCCTCCATCCTGTCAGACTGTGGACAAACACTGGCTGTCTCCTCCATGTGCACGTCCTCCTCCTCCTCCTCCTCCTCTCTCTCTCCCCGCTGCTCCCACCGCACTGCTGCGCCGTGTCACTGCGCGTTCACGAGCAGCCCCGGCTCAGGGAGGGAGGAAGAGGAGGAGGAGGAGGAGGAGGGCTGTCATCAGATCCTTGTGTCAGGGCTGTTGGCTCTTTTTCATTTGCACCAAGTTACTTTTGTTTGTTATTTAAATCTAATGAAGACGATGTGTCTTTCCCACATGGAGGATATGCACGAATCAGCCAGTTTGCATCACAAATACTTGGTAAATATCGTAATACTGGATACTCGGTCATCCGACTGTCAGAAGGACCATCGCAGATTTCAGTAATGAGCCACTGCAGGTGTTGGTTTTCTCTCCAGGATATTCAAAGCTCATAGTTTCACAATGACTGAAAAGTGAATCTCCAGCAGGGAGTCTTCTTATTGATTCCACTAAATCTACTTTCTGAGAAATAATTACCTAGTTTTTGCGATATAACCAATACATATACATATATATATATATATATATATATACACACACTTCAGCAGAGCAGCTGCATGATTAGGTGTAAAACGGAAAAATAAAGTTCTGGCCGGTGTCGAGTGTCTGCAAGTGGTGAAACTACCTGTCAGAGTCAATATGAACACACAGCTCGGTCTGTGGAAACTGCAGCTTTTACACGTCGGTTTGGGGCCAGCTGAAGATTTCCTCATTGAGACAGAGGACGAGACATTTTCAGGCTCCACGGGCAGTGACATGAGCTGATGCACGTTGAGATTCCCAGTGAATAACTGTCAGCAGCAGCCTGCAGCTTTACCTCCTCCACAGCTGTTCACTTTTTCCTTGGAAGCGCTGCATTGTTTTGGCTGGAACTCGTTCATTTATTCGCTTTGAAGAATGTGGAATTTGTAACCATGGTGAGGCTGCAGCCGCTCGGTGGAGACGTGGGTGAGAAGAGGAGGAGAGGTGCAGGCGTTACAGCTCAGGAAGCATTCAGATGAAAAAAAGAGCAACGTGAAATCAACGTGCAGGACCAGCGTCACTGTGTCAGCGGTGATTACCCAGAACCCCACGGCTGCCGCGCTGCCACTGAATTGATCTGTTTTCACTGTGGCTCCTCTGTGACTAACACAATTTGTTTTTCTTATCTGGATTTGCGCTCCTGGACCCGGGCACCTGATTTATGTGAGGGCCCTGGGGAGGAGGCACCTCAATTTGAAAAACAGAGCAGGAGCGATGCATTTCACATCCTCCTCCTCGGTGAAATATAAGTACGTACAGTATGTGCTGCAGACATTTGGGAAAAGGAGCACAGGAACGCACGTTAAAGTGTCGTAGTGTGTCGGAGTTAGTGGCCTCTAGTGGTGACGGGGCTCATCCCGCTTGGACAGATTATGTGAGGAGCTCAGGACGTGACTGTGGACAAGGACGGTACCTGGACATGTTTCCAGTGGGCAGTAAAAACCTGTTTACAGGTACTCAGGTAGAAAATCCACTTTTATGGAGGTAATTTCATCAACAGCTCCACAGTACACACCTCAATATTCGGCCTCGTGTTGGTGAGGGTGTTGTTGACTCAGCAGCTTCTACCTGGAACCAACATGGAGGCACGATGCTCTATAAAGAGGCCTGCTGTGAGCCAGTGAATTAGGCCCAAGGTGTTTGGGGGTGGGGGCCCGTACGGTGCGCGTGTGAAAGGCCCTCACATGCCTCGACTCTGAAAGGTCCTGGAAGGGCATGCACGTATGACACATGCACACGCCCAGAAACCCAGTGGAAGTGAAACATGAATATATTTTCTGGGGTGAGGAGCAGAGTTGACAGATCGGAGCGTCCAGAGCAAACACGGAGCGGGAGCGTGTCTGCGCCTGTTTCCACGGCGAGCACACGTATGAGTCATGCAGGAATTAAGTGACTTCTCTTCCCTTTCTGCTTTTGTGGGAACACAACTGAGTCACATCCAATTTACAGAAAGAGCAGCATTTATCAGAGAAGTCCTTAGTCATGCTCTCTCCACGGCCGGATGTGACTCTGAAAGAATTCAGCCCACTCTAACATATGACCTCAGGCCTTAAGGAGTGTGTGACCTCACCCTAGTCACCATGCACCACCCAGGCCCAGTGCATTGACAGAGAATATTCAAAGGTGGAGATATTCCAAAACTGTGGCAGCTGAGCTGTTGCCCTTTGGAGTACGTCAACATTTCCGTGCTCTCCCAGAGTCACAGGCAGCGGCGTGACCCCAGAGTGTGAGAAGCATCAGCGGCTGAGTGCTGACATGGAGATTATGGATCACCCACACGATGTGCAGCGCTCACCGGGCCTGTTATTGTGTCGAACATTCCACAGTGAGTTAACAGGGAGGGGGGGCGGGGGGGCAGATAACCTCTGATCAGATAGGAAGGGAATGCCAGCTACCTGATAAGAAGAGAACATAGAAACGACTGAAAACAAAGTTTCTTTGATGCTTTTTGCCATCCTCGCAGGCGCCAAATTCTAGAACAGAGTCTTGTAATGTTCCTCCGTTTGACAAGATGGATTCAGAGTCGAGTCTTTACATTTGCTCCTCGTGCTCTCTGTTCTCATCCTGCAACACATCCAGTGCAGCTGAACATCTGGAAACCAGTCAGTCGCATCTAGTGAGTCAGCTGGTCTCCCCAACTGGAGGCACTGGGATCCTTTGACCCTTCCAGCAAGAGCCACTGCAAATAACACGTCTGCTGGGTGTTTGAATCCTCTAATGAGCAGCAGGCTCTCCCAGTGCGGACGATATTTGGGGAAAAACAAGAGTGGAGAGGTTCACGAATTTAAAAAAAGGAAAGAAAAAGGTTAGCGGCCAAGCTCCAGCTCCAGGTTTTATGGGCCTGACTGGGCAGAGAGGAGCTGTTTCACTAACATTTCATGTTTACCAGTCGTTTTGCTGCAGTAATAAGCAGCACACAAAGGGAATCATTGTTGGGAGGATTACGTAGTGCGGCAGGGCCTGGGTAATGTTTTTATTAACAGACACCGAGGGGTAATCAGAGGCCAATGCTTGACGTGGAGCCCTGTAACGTGATCTTAAAATGATATTCGCGTTATCATCTTCCATCTCAGGCCCCCGCAACCCGAACCCCCGGCTTTGTCTGCGTGTCAGACAGGCCCCGGCACAGACGGCTGACAAAACAGGCGCTGTTTGTTCCTGCTCGGCCGACTTCAGATAGAATCGCTATCTGTTTGGCTTTGGGCCGCGCAGCTGAGGTGGCTGGGAACGAGCATTCTCACCTGTCACCACGTAGTTGGTGTTGGCCAGTGTCAGTGGGTGCAGACACAGTGCCCTGTCGAAGCAGGTGTATTTAAAGACAATGACAGCTGCGATGGGTTCAACACCCTGAGTGAGCGCAGACGACGGGACGACAACGACAAAGCGTCGGGAACAGCGACGGCCCTCCACTCCACCCCCTGCTCGCCGCCTCGGGCAGCAGGTGCTGAGGCGCAGGTATGCGTGCTAAGTGGACTCCGTCGTTTCATCCTCGACTGGCACAACACAGCTGGAGCAAGACGGCCTGGATCACAGGCCACTGAGGCCAAAAGGCAGAGCAGACAAAACAGATGGAGGGGTAGACAGAGAGGCAAATAAAGATGGAGCATGAATGTGTTGCAGTGAAGGGAGGGGGGTGTTGTTTTGGTTTCACATATCTTCACAGAAACAGATGCAATCTGCAGCATCTTGTTGATCCAGGCCCAGTGGCCTAAATATGGGATAATAGCGGCTAGGGCTAGCCCTAACTCTCGTGAGCACAGCAAGGACAGAGATCAAGACGCAGAGCCTTGTGAGGGGCGCACAAACAGGAGTCTGATTCCGGACTCAACCTAAATCTGACCTTTGACCCCTCAAGGTCTGGCCACACGTGCGCACAGAATAGTTCTCTTGTGTCAAAGACAAACACAGGTGAGCCAACACGGGCACCGAGCATTGCGTCATGACCTCAGCAGCAGTCACGTGACTGGCTAGTGAGTGAGTTAGTGGCTCACTCAGGTGAATCACTTCCACAGAAGCAGTGTCGTATCTATTAGTGCACACGTCTCTTGTTATTCCGCTGTGGTTTGCGTGGGCCACGTGCACAGCTGCTTAATGTGTTATCCAGCGGGTTCAGGTGACTGTATCAACACGGGTTGTTTTTGCTTGCCGTGCTTTCAGTCATCGCACCCCCCCCCCCCCCCCCCCCCCCCCCCCCCCCCCCCCCCTTCACAACATGTGTGTCTCAGTCCTCCCCCCCCCCCCCCCCCCCCCCCGCCACCACCACCTACACGGGTCCCTCCAGCACAAGGGAAAGTCATCGGAGAGAAGTCCCAGAGTCAGGAGCAGCTGACGTCCTGGAGGCATCGTAACGTCCAGCACCAGAATCGAACCGTGGCTCTCGTGAGGCCTGGGCGATGACTCTGGCATCAGGTCGGTGTTTTCCTTTGGCGTGAAAGCCAGGTTTCTAGTGGCCTCTTCATAACATCATAAAACATTACGGCCCTCTCTGGAAGAGGAAGGAACCCATCAGCGTTTGGTGAGGATACGATCAGGTCAGACTGAGGAGGCGGGACATCTTCAATCAATCAGGCCTGTTAATCATCTGTATCATCGTCTGATCAGGACGTGCTCGTCCAACATATTTTAATGACCCTTGAGTCACACAACCAATTCTAATAATTGTTTCGAATGTTTGCAGAGCTGCGCCTCGCGCCCGCCCGTGCAGAGACAGAGGTCCGCTGCTGTTGGTTTGTCTAAACGTTGTTCCCACATCGTACATTGTTTTCATTCCTGTGGCCCAGCGTGGAGCTGCTCGGTAATTTCAGGCTGTCATCAGATGTCACTCTCTTTGACACAGCTGAGATGCGGGGCCTGTGCAGGCACACGTCCTCCCTTGGTTGCTACACGCCTCCTCTCCCCCCTCGTCTCTGAGACTCCACTCATTCTCACTTTCGTCTTGTTTTATATTCTAACACCGCTCAGGCCACGTTGCTGCCCTCCACTCACTTCCTGTCGGTGACCCGCGGTGCTCTCTGCAGGTCAAAGGTCACACCCCTGGACAGATGTCGCCCAGCGAGCCTGTGGCCCAAACACATTCCTTCTGCACCTCTTCATAAACGCTGTGCACGCTCCCCTGTGGTCGCAGCAGCTCAGCTGCCCTTAACGATCATATCTTTAGAACACGTGATCACAGTTTAAAGTTTGACATTAGATCTGTCTTCTCTGATGTTTTTATCCTGATTTATGATGTTGTTTTTGCCAGTGGAGTCTGAGTCACAGCTAATCCCATCTAGGATTCAGGGTGTGGGAGTAATTGAATCTCCTGTAGCAATTAGTGTTTACAATTACATTATATTAAGCAACAAAGCCACAGAGGAAGGAGCGTTCCATTCTTTCACCGTGACCTTTTTTAACCCTGCACGCCTCCTCTACAATAGCTCAACAACATCATCACAGGGAACTGATTGGAGCGGATCCATCGCACCTTGCAGCCGCAGCGCAGCATAAAACGCCATCAAGCGCCTCATTCACGTCCGCCTGGCCAATCTCACCGCCTGACACCAGAGACGGTGGCGTCCGCGGCAGCGGCTCGGCCCCTCGGGAAGCATCGGCTTTCACCACCTCGGCTCAAACCCGCGCTGCACAGAGACGCCGTTGTGTCGCACCAAAACAAGGCGCGCGGCCCAGGGCACGGAAACACACAGCCAGCTGAGTCTGGGTGGAGAGATAACAGTCTGCACCTTCCTCCAACTCATCTCCACGCCTCCTCTCAAACTTTATTTAAGCATCTTAATGAGGGACAATCGTCTTAAATCTTCCTAAAGTGTCTTCACACGTGTTGTGAAAAGAAGTGGGTCAGTGCAGCAGAGGCTGACGGACAGTTTGGGGGCGAGGGGTAATTACACCTCCCCTCTTTTTAATAACGTCCCTGCTAACTACACAAAGGAAGCCCAGAGTGGACCCCCGAGCTATTTTTAGCCACCTCTGCTCGTGCTGGTCCTAGCTGGAGGTGTGTGAGGTGGGCTGGGGGCTCAGTGTGTGTGTGTGTGTGTGGTGGCTCTGACACAAATAAATGAGCAGTGTGTCTGCATTGGCACACTGACTTTCTTTCACCATACATGAACTCGGTTGAAAAGAGCTTTTTCACTGCTGCTGCTCTCGCTCTCATTGGACACACAACCCTGCAACGATAACACGACTGTGTGTGTGTGTGTGTGTGTGTGTGTGTGTGTGTGTGTCACATTATGATGGATCGATGGTCATGTGGTCGGGACGTTAGGCTGATGCATCACACGGAGCACGAACACGTGTTTAGGTTGGCACTCATCTGGGTAAACTGAGGTGAGCCTGTTACCTGATTTGGTCCAATAAGTTTGTTTAAAGTCTATTTTAAAATATCTTTAGCTTAATGTGAAGAGGTTCAGCTTCTTATAAACAAGTTATTTGCTGAGGACAAACAAAGAGAGAGACTTTCTCTGTGAATAAAATGTGACTGGAAACTGTTGAAACCTCGAATAAGCGAACGTCTAACATCTAACACTGGGGTTTTGCTTCAGTTTAATACTTTCATCTGGATCCATTGTTTCACTGTAACAGAGAACGGCGCCCATTAAGCTATTAAACCATTTTCTCCAGAGCATGATTTCACTGCGATGAAGTGACGGCAGCACAATGGCAGATCCTAAACAGAGCCAGCTGTGTGCCCACAGGATTGCATCAGCGCTGCAGGGACAGCAGAGCGCCCCCCCCCCTTTCCATCCCTCTGTTACCCATGCATTCATTCTCCCTCTGTCCTTCCCCGCTCTCAGAGACGCAACAGATGCGTTTGTCATGAATCCTTTGTCTCGGTCGTCAACAACAAAGTACGAGCCACTTTTGATGTGTTCATTCCCGACTGTGTGCTTCAGTTTCTGAGGATAAACGCTCAAAGACTTTGGACACTTCTTTCCTGAGCAGGTAGAAACAGTTTGCTGCTGCTTTTAGACCCGGTCAGATGATACGAGTGAAGCATAGTGCACCTCTAACCCCAAACCCTGACCTTAACCTTCAACCCCCAGCTAAATTTGATTCTGCTCTAATCCTGACTCAGAGATGAAGTGTTTGACTTCTGTCTTCGTTTGGACACATCACAGGCTCTAAAATGCAGAGTTGGATCCCAGAACCTGCTGTTTGACTAAGTTAGAACCAATAAAACCTTTTTTTATTCTGGAGCTTCTCATCTTTCAGCTCTTATGAGCACGTTTAGTCCATATAAAGAGAAGAGCGTGCACACACACACACACACACACACACAAACGTTTGTGTTTCTATCGTGCTGTAGACTCTTTAACGCAACCATCACAACTAAACCCAACCCTGATAGCGTCCTCACTTTCCACAAACATCTTCCCTCCAGAGCTAAGATATATAGATATATGTATAAAAGCACAACTCCACACACACATTCACTCATATAGAATAAAAGACAGCTGCTGCCTGATGGATCTGCATGAAGCTGGCAGGAGGGACGAGCCGGGGTCAAGACACGACGTGGCTGAGGATGAGTCTGCAGCGAGGGATCGTGTTGCACAGCGGAGGAAGAGAAGACTGCACGCTGGAGTTGGACAAACGATTAGAATGAAAACTGCATCCCACGCTGATGGCAGTTTCTTTCCATCTTATCAAACTCTCTGTTTCCAGCTCACATCCTTACATCTGCAATGCTGAAAAATATTCTATTTCCCTTCCTTTCTCTGGGATGGAAGGACACATTTCGGAGGACAGGAGAGGCCGGGACAGGACAGGACATCCTCCGGGGGATGCAGCCTCTTAATTGAGACACAGATACTGTACAATCAAAACACACCAAGCGTTGTCCCAGTCAGGACCTCCTCAAAGTCTCCGGTTAGAAAAATAAAATGTCAAGTGTCACTTCAAAGTGCTAGATCCACCTTAAATCACTCGATATTGTCTGTGACTGTCTGTGATTCACTTTTATTATCACTCTCGCTTGGCTGGACTCTGAGGCAGAACGCCCAGACATGAACACGGCGACTGATGGAGTCCAAACTGGGCTGAGGTGAGCAGAGGCTGTTTTCCAAATGGTTCGTCCGAAACGAGGCGTGCATGTGAGACAAAGACTGAGCTGGACGTGGCCGGTCCGCGTCTGGGAGAGGCACGCTAACACTATTATTAAGCAATGTGAGCAGATGGGCTGACTGAGCGACGTCCAAACCAGGCCTGAAAATATGGGTCTGCTCATTTTTCTCCCAAGCATTTTTCAGATTTTTGACCATTCGCTCATAAGGACGAACTCGTCCAAAACAAGGCGAATCAGCAGGACCCCAAAGCTTAATACTGTTGTTTTGGCTTCACTTTTGGGAAGCCGCCATCATCCACCTTTACTCACAGACTATGATCCAGGCAGGGAGGACATGCAGCCGTTGAAGAGTTTTGGACGGATTTCAGAACTATTAAAGCATCTGTCATTAGACTCGGTTATTTAAAGGACACTAATGCATCGTGGAGCTTTAAGGCTTTATCAGTGTCCTTGTGGAAACCAGTAAAACCACTTCCTCTTCCCCAGCTGGTGCCTGAGCTGTTTGTTAACGTTACGGCTCGGAGACGTTTCTGGACTCCAACGGCCCTCGGGGACGAGTTGCTGTGCGTGGACGCGGTGCAGGTGGCTCGACAATGGCCCAGTAACTGTACACACACCCTCATCCCACCCACCATCAATCACGCCCTGTTTACTCTGGAGGGCGATCCGTGCGAGGAAGGGGCCTCCGTGTTTGGAGAGGGTCTTACGGGGCTGCGGGCCGTCACATAAACTCAGCAGCAAAAGGAAGGAACTCTGTTTCTCCGGGAGACAAACACAAGCAGGGAAAGGCTTTTAAAAGACGCTCAAACTGACGACTTCGGGCCGCGACCCCGCTTCACTTGAGAACGCCGAGGCTGCGGACGGACAGAGACACTTACATCCTCCATTGGGTTTATGCGTCGGCAGGAATGCACGCGTGTGAATAAGACATGAGAAGTAATTTGCAGGGCTCCAGCTGTTGTGCGCAGCGAGCCAAGGAACACGGGGCAGGGCTCCAGCCGGCCGAGCGGTGCACGCCCAGCGCTGCAGCCAGTCAGCCAGCGCCAAGTGGGACGGACAGGACAGGAATGTGCGGCAAACACCTCATTACAACGCACAGGGATGGCGCTTCATCATATTCAGCGAGGTCAGCGAGTAAGCAATCTGGCACCAAGGACACGCCCCCCCGCCCCGCCTCCTCCAGCCTGTGCGTGAGGCCCAGGAGTGTTTTGCACGTTGCAGTGCGAGACGAGCCAAGTGTGCACATGTCAGTCTCGGAATCACAATGTCATCATCAAGGTCAGGCCTGAACAAAACGCCGCCCCTTTCAATCACACTTATGCAAAGCCGTGAACTTTAGAGGCTCGGTTTGCTTCATAAAAATCCTAAAATCACTCAAGAGCAAAGTGGGAAAGCATCTGGGGTTGTGACAATATTCCAATGGGTCTGTCTGGGCACGAAGAAGGAAACAATCGTCTTACTCACCACGAGGAGGCCACAGGTCGGCTGCTTCCACCGTCCAACGACCAGCGATGGCACCCAGCTCCTGGTCGTCACCGAGGACACGGCTGGCTGTGCCTCTAGTCCTCATGGAGCCCGGCCTGCACGCAGCACAGATGAGGTAAGAGGCCTTTCAGTGTTCATCTCTTTGCTGAAGCATGAACCTCCAGCTGGTCCAAGATGCTGGAGCGCTGGCAGGAAGTAGAAGGAAACGCCATTTCCAGCTCTCACTAAATGATGCTTCATATAGACATGACTACTTCACACCTCTCCTGCGCTTTTTACTGAATAATTTACAAGCACAGCGTGCATCACGTGTACGATGCCAGACAGATAGCGAGGCGTTTCTTTGAGCGGCGCCCACAGTCTCTGTTATGAAGCATGTGACTGTGGCGGTGCTGAGGTCTGTCAATAGAAAACCATAGAGCTGCGAGTTGAGACCAGCAGAGACTTGTCAGAGTGACACTGGGAACCGAGGCGGTGTGGTAACACTCGGGTCTCGACCCCACGCCCCTTCAGGTAAGAATGACCTCAGACTGCTGGAGGAGTCTGACCCTCTGTGAGTTCTATGGATGCATTCGCTGTTTGTGTGTCTGTGTGCTCCGATCCCAGTTTAATTCAAAGCAGAGCAACAGAACGTCAGGCTTTAAAAAAAGAGAATTAACTGTGAAGTTTTCCCAGAGCACACAGGATGATGGGATTTAAGTTTATTACTCATATTACAGCTTTTATCTCTTTGAACAACCAGAGGGCTCCACCCACTGCGGCAGATTGAAACCAGTTACCAACACGTTGTCATGTAAATTGTATTTGTATGTTTTTGGCAGTAGACAGCCCCCGCCCCCCTTCTTTAGGATCTTTAGCTACAGGATGTTTGACTGTCCTCAGCAGAACTCGGCTCTGTGCTGCATGGCAACACGCCTGTGGTAAAGAAAGAAAAACCTGACGATGAGTGAGAGGAAGGATGTGAAATATGTTCTGAGTAATGACTTCACTGCGGTGGGGGGGTTTGCAGTCCCCTCTTCCCTCAGCTGGCAGGGAGGCAGCAGGGTTTCCAGATTTATTTCACATGCAGTTGATGGATAAATGAGTATTTATGTGGGACACAACTATTAAAAAGGGGAATAATTTAAACTTGTTTATTTTGTTACTGTGCAATTTATTTATCCAGCTTTGGTAGATAAAAAGTTAATGTTAATCAAAGGTGAAAATGGGCAGGACTTATTCTGCCCTCTAGCGTTCAATTGTTGTAAGCGCAGCTGTAAACGTCATCAACCATGCGCCGGAGCTGTTTGCGCATGCGCGGCAGGCAGATTTCAAACTGGACGGCGGGTAGCTGAACCAGCGACGGACTGAAAACACAACAAGGCTTCAGTGTTACCGCAGCGGTGTGAGCAAAAATGACGAGCACGCTGAAAGGCATCACCCTGAAGGGCAGCGCGGAGCTGGTGGCCGAGTTCTTCTGTGAGTATCCCCGCTTTCACTGGTTCGGGTTGTAACCGACCGTTGGCGGCGCGGCCAGGCTGAGCTAATGCTACATGTAGCTTCAGGCGGGGCTTCATTCCACCAGAACCTTCTGCTGCAATTTATCTAACTAGTGTCTTAGATTCAGCTCACAACTGACCACAGTCAGTTTGGGGTCAATCATATTTAAACTGGTGTGCACCGCCCACCGCGGAGCTCACTGGTGACGAATTAAACTCACAGGAGAAAGAGCTGGATCATGTTTGTAGCTGTGCCGACATGTGGTTAATCAATTTATTGTCTAAGATATGAACAAACATCTATAAAGTAGCATTAAGTGTGTCTCAGCCGGGACAGACGACTTCAGGTTACTTACCAGCTGGATCATGTGGTGTCAAAGGTCATCAACTCTTCTTCTTTGATTACCTGAAGGTTCCTTAAAGGCTCGGTTCAGACTTCACTGCCATCTAGTGGTGAAGTTGCGAACTGCAGTCGAATACTCCTCCCGTTCCTGAACCTACAGTTGTTGTAACTGTTATGTTATATGATTTATAATGTAAATCCTCCTTCGTTCTCTCCACCACAGCTTTCAGCATCAACAGCATCCTGTACCAGCGCGGCGTCTATCCTCCGGAGACGTTCACCAGGGTCACCCAATACGACATGAGCCTCCAGCTCACCACTGACCACAAGCTGAAGGAGTACCTGACCAATGTGGTGTCTCAGCTCAAAGGTCGCCTCTGATCTGGTTGATTGTAACTCTTTGTTCTGTCTCACCTGAGGGAGGACGGTTCTATTCGACCCCACTGAGGCTGCTCAGTGACCGCGTGTCCTCTCTATGTTGCAGACTGGCTGTTTGAGTGCACGGTGCAGAAGCTGGTGCTGGTGATCACGTGCCTGGAAACCAACGAGGTGCTGGAGAGATGGCAGTTTGACATTCAATGTGACAAGTCCGCCAAGGAGAGCAGGTCAGCTCCTCTGCCAATAGCTGTTGTTTGACGAGAAGAACCCGAGTCTCTAGAATGTACTCGTAACTGACCTCCCCTGTGTTTCCCAGTGCTCCCAGAGAGAAGTCCATTAAGACCATTCAGGACGAGATCCGCTCCGTCATCAGGCAGATAACAGCCACTGTTACTTTCCTGCCGCTCCTGGAGACGCCATGTGAGTGACCCTGTGGTTTCTACCTGTAGGTGTTTGGATTGTGGACATAGACATATTAATGGACTAAACCGTTTCCCCCACCCCCCAGGTGCCTTTGACCTCCTCGTCTACACAGACAAAGACCTGGAGGTGCCGGAGTTGTGGGAGGAGTCTGAGCCTCACATAATCAGCCAGTCGGAGGAGGTGCGTCTGCGCTCCTTCACCACCTCCATCCACAAGGTGAACAGCATGGTGGCGTACAAGAGGAGCGACTCCCTTTGAACGCTTGCCCTGGAGCTGTGTGGAGTGTTTTTGTTTTTTACCTTATGCTGTCCTACCTCACTGTCTGTGTCTCCCACTCTGTCCACTGTCGTCTCCTGCTTCCTGTCAGAAGTTCTCCTCATCTCGTCTTTCTTTGTGATAAGAACGTGCACATGAGCGTCCATTCCGATGTAAATACTGTCACAAGAAGGTTTCTCTGATTTCTTTGTTGTCCTCTTCCTCTCAACTTGTCCAGCTCTATTTTTAGAAGCTAGTGGTTTGTACGTACAACTTTTATAAAAAGTAATAAAGAAAAATCCAGATTATTTAGCATCCAGAATCGTTCATGGTGTTATTGCTTTTGACCAGGAGGTGGCAGTAGTGTGCCGAGTTACACAACAACACACACAATATAGAGAATAAGAATAATTTTTTAATGGGACAAACCATTTACTTGGCTCACAGTGTTCAGTGGTGTCGACAGTTGCAGATGTGGAACACCTCCTTCATCACAGTACCATATCAGCATATTAGATTCTCCCACCTGCAGTAGACAACTCAAGGCTGTGTCCTACTATTTATTTATTTTTATTTTTTTTAACAACAACCTTCCTCTGGTGTATTGCCCTCTCGTGTACATGCAACACAACAAGGAGGGACGCAGACTTCTCTGGAACAGCCCAGAGACCGAAGCAGTGAGGGGAATCTTCAGAAACGAGCTCAGAGGTCAGGCGACAGGCACGTGTACCGCACTCCTGGAGACTAAGTACAAAACAACCATAGATACAAACCGGCTTTCCGAGCATGTGCGTCTACAAAAGTGCTTCAGTGAAGAGCAGGCACCAGGGCCTGTTTGTTTCTGTTCAGAAAATGCACACGGGCGGCACCTGATGTGCGTACAGAGCCGTGGGGAATGTGAAGTGATCTGAATGATGACAGACTTCCTCATTATCGTAAAAATCCTCAGTCCCTCTTCACGCAAATCAGGAACAGTTCCTATCTGTTGGATGTCTTACTAAATTCAATTGTACAATTTTCCTCTGCAGTAATAGAAACCTCATGAGCCAGTGTGTTTGACATTCAGTGAATCTCTTCTAAGACTGGTCATGTCATAACGTCACTGTTTATTTGCTGAACTCCGACAACAGGAATTATTAAAAGCCCCTGTGCTGTTTGTTGGTTCACGGCTGAAGTTCACTCAGCGTTCCCCCGCGCCGGCTCAAATTCAAGTATGCATGTCATCAAAGTTCTAAATTATAGTCTGTCCATCGCTCAGCTATAAAAACAGGACATAGAAAACATCCTCTTATCTGGGGGGGGGGGGCATTCATGGAATCAGAGAGATGTGGACGAATAAAATATATAATTTAAACTTGTGAATTGGTCCTATATTATGACAACAAGGCAGTGGAAGAATCTAGACCACTTTCCCTTTGGAATTGTGGGCCTAGTCTTTGGCTATTTTACATTAAAACAAAAAAAAATACAATACAGTACATTTCCAAACGTCATCTGAAAGAGTTGTCCCTAAGAAAGATCCTTCAAAAAAGCCGAGATGGGATTTTTTTTTTTTTTTTTTAAGTATGAAAAACTACACTTCTAATATAAAGAATCGTGTGCTCTTGACAAAAGGATGACCTTACAATATAGAAACTCTAATAAATATATGAAACAAAAATAAATATGCAATAGTTAAGACAATGAGTGAAAAAAAATGATACAAAAGACTCAAACCCTCGTAGTGTGTCCGTGGTGATTAAAGACGCATGGAACATATCAGAATATCGTGACACGGTTATAGGAAATACCTAGAGCCCACTGGAAGGTTCAGTGCGCCCCTAACGTCCTCTGCCTGTGCCGGATAGTGTGTGTGTGTGTGAGACTTCAAAATGAAAGCCACTCTGTGCAAAAATAAAGAAAAAAGAAAGGCTATTGTAATAAATATAGCTTAGTGCTGACTGTTATTGTCTCTGGTGAGTGATGGCTATACACGGTTAGTGACAAGAAGAGGCAGTCTCAGTCTCACAAGGCTTGATGAAACGAAGCATGTCGCTCTCGCCCTCAACGGCTTCATGGAGAGTTTGTTAAACGTATTAAAGTAAAGGATGTTACAGCTCCGCTCTGCTTTTCATAACTCTCACCAGAAATCTGAGGAGTTACTCAGATCCAGGAAGAAAACGTCTGTCTGTCGCCAGCGTATGAATAAAGCCCAACGCCAGTGAGTCAAATTTGTTTTCATGGTCCCCAGAGGAGGACTCGCATGCTCGCAAAAATTTGGGGAATGAGACCAAAATGTTCCCACGCCGCTGATGTGAGTGTGGGAGATTAGCTCATTTATCCCGAGCTAATTTATTTATGTACGTTAGTATGACAACAACAGGAGTTT
Source organism: Pseudorhombus dupliciocellatus (assembly GCA_016785235.1). Lineage (NCBI taxonomy): Eukaryota > Metazoa > Chordata > Actinopteri > Pleuronectiformes > Paralichthyidae > Pseudorhombus > Pseudorhombus dupliciocellatus. The sequence continues at coordinate 372,844 of JAFBJW010000501.1, read as the reverse complement.
GATTATCAAAATGTCTGGTTTCCCTTCTCCAGAATATTCTCTTTCCCTGGTAAGGTTGTACATGTTAGGGACACTCTCCATCTTTCATGCATATGTGCGCGTGTCATGCTTGTTTCGTGAAACCTTGTGAGACCAGGTGGAGCAGGGAGAGCCCTGGGAATGAGCGTCGGCAGAGGAACCGGCCCGACTGTGGGATGGTCACACCAGGCCGTTGACCAGGTCCTTCTCGCACTCCTCAGCCAGGCGCTTCCAGTGCTGCCGGTTTTTCTGACATCCTTCCAACAGCGGGGAGCAGTACTCGGACATCCCTGCCAAAGTCTGTGGGAGAAACAAACACAACTCATTTACAGTGGGAGGAGGAATGAGGTGTGTTTTTCAATACTGGAAAAGGAGGAATGTCCACCTTTTCTCAAAGGGAAATTTGTCTGAGTTACCTCGTATAACTGAGTGCAAATGGCATCGATGAAGGACACCTGCATGCTGGGTATCTTATCTCTCTTCTCACGGTTCATCAGGTCCTAAAGGGAGAGGGGAGGGATTAAAAGTTACAGTCACCAGGGCTCAGATACAGATCCCTGAGGCACATCGCCATAAGTAGAGATCACAGAAATTACAGCATCTCAAAACTTACAATGGGTTCGATGTTCAGCTCTCGCCTCTCCTTATCCCCCTGCTCAAAGAACTCAGTGGCCACCAGCTCTGCAATCTGCATTACAACAAAGACCAGTCACATAAAGAATCCGGGACCTAAAGCAGACGTGTTCTATAACTGAACTTCATAGATGGGAGTGCAGGAAATATCTTTTCTTTTTATATCTTGAAGTGCGACCAAGGGCTGACAGTTACACCACTGAGGTTAAACACGGAGCACCGAGCCTTCACTCTCCTCTGTCACCGTCTGTATCGAATCCTCAGTTCCGCTGCTCTGCTGTTGAACTTCACCTCAGAATCTCTGGCATACTTGTGTGCAGTTTGAATTTCAGGCGATGTATTTTAATGAACTCCCTACAAGGCTGAGCTGCCATGGAGACAACAAAAAGTCCTCCGCTGCTGCCAGAGTCAACATCCAACAATACTCTTTGCATTTTAAAGACAGGTGAGACTGAATAAAGAGCCAAGAACAACAGGATGTGGCAAACAGAGGAAGGTAACTGAAGTTATGAGCCGGTATACTGAGCGTAAAGAACAGAGGGAGAGCAGAGTTAGAGGCCTGGCAGCGGCAGCCACGCTAAGTTAATGCTCTCCGTGTGTTTGCAGAGAGGTAAATGAGGTCTGACTGCAGCCTCGGGCTCCAATCAGCATCACTTGGCGTGTACGTGTGAGCGGCGGCAACGTGCAGCTCATTGATTGAGGCTGCAATCAAGGCTCAGCACTAAGGACGTGGGGGGGGGGGGGGTTATTATAGCTGACTAAACCCATCATGAGGCAAATGTGACGTTATCTTTATTTACTTAACCCCGTGTCGTTCAAAATACCAACGCTTTCATGTGTGCGCAACAGAGCTGATTATTGTTTGAATTTCAGGAAAAGTTGGAAAATCAGAACAAAATGTTAGTATTTCTATGCATCCGTGTCATTCAGTTCATCAACTCTCCTAATTGAATACAAATCCACAGCAGTTGCCACAGAAACAAGTGTTGTGTTTGTGCAGCAGCTGATCCCTTCTTCTCTTTCCTGAGACGCAGACAAAGCTCCAGACGGTGAATCACTCACTGGAAAACCAGCTAAATCAAGATGATCTGAAATGCTGAAACAGATCAGGGGAGGGTCCAACAGACCCGGCTCAGTCTGACCTCACCGAGCGTCCGACCAGACGCCGAAAACAAGTTTTAGAACAAGCCAGTTTTGTGCCTGGTCGTCTCTTTTTTTTAGCAGCTATTATGAAAATGAGGCCGTGTCAGCGTGTGTGAACGTTGAATGAGACCCAGATGAGACTCCAGCGTGAGTCCCATTTTCACATGTGCGTATTTAGGAGTGTCATCTGAGGACAGCTTTGTTAATGAGCGCTCACTTGCCAATAAACACACACACACACACAGGTGAAGCACTTTCCACGGCGCCTGCGGCTCGTAACAAGGTGCCGACTAAGGAAGGTCACCAGGGAGAAGAAAGCGCGGGGACACGGCGCCATGCTGGGGCGAGGAGGAGGAGGACGACGGTGTGTGTGTGTGTGTGTGTGTGTGTGTGTGTGTGTGTGTGTCCTTACCCTCTTCTGCACGGGCCACGGCTTGGTGATGGCCGAGATGTCGCATGCAGTCATCAGCATTGACCTGAGGGGGGAGACACATTGACACACACTGATCCTCAGAGGCGGCGAGCGTGGACCGCGTGGGCGGGGCCCTCGTGCTCACCTCAGTAAATCTCTGTGGTGTTCGTCCTCCCAGACGAACTGACTGTTCTTAGTGAGCTCGAAGAACTCCCCTCGCCTCCTGACGACACACAGGGAGACGAAAAGGAACGGCAGGCTTTATTCATTCAGTTTATTGACAACATTGCAGTGTGTGTTTTCCTTTTATCCACAGGATGAATATATATTTGGTTTTCCCACAATCATCACCAGATGATTCCACTCTGCTTCACCTTTCATAACTGCCCCCGTTTGATAACCTCCCCTCCCTCCCTCCCTCCTCCAGTCACATTTCCATCTGGGCTTGACGTCTGGTACCTACTTCATGTACAGGGCCAGGTCGGTGGCCAGAATAGCCCTCTCGATCATCTTCAGAGTGGCCTTGTACTCGTCCAGGGAGAGGCCGCTGAGGATCTGGTTTCCCTGGAGAGACAGAGACAGAGACAGAGAGAAGACAGCTCCGGGTTATCTAACGAGTGCACTCGGGGACGCTTCACGAAACTTGGATGGGCGACCTTGCGTCGCCATGGCAACGCGGGACAGAGGTTTCTCTCAGGCCCAAATAAATCTTGAGTGGTCATGTGCACGTCCTGTTTATTTCAAGTGCTTTTTAGAGTGTGTGATTATCGGCCGGCATGCGACAAGGTGTGTGTGTGTGTGTGGACCAGTTAAGTGGTGTGTGTGGAGTGTATGCAGAGTTTGTTCAGAGGCCATAAAGATCAGAGCGGGCTGTGAGTGACTGTATTTCATCGCAGCTGGAAAACGAGCAGAAGAGGCGTAATACATCATCGGCGGCCAACAGACACCGACCGGCGACACCTGAGGCTGAACTGGTTTGAACTGTGACCCACTTAGAAGAGGTCGATCAGTTTTATAGGACACACACACACGTCGCTGATTACACTGTTTACTGTGACGGCCTGCGCTGTAAATCCACGAATAAATAAATGAAATACGGGCGCCTCAAAGTTCTGAACACAAACCAAAAGGCTCGGTTCTGCTCCAGCTTGGTCGGGGTGGGAACCAGTGAGGGATGTAATCGGGAGACTGGGCGACCTGGCACTGACGGGTTCCCGATACATGAAAGGCCCCAGCGAGGATAAACATAATACTTATTGCATTACACGAGAAAGTTATTGCTTTATATGCTCAACATTTTTATTGCATTACAGCAAGGCTATCGGATTACCGGTTTTTATTACTTTCCACATTACATTACAGGCCGTTATTAAATTAGCAGTTTCTACAGTGGGATTTTGGAACCGGCGGCGGATCGGCTTCCGCCTCAGAGAAACCGTGACGGGCCTGGAGCTCTTTACCATCAGGGCGAGAACACGGACACCTAATAACTGCTGTTGTAGGACGGCGGCAGATCTGAGACCTTCGCTGTCGCGTGCGGCGCCTGACTCTGAAAACGGATCCTTTTGGAGGCGTCTGCCAGGAGCTCAGCTGTGAGAGCGCCGCTCGCGTCCTGCGTTGCGTAACTGGGACGCGGATCAACTGCCTGTGCGAGAGGAGGCAATCTGCCGGATGTTTCTTTTTTCTCTCGCCCTGACACGGCTCTCTCATCCGCAGCTGCCTGCCGGGGTGGACGAGTGCGTCTCAGGCCGATACCGCAAATGGGCTATAAAGTCAAAACAATGCAGAGCTGGGTAATCATTTTCGACCAAGACGACACTGCACTCGGGTCAGAGTTCAACACATCGCCGCCACCGTTAAACCCCCACGAGGTCGTGAGCGGACTGTGAGGCGTCCTACACGGGCACAGGTGTGTGTGTGTGTGTGGGTGCACCTACGGGGCTGTTGAGGATCATGAGGCACTGGTCGAAGTGGTGGTGCTCCATGGTGGAGTGGCAGTAGAGCTGGGCCAGTGGGTGGTCGCTCCTGGACACACACACACACACACACACACACAGGAAGTGAGGAAAACCCACAGAGCTGTTAAACTTGGCTCCCACACACACGTATATATCCATGTACATGTGACTCCTATTTGAGTCAAGCCGCACCTCTGTATGTAGGAGTTGTTGACGCCTCGGTGGTCCAGGTCGTGGCAGAGAGTCGCGATCATCAGAGCCAGGACCTCCAGATCGCTCAGGTTGTTCTGTCAGGAGGAGGAGGAACCTCAATTATAAAACACAGGACTTGCGTTTATTTGTTGCCGTGCACTGACCTGCAGGCGTCCGGACTTGAGGAGGGCGAACATGGACTGGGCCGTGTTGAAGGCGTGCCGCCAGTTGTGATAGGCCACGTTCTTCCTGTAGTTCTTCTTCACGCTGAGAACCCACTGACACAGACTCTGCAGCAGAGAGAGACGACAGGAAGAGCCTTTATGGTGATGGAATAATAATAATAATAATAAGGGGCGTGGCGCTCCAGGGTGGTCAGCACGTCAGGGCCCGGCGTGAGCGCCAAAGTGACAGGCGGCGCTGCTGGAGGCTCCTAATGGCCTCCAATCAAAGCCTCTCTTCATGAGGCCTCTCCCCGCAGGCCCTCCGCAGCTCAGCCGCCAACACACAAGGACCTCTTCACATGGAGTGCGCTGCGGACGGGAGCCAAACCCACCGGCACACGGGCGGCGCTGGCGCCGAGCGGAGGGGCTGACAGACAGCGTGGTGAGGGGGGGAAGGTGTGTGTGTGTGTGCGTGTGGTCGCCTCTCTCAGGCAAATATGACCTCAGCTGAATATTGTTTTGAATCCAGTTTTCTCTCACTAAGCTGTTCTATTGTGTGCTGGTGTGAGACATCGTTACAGATATGCCGACAAATGACACCTAATTACACCCGTTTCACCGGATGGATAAACAACAAATTGGTAAAAAAGCTCCTCTGGCACACTGACAGACGTGTGTGTGAAGTGCAGGCTGCCAATATTAAAAAGTGTTTATTCCCCGTTTATGAGACTGTGACATTTCATTTTCTGGTTTATCTCGTGTACAAGTGGAAGTTTGGCCCAGAGGAGAAATGTCACGTCGCCACCCTCCCACACACTCTCAGCAGAGAGGTTCAGCTCCATGATTCCCAGGCCGGCTCTCACCGTGTACTTCATCTGGAAGTTCTGCACCAGGTTGAGGTCGACGAACATGCGGATGGTGCCCAGCGTGGTTTCGGTGTCGGCCAGCTCGAAGTCGCTGAAGCTGAAGTCCAGGAGACGCAGCGACTGTGCGGACGGGACCGTGGCTGCCTTTAAAACACACACACGCAGAGCATGTGCATGAACACACACTGCATCATCTGTCATCTTGAACTGCCAATTAAAAAGGGTTTTCCATTCACAGTGTATCACGCATATCCAGCCCGTGTCCTGGATACGGGGCGACGCCTCCTCCTCCTCCCCTGAGGGAGGCCACTTAATCAGCCTGTACCATTAGTTCAGAGGACGACAGAGAGGGCTGATTGGCTCGTGTCTGTGAGCCGTCAGTAAATGGGAGACTTGATGGAATCATTACGCAGACTGACAGCAGCCCCCCCCGGCCCCTCTGACAGCTCTACCTGTTCTTCCTGCGTGTCGATAATGATTCCATCAAACCTCCTGCTCGTCATCCCCAGGCGCCAGAGGGAGGTGTGAACATGCCTCACGTGGACGGCTCCCCTGTCGCGTGCTGCGTGTGTGAAAACGGATTAAAAGACCGTTGTATTCTCAGAACAATCCAAGTTAATACGTCACGGCTCTAAAGCGACTGCTGTCGAAACAAAGAAGAAATTCGACCAAAATCGAAGAAATCTCCTCAGATAAAATGAGATGGTTACTACCGCTGACCTTACATCCCTTACCGCTGTTACCTAGCAACGAAGCTGCACTTCCAAGACAACACCAAAAAGTTTTCGTGTCACTTATTGTGCCGTCAGATGTTAGGGCTCAGCTGAAGTACTTATTGAAGTAGCGAGGCTGATCCGTGCACCAGCTCTGATACGTGACGCCGTGCAAAAGGTACCAAGTGTGTGAAGTGTGGAGGAGTCAGACCTGTAGAGATGTCTGAACAGCAATTACATGATGAATCACTCCCGGGAGCTGAAATAACCATGAACCGTTTCATCACGCCGTCTCCGCAGCTGCCTCCTTTCATAACAGCAGCACTGGGGCTGTTTGGCCTGAAGAGGCTTTGAACGCGAAACAAAACAACACCTACGACAGGTGGCCTCCAGAGCCCGGAGCACGAATCCAGCGCTGTCTGGTGTCTCTTCCAAACCGTGCACGCACCATCGCGTGACGCGTCCTCGTCTGTCATATCGGCGACACGGGGATTTTTAAACCAACAGCAGCGATTTGATTGTTTTTGTGTTGTCTGACATTTCTTTCTTTCCTGTCTGGTACATGACGGCCTCCTCTGACCTGAAGGACAACGTCTGTGTGTGTGTGTCTACTGTTAAATTAAAGGATGTTTATTTACCGCTGTTACCTGCAGTTCACGCGATTCTTCCTCCGTGGCCGAGGCGTGATACGACAGAACCTGGAACACACACATATAAAAACACACATGTGACTCACTGGACACACGCGTCTCCCCGGGTCAACGCTCCTTAAAGAAAACAAGCTGTGATGTTCTTGTTATGAGAATAAAGTCGACGATGTGTCACTGCCTGTCATTCGAACACACTTTGAAAACTCAGAGGCTGCCGTGTTATCAAAGGCTCCCCGCGGCGCCGCTCATCTCGCTTTCTCAGCTTTGGTCTAAGAAGCAAAATTTGGCCCAGTTTCTTCAAAGATAAATTTGCTGCTATTTCGACATCTTGCGTCAAGAACGCGTTTTCGCTGCTCGGTTATCAGCCCCACTGACGCCGGGCTCCGTGCAGCTGTGTGGGCCACTCCATCTTTTAAAAGACGGGGTGCAGTTCACAAACTGAAGGCTTCCGGGCGTCAGCTGCAGCCCTCGACACCCTGAAGCTGACAGCTGCCACACAGAGAACACACACTGGGAACCAGAGTGTGTGTGACATGGATGCATCTGTGCGGCCGAGAGGGAGGGCGCGTGTCAAATGAGCACGGGGGTGTTAAAAGTAGACGGTGGTCGCGTGTGTGCGTGTGATGAATTTGAGGCTGTCACTCACATTGAGGCAAGGAAGTGTCAAGAAGCAGCTAAAAGAATCTGCCTCTTCGCTGTCACTCACACGCCCACAAACAGCTCCGACACGTTTTTGTCAGGATCCTCCCACATCTAATCTGATGGATTGTGTTCAGTACAGAGTGTGTGTGTGTGTGTGTGTGTGACGCTGACCTCCAGAGTGACCTCCTGCTTCGCCATGGCTCTCTCCACCGTCTCGTACATCTGAGTGTTCTGGATGCCGAGGCCGCAGAAGATGGCGAAGGCCTCCAGGAACTGCTCGTCGTTGCGGTTGAAGGCCTTCACGCTGCCCGACGCCTCGTCCATCTTGTTGGCCAGCTGACACACACCTGCACGGAGCGGCAAACAACGACAACAATAACGAGGCGTCAGTGTCGTGAGCTGCAGGTTTGTGTACATCGCTGCTTACATAATCCTTCAATAACACACAATTACCACGTTTAGTCCGGACCCGAGCCTGCGCCTCTTTAATGCTAATAATGTATTCGCACACACTCGGAGGCCGGAGGAGAGGCTGCGACGACCCGCTTTGTCTCCGGCGCCGCCGCCGCAGCCGGCTCATTATGCAGACCACGATTACGGCGGCGGATGGAGTGGCAGCGCCATTCACCAGCAGATAATACAAGTGGTCGTGTGCGTGCTCCCAGGCCTGCGGCCTTAAGTCATACCTATGACCTTGTCCTTCTTTGCGTTCCTGATGGGCGTGCACAGCAGACTCTTTATCCGGTTGCTGGCGTGTTCTGGGTTCTCGCTCTGGCGAAGGAGAAAGACATTTATAATTATTCACCGTGGGAAAATAACAGAATGGAACGGGAGAAGCGGCGAGCACTGACCGTCCAGGGGAAGCGCTGGTCCTTGGTGACGTCTGCGATGTTGAGGGGCTGCATGGTGTTTTTCACGTACTGGGCGTACATGTAGTTAATCTGACTGACATCACAGTCCCTGCGGAGACAAGGGGAATAGAGAAGCACCTGCTGGTCAGTGAGAGAACGGCAGCTCAGGCCTGAGCGCCGCAGCCGTCACTCAGGTCTGTCAGCGCTTAATAAGCCTGTTTGTTGTTGTTAGAGCGGCCTGTGATACTGCATGGCAAGAGATGGAAAATGGATATGTAAATATCATGTGAGGTTATGGCAAACGGCGAAGGGGTTTTGGCTGGAGCGCTGCGGCGGGACGAGGGCGCGCACGTGTGTGTGTGTGTGAGAGAGAGAGAGAATATGGGTTTGTTGATGGAGAACAGACTGAATGATAGACTGGATCAGGGAGAGGAGGAGAGACGGATAAGCTGTGGAATGAACTAAATACATTTACTACAAGTGTTGTAGTCAAGCACATTTCTATGTACCTGCCAGCTGTATATGAAGTTAAAATATTCGACAATACTATTAATAAGACTCCGAGAAGAGAGTTGCTGCACTTGTATAACGTTTAATTCACGTTGCATGATGATACTTCAGGGCAGGGCAGTTTTACTGGTACTGCAAGTACCGAGCTACGTCTGCTTTTACTTTCTCCGCTCCTATTTACTTTTGGACATCCAGCCCGCGAGCAGGAGTTTCATTTTGGACGACATTAAGGCTTCAGGCTAATTATAACAATGTGCAGACCGGCCTCCACACACACACACACACACAGATGGAAAGGCTGCATAGTTTGTGCACTTGTGCTCGAGCCTAATCACCCAAACACATTAAACTCCACATTTCCTCTGCCGCTCTCAGTGATCGACTTTGAATGAGGCCGCAGAGCAGCCATGACAGCTCTACGCCAGCTTTCAATTCGCCGCCATCACGCTCCCAATCCATCAACACATAATTGCCCCACTTTGTTAGGGATAAAAAAATAAAATAAAAATCTGTCTGCCGCTCCTGCGAGCCGGATCAGCTCGACTTAAGCGGCCCCGCTTCGGCGGAACAGACGCCGGGTCGCTGGCGAGCCGCAGCCTGGGGTTAGCGTCACTATAAAAAGACTCCCGCGGTTCCAGCCGGGTCAAAGCTAACATCCTGCCGGGCCCCTCCCCCTCTCGCGTCGGCCCAGTTGGAGCTGCCCGGGTTTTACTGCATCGCGGGCCTCCCACAGGACGAGATCCAGCACGTGCACGCGGGCGTATTTAAAGAGTTATTAGACCCAAGCAGGAGGCTGTAAAAAATTAGACACTATAGAGGACGAGACAAGATAAGACATCTGGTCTGTGTCACCCCTGACGGAGCTGGAGCTTTCCCTTTTTCTGCACTGAGCTCACACACACACACACACACGTGTAACAGTCGACTCACGGTGCTTCAGTACAGTTTGGACCTTGGAAAACTGTGTCGAGTCTCCTTTTCGAAGCAGAAACCTCCTGAGATCTGACAGCTCCATCTGTTTCTCCATTAAAAAGAGGGTCACAAACTGGGCTTTCTATCAGCCGCTATTGACCTAATGTCTCTGAGCTGCCAGCAGAAGGTACGAGTGTAAACACAGAGAAATCATAGGGAGATCAACGGCTTCCCAGAATGTGTAAATGTGACTCTGGAGACTCGTCTGTGCACGAATACAGTGTGTGTACACACACACACGCCGATGATCCAATTCTGCTGCTTGGGTTGAGATTGAATTTTAGAGGCCGCATAGCAACTGGGGAGGCAAGCCCACCCGTCTCCAGGGTGGGGAGGGTCGGGATTTCTATCTCTGCGTCTTAAATCAGATTACTGCTCATTGACTCCTCCATGGGCTGATGTCAGGAAGCTGCAGCCTCCTTGCTCCTCAGCTCACCTCACCTCCCTCCTCTCTGAACTGCTGCGTCACATCGATAATCATCGGCACATTATTAGCACATCAGGCGTCTTCTCTGTGGGACTGGAACCGTGGTCGGAGGACACCTCGGTCCTGGGCCGCCTAAAAAGACAAAACGACTCCATCCTAATAAGTCGCAGTCAGACTGAGTCAAAATTTGGCTCGTATCAGGCCTGAAGTGTCCAGCTAATGAAAACCAGAGCTCTGAGCTGAAATCCCACGATCAAATGTCTGGGAATTTGGCAGGTGAAGGCGGCGGATTACCTCAAAAAAAAGATCCTGACGGGCTGCAAATCAGAGCTGCACGGTCGTGTCTTTTTTCTTTCAATTCAAAGTGACTGAATGGGCACAACAAGGTTCCCAACGCTGCCGCAACATCGCCTCATGTCTCCTTTCCTCCCGTTTCTTCTCCTTCTGTGCGATTCTAAACGAATGCTCGCGCACGTGTCCGTTTACACAAACGTCAAGCGAGCGGCTCCGGGGGAGAGGAAAGGGGCCGTGCGCACATTCAGGGAAACATTAGCGCTAATAACCGGTGGAAATAGTTGAGAGTGCGCCTCAAGTGAAGTGGGCGGGGCTTTGAATTCAGGGCGATCGTCTTACCTTTTGGGAGCGTCCAGGACTTCACCCAGCTCCTCGTACTCCATGTGAAAGACACGGGAGAAGGAGTTCTGCAGAAAGAATAAAGGTGCGTTTATTACATTTGTCTACGACATGAACGCTGTACTTCAGGCCCCCCCTGCGTGTTTCCTGGTTCCATCAACCTCCTCATTCCCTTCAAACGTCAGGTGACCCAGGTTAGGCTGTGACACTGAGCACGACGCCTGAAATACATCTCCCTGCACGAAAAAAACAGGGACACTGATCTATTACTTATCAAGCCTTCCGAGAAGGAGAGTTTATTTCGACATTCCAGCGCTCCGTTCGCCTCTTCCCCCCTTATAGGGATTTGTTTTCTCTCAACCTGCACTTCCAACCCCTCGCAAAGGATCCTTTTTCCATTTTTAAGAGGTGGGGGACAGGATGTTAAAGATAGACCAGGCTTTTTTTCGTTTTGGAAAAAATTGCCCCTCTGCCCTTGCGTGCACGCACACACACACACACACACACACACATTGTCCTGTGGCATCAGTTCACCCTGATCTGTCTCGCTGAGGCCAATAAAGATGTTTTAAACAGAAAAAGGACCCGGCGATGTTATGACATTTATTGGGGTCTCTGGCAAAGTGGAAGGTTTATAACAGGATGAAACAGGATAATGGATTTTTTTTTTTTCCCCTGTCTGAAGGAATATTGAAATAAATCAAACGTGACCTCTTGAATTCTTTGGAAGGTTGGAAGCTTCCTTCCATTGGGCTCTGATGTCCAGTTACATATGTGTTTAATGGTGAAAGCATGTCATACATTCACTTAGCCTCTACCTCGTAGAGTTGCTATGGCTCGGTTCTAACCTGGTTCTATGTTTCCCCTGAACTGACCCCATCTTTCATTTTTCTGACTGGAACCAAACAGATGTGGAGGATTAGGCCGAGAGCTCAGCAGCTTCAGATCAGCCACATGCGCGGTGATGGAAGGGAAAGAAAAGAAGAAGTACGGGGAGAATTGAAAGCTGTGGAGATCGGTACAACACACACACACACACACACACAGCCTGATATGTTTCAGGAGACCTGAAGCCAAGTCCAGATTTATTTCTGCTGGAGCGAGTTAAACAACGCAGAAGAACAAAAGCCTCGTAGCGGGGGCCAGATGTCACAGCCGATCACATGTCATTCACACACATAAACACAAAACACACGTTAGCACGCAAACACAGGATGTGCTCACACGAGCATTCACTAAAAATATGCTAATGACATCACACCGTACACATGACTGCACAAGCAAAGCACACACACACACTAAGAGCCACTCTGTGTCCAAACAGATGCCACACTCTGAATGAAGTGAGCCAGCGCAGGCCAACGTCTTAAACCCCCCGCATGTTGTTGTTGGTACAGTCCATGTTCAAGACAAGCAAGGCCATTTCCTACATTTCCTACAGGAAAGCTGCTCCCCCACCCCACAACCTGAGCGACGACGGACGTTTAACGCCGTGTACGAACGGACCATCGTGGAGATAAGAGCCGTAAAAAAGTCGCATTTGTCTCCGAGTAAATGTTTAGCAAGGAGAGATGGAGAAAAGAACGGGAGCGAAACATTCGTTCACCTCAAAGCATGAAGGGCTGGGGGGGTGGGGGGGGTGGGCGACTGAGTCTCATCCGAGTTGTGTAACTGCATGAAGGCTGCTTTCATGGCCTGGACTGTGTTTACAGCGAGAGCCTCCATCTCAATTGGGCTAACCCACTAATAACAAACACCAGGGAGAGTCAAAGCCCACGGTTTGGTAACCTAAAACAAACCACTTCAACGGCATTGCATTCCACCATGCACTCCCCCTAGACCATAATACAAATACTCGACAGTGGACTGGCTGTGCAGTCGATACTTTGCAAAACCAACTTTTACAATAACTCGACTCTGGGCCATGAGCCCAGTGGAAGAGTTCTGAAGCTCTCGCTGGGAACGGCAGATAAACGCTTTATTTATTCCTGTTTATCGGAAACTTGTGCTGCGTGTTTGGATCCCGGCTGAACCAAGGCCAGACGATGTTGATCAAAAACAAGCGCGTGTGCAGCAGACCAGGGTTTACAGTGAGCGGACGGTGCTGTTAAAGGTTAACGTGTTTGTGGGTAATAAATGTGCCAGAGATGGCCTGTTGTTCTGTTCAAACATCTGTGTGTGTTCCTTGAGATATTACGTTCAAGAGTCCAAGAACATGTTTTGTGAGGCCACTGTGACCTTGACCTTTGACCTCCCAATGCCGATCAGGTCATCCTTTCATTGCAAAAGTTGTTTTTTCGCCAGATAAAAATCCCTAAGGTGACCATTCGTATCTAACAAAATATGATCATAAATTAGTTCTGCAAGGTCATGACCTCAAACTTTAACCACCAACATCTCAACAGAACTTGAAGAAATTCTCTCACGGTGTCTTTTGAGACACGGAGGCATTAAACGCTCATCAATCATCAGACGTCCCCTTTACCAAGCCAAGTAGATTTTGTCTAGATCATTAAATCAGCACCTTATTACTCCATCTGTAAAGCCTTTGTGTTAATACTCTCCTGGAGCTTAATGGGTTTAATTAACCAGCTGTCGGGTTCAGGGAGCAGCTGTTTCTGCTTCGTACCGGCAGCTTTTCTCTTCAGGAGGTTTCCAACTTTCTGACGCCCCCCCTCCCCCATTATAACTGAGACTGATCAAACAACCTCCGAAGCAAAGAGGCAATCGGATCGAAGCAAAGTCCAGGAGCTGCACGGCCGAGGGAAGTCGGAGAGAAGGGAGAAAAGAAGTCGGCTGCGGCACACAACCAAATCTGAGTTGGTTTTGTTGACTGATGCCGCTCCAAGCGAGGAGACACCCCGAGGAACCATCTGTTCGTTGCGGGCGGGGGCCAGGGCCGGGCAGGGAGCGGCTTCTGCGCTTCCACCGGCCGCCGCCATTATTACACGTCCCCTCTGAAATAATTCATCGTGTTGGCAGAAGCCGCTTTTCATTTCCTGCCGTTAAACTTTTCACCCGGCGAAACAGAACAGCTGCACGTTGTCGCGCTCCTCTGCGGCGAAGACGTTTAAGCAGCTGTTATTTTACCACTTATGACTCATCGAGCGATCTGCTGCAAAACACAGCAGGGCCGCGTGCCACATGTTCCAGCCATTAGTTCTCTCGTCAACTGACTTTAAGATAAAACGTGTGACAGAGAGCGTGTACTGCTCCCTCGGCCTCCAGCCTCCGGGGCCTTCACCTGTCAGTGGCTGTTTTTATCCGTCTCTAAGCCACGTTTTTATATTAGCTTTTCATTTGAACCAGATGAAGGCTTCCAGACATCTGGATGTGACGTTATCGCAGAAACGAGCTGAGCAAACTCCGGCGGCAGCCAGCTCCTCGAAGACGGCCGCTGTCCGTCACACAGAGTCCGAGCATTTCTAACGTGAGGCACCTTTAATTAGCCATTTCCCTGGGTTTAATCGGCCTGTCGGCTTGAGACAAACTCCTCACTGATCCCATGCTACCCCAGAACCTCCTGAACCTTTATTTCCTTTAAAACACTGATATCACACAAAAGGTGGTTTGATACCGAGCGCTTGATTAAACCTGATGGGACTGTTTTGTTTACATTCCTTCACATCATCATTCAGTGCCTTCACTCCGTCTCACTTCAGTTCACGCCAGTCAGGGCATTTGTCATTTTTCCATTTTGGTGGTGACAGCTGATTTCCTCCAGGGCTCCATGAGAACTGTTCATCTGCTGAACCATCCATTATTCAGCATTTTATACCAACAAAGGCTTATTATTAGGCTCATTATTTCCTCTAAAAATCCTGTTTGTTATATCACTCACTACCGCAGAGACAGAGACAGAGACAGAGACAGCAGCCCCAACACGGTCCAATGTGTCCCAGGTCACAGGTCACTGTCACATACGTCTTGCCATCTTCCAGCGGGTGTATCGAGACATGGGTGTTATATCTGTGCTACTGACCATGGAGTCCTCGTCGGCGGTGAACACGGTGCAGGCGTGCGCCTGCATGAAGGACAGAATGGTTCCCGCGATCTTCTTCAGCAAGACCTCAAGACACTGCTGCTCCTCGAAGATCAGACTGGCCAAGTCCAGCAGCACCTGTGCAAACACACACCATTTCAAATTTGACCGAAGAGAATGCATGTTCTATAAGCTTCCACCAAACGGCCCCGCCCACCTGGTTGCGCCTGTTCTCCAGCTGCGACGTCTCGTAGAGCTGAGCGTTGTGCAGCACGATGCCTGAGAAGGCCAGATAGGCTGAGAAGTCCTGGGGGGGGGGCGAGCGTGAGGAAGTTTCCAAACATTTATACGCAACCCAAACTTCGTCCTGAGTTTAACCAACCTTTTCGTCCTGCTCAGTGAAGGCACCGTCCTCCCCACACTTCTTATTGATGGCCTGAGCCACTCCGACCACCTGGGAGATCAGGGGGAGATAAATGTAAATTCTCTTCTTCCTTTTATACAGGACTCCACTCCCAGCGCTCCCAGTCCAGGGTTACACCTGTGCCGTCTCACCTCGTCTCTGTGGTTCTTGATGGGCAGGCACAGGATGCTCTGGGTTTTGTATCCTGTGATCAGGTCCACCTCGGCGTTGAACCTCGGGTCCTGGGGAGATAAACGAACGTTTGAACTCCGAACGAGCCACCGTCTCATCTGCATTCTGACGAACAAGCATCTCCTCCCACACCCAGCACCCCCGCAGCTCTGATTCAGTAAAGAAACTGTTGCTCTGTAGTAGCTGCAGCTGTTAACATTACGCAACCCATCCTGCTTCTCCTCCGAAAACCACAGCCTCACACCTACGTGCAGGGGCTGCGATGGCGCTCGTCATGACTCACAAGGGGACGAGCGTCTCCTCGGGCGGAGGGGGGGGGTTTCAGGAGTTGCTCCTCCTGCTGCTCCCACCCACTACCTGACCTTTACGCACTTGTCTCCTCTCTGTCTCCGAACGAGCCACCGTCTCATCTGCATTCTGACGAACAAGCATCTCCTCCCACACCCAGCACCCCCGCAGCTCTGATTCAGTAAAGAAACTGTTGCTCTGTAGTAGCTGCAGCTGTTAACATTACGCAACCCATCCTGCTTCTCCTCCGAAAACCACAGCCTCACACCTACGTGCAGGGGCTGCGATGGCGCTCGTCATGACTCACAAGGGGACGAGCGTCTCCTCGGGCGGAGGGGGGGGGGGTTTCAGGAGTTGCTCCTCCTGCTGCTCCCACCCACTACCTGACCTTTACGCACTTGTCTCCTCTCTGTCCATTTCCATTATCTGCTAGACTCAAGGGAGCAGAACATATTCAGTCTCCAAAGAGAACACAGGAAGAGCGACAACTGGATGAGCTCAAGTAAAATGTGTGATGGGATAAATCCTGCAGGACCCCCCCCCTCAGGATTGCATTTTCTCAGCACAGTGAAGGCATTGATAAGGACGCCCCCCCGGGCAGCAGAGGGCTGTACCAATGTAAACAGGCCGTGGGGGGGGGGGGGGGGTGTTTTTCACAACACTGCTGAAATCAGTTTAATCCGGAGCAGGCTAATGGAAAGCTAAAGATACAATCAGAGAGCCGGGGAGTCCCTCACATGACGCAGATGGACTTCCTGGAAGCAGTATCAGGTTCTGCCGTAGTACACACGCACGCACACGTGCACACGCTCGCGCACACACACACACACCAATGCTCTTTGCGCACTATTCGAGTCATTTAGTGCACAGCACGATGCGCACACCCTCATATCGATTTACACTCACATTGTTTTATGTGCACAATAGTGAGTCTACGTGCACGCGCGCAGACGCCCACACAGGCAAGGTGAGTCATCCACTGCCACGCTCAAGTGTCTCATCGAAAAAATATCAAACTCAATAAACGCATGGAGTTTTGTTTTGGATATTAAATAAATTATAAACAGCTTCTCACGATGCGTCCTCTAGCTCCTCCCCCTTCACCTGAGCCCAAACTGAAGGTGTGAGGACCTAGAGAGCTAACAGTGTGTGGTCCCTGAGGGTTATCAAAAAAAAAAAAAAAAAAACGCAGTTTCATAAGCAGCCTTGAATCGTGAATGGGAGATCTCCATGGAAGCGGTGAAGCAGAAACGAGAACCTTGTCTCAGACAAAGGGGCCGAGTTCAGAGAAATGTTGCACATCGACTCTGAGGGGGAACACGTGTTAAAGCGATGTCGGGCCGTCGTAAGGCTGGAGCCTTGCGGTCTGCTCGCACAAATTCAGAGATTTCATTTGAGTGGTTTGGAAACATTACCGAGTGATTTCTAGTATGAATTAATAAATAAATAATCATCTCAAAGGTCTCATGTTTTTACTTCACATTATAGCTCGGCCTCGTGCACTTAACCGAGACTGACACGACCACAAACAAAATACATGCCTGCAATTAAGCTTGTCACAGCACACACTGCCCCCCCCTCCCTCTTAAACACAAACATCTCTCTCACATCTGCTTCTTTTTTAGGACACAATTCTTCCAGAGGGAGGTTGAACTCTCACACACACACCATCTTACAATCGTGGTAAATACAGCTGTCCTTTTTCACTTATTAGCATTAACCTGAGGGCAGCTGGGGGGGGGTTAAAGGTCAACGGCTCATTCATCTCAAATCTAATCAGCAAATGGAATTATAAGAAAAAGGTTTCCGACGTATTGGAATAATCGAATGATAATCAGGTTCTTTTTTTACACACACACACAAACAGGAAGAAAGACAGCCCGCTTTTACCCGGCTGGGCCCGTGCTCTGGTTAACTATTAGCAAAGCTTAACCTAAAGACTGGACGCAGACGATCAGATCGCCAGTGCTACTGAAATTTGTTAAAGACTTTGAACGGAGCAAAGCCACGGCAGTTCCTTCAGACTGCAGAAGATAAACCGTTTTACTAGCGACAGATTTCAACGTCAGGCTGGTTTGATCATTGATCGAACTGAGAGCGAGGCGTGCAGCTGAAACCCGATCAGCCGCAAGGTCAGTACACTCAAACCGTCGGGGGGTGGGTTGAAGATGAACCCTCCAGAGGAGCACTTTGACCCGCTCACCCCCCCCCATACTCTCACCTGCTCTGTCAGCAACAAGCATCAATTCCCCCCACACACACACACACAGTGAAGCAGCTTCCGCTCACCTCGTACGCGTTCTTGATGCTGAGCGGCTGACCGGTGGCGGCGACGTGTCCCACGATGCCCTTGTTCCACTCCAGCCGGATGCAGCTGCTGGAGGATTCCTCCAGAGTGGTTCCCTCGGCCACGTCAAAGAGCCGGCTGACCAGGAACTTCCTGTTAGAGCTGTCCTCGCCCACCTGGGGTCACACACAGGGTCACACACAGGGTCACACACACACCTTTACTGCTGGTTAGCAGCTTGTTTGGTCACTTGGTGGAACTGGCAAGAAAACGTTTAAAGGCTGTTTCGAGGAGAGAATTATTGCAAATTTCAGTCGAGCTAATCCCTAACCCCGTTTAATATTACAAAGACATTTAGCACGTAGCATCATTTATTATTTATAGGCTCAGACAGACTGATTAGTCTGCAAAAACGCTCTCATCAACTTCCCACAGCGAGCTTGTCCCACTACAGATACTCTGCAGTCACCTCATAGTGCTCCAGAGTTTCTATTTGACCCCCCTCCCTGCCCCTTCCCCGTCCGTCCTACCAGGAACAGCGAGTAGCGGTCTGCGGCGATCAGCTCGTTGATGTGGAGGAAGATCTTGTGGCAGAGTGCTGTCACGTCCAGATGACTCGACACGTCCTTCACCAGCTCCAGCAGCCTGGCGCAGCGGTCGCCCCCGCTGACGCCGTCCGCCCCGCCGCATCCGCCTCCGTTACCGCCGCCGCCCTCGCCCATCACCGAGCCCCGCAGAGGGACAGTTTCACGGTCGGTGTCGCTCAGAAATGTGAGGGAGCCCTCGGAGTCCTTGACCACAATGGGTCTGAGCGGGCGGTCGAACTCTGAAGCAGAGATTTTGCGGGTCGGGGTCCCGGGGGCCGGGCTGGGGGCCGGGGAAGGGCAGCGATTGTCCAAGAGGCTGAGCGTAGGGGGGAGGCCGGAGTCTGTGGACGACGGGTTGGGCCGCTGCTGAGCAGGATTCTCTTTGGAGGCTGACGGCTGGACGGTGTGGACGCGCTCAGCGAACCAGGCATTCACCATCTCCCTGTGCAAGCGGAGAAGAAACGGCATGAGCAGACGAGCAGAGCCAGTCGAACCCCAAAATGCCACAATTATCATCTGCCCCAAAACAAAACCAGAGTCAGACTCCAACATTGTCTGGAGTTGCCGTAAAGTCGATCCCAGCTATCTGCCTCTTATTAATGTGTGTGTGGCCCTGGCCTCTGTCCGAGGTTCAACAGAGGAATAGATTGATCTATTCATCCCTCCATCAGAGGAAGACAGTCGCTCCCTCTCCCCCGCTGCCCCTCCATGTGTTAAACGTGGCTGTTTACTGGGCCACATCTAACGTGACTGTTTGTGTGTGAACGCTGAATTGGATGCGTTTGCAGCAAAGCTCCCTCATCAGCCAGCGCATTGTCTGCTCGACCCCGACGACCCCCTCGCACGTTTCAAGCACACTCGTCGCCGCTTCACGTGTTCCCGAAGGCCCCGTCCCCCCCTGAGCCGGGGACGGAACACGTCGCCAGCCATGGAGCAAACCAAATGAAACCCTGAGAGCTGCAGACGGTGGGGCTGTTATCTGCTCCCATGCAGTGTGTCGGAGCCCATCAGGCTGAGTTCTGCTCAGCCAGCCTCCCGCTGAGCTGCGCTGCCTCCCTGCTGGGCTGACCCTGATGTGCCAGGGGGGCCGTGCGGCTGAATCAATGCCACTCTGAGAAACACCCAACAGGGCGGCTGCCTGGTTTGAAGCGAGCGATCCTCTTCTGGGGCGCCAATCAACTCTTCAGCGCTTTTGTAACGCAGCGAGGAGGAATGCTTTTTAAGGAAAACTTCTCAAGACGGAAATTATTCCAGTTGCCATGGAGGCTGAAGTGGATAATGGGGTCTGAAGGGGTTTGTCACTAAAACAAACAGACCTGGAGTGTCCTGATGAAGTGCTGCCAGGCTGATACGCCTCCTGCAGCCACCACAACACACCTTATATAGCGAGAAAACGCCCAGGTGGTTATGAAATGGCACAATTTCTGCGGCCTGAAGCAAAGGAGGCCGCAAGAGAGGAAAAGGCCAGTCCATTTATGGCACAGGCACCTCTGAGTAGAGGGGTGGGCTTGTATAATTACCACCAAGGACCTATCGGACGGAAAGCTGTGAATTAAACGGCAATAAAAGTTAATGTTTACAGCGCCCTGTGCAACCGGCAGGGCTGTTACTGAGTATGAAGTAGAAGGTGAAATTAACTGGAGAGGGAGTGTGAGTGGCGGGAGTGGGTCAGCGGAACACCTGAGCTGGGACAGGACCCCCCCCCACACACACACACACACACTTCCTGAGGTAAAGTGATACCCACAACACAAACAGTGTAAATGAACCTGCTCCTGATTGGCTGCAGGGCTGCACACAACAGCAAACGGGCTTTTTGTTTTCTTCTGTGTGTTGCAGAGGAAGCCCCTCACATCCACTCAGGGTTTCATGTGCAGCCCACCTCCACCTCCGCCTCCGCCTTTACCTTGACGCCTTCCGGATGAAGTAGGAGTGCGTGAACTCCAAGTGGTCGTCCAGCCACGCTTCCATCTTCTCGCTTTCCGGGGAGCAGCAGTCCTCCATGGCGCAAAGGAAGCCGACGACAAGTCTCCCGCCGTGCGCTCCGGTTACCGTCTACATGAAGCCCCCGGTGCGCGCGCGTAAAACCCCGGTGCCGTGCGTCCGCAGAGATCGAAGGGAAAGAGAGACAGAGAGAAGGGGACAGAGTGACAGAGAGAGAGAGAGAGAGGGAGAGAGAGAGCCACGGAGCGGACTGCTCGCTCGGTGCGCGCGGATCATAAAGCGGTGACTGTGCGCTTCCTCTTTGGTGAAGCGACTGTTGTGAGGAGCAGAGGGAGGGAGGGAGGGAGGGAGAGAGAGAGAGAGAGAGGATCACCCACCCTGTCACACTGTTTTCAGAGAGGACGCAAGAAATGTGCGCAACATCCAGCGGCTCCTAACAACAACGCGGGGTCGCCCTAAAGTATTCTTATGCTTATTCTTATGCTTATTATAGAGCACTGGACATTCCTGGAGGCTGAAAACAAACAGAAATGGTACGGCCCCATGTGGGAATATGGCCCTGGTGATATTTAAAGACTCAAGTATTTCGCAGTCTGACTGAGCTGCTTGATTAGTACAAGGAGCACAGATGCACCAAAAACCGATTCCTGGGGGTTAGACTGAACATTTGGAAGAATGGGAATCTGATGGTAGATGGTAAATGGATGTGGGGCCACCTCAGACAATGGGGCGGCCCTTCTGGACGCTTTGGGGCCAAAACAAAATGGGTGAGTCCAGAGTTGTCCACTTAGAAAATAGCAACGTGCGTGCTTACAGTGTAGCTTTGACGCAGGTGACCCTTGGTTGACCTCTGTGGTGACATGACTACATGACCTCATCAGGGTATATTTTACACTTGCACTCCACTGAATTTAAAAATAACACAAAGCAACCAAACTAAGAAGCCTCCACAAAGTAAACAAGAGGAGCCTCCAGGGAAATGTGCTGGGAAGGTTCAGAAGATGTTCCCACAGCCCCCATGGGCTCATTTGTTGTGGTCGGAGCATCTCAGTTTGTTTCATGATCTTCAGTGGCGGCCATGTTGGGCCCTTTAGGGGAATATTCCAGGAATTAAACTATCTTTGAAGTTTGTTAAAAAAAACAAGTTATGGGAAAGATTAAAATTGAGATCCAAGATGTTTGACCCCCCCCCCCTCGCTGAACATGACCGGTCCTGCCAAACGTGAGGCTGGAATCTGACTGGAGAGCTTAACTTCGCAAAGTGTTAAATAGAGTGGATCACCGTACGGATCCTGGATTAAACACTCGTTGAGTTTGTGTACAATGACATCTCTTGGCTGTACGATGCACATTTGTCCTCCCCAGAGAGGTTTTTCATTCACTTTTATTTAGATACTCGGTTTATACGAAACTGATTGATAGCAGCTGCTCAGGAGACCTTTCAACCTTTGGCATCTGCAGCGATAACTTGGTCAAAATGGTTTCCCACACTTTGATAGGAAGTAGACACAAACAAGGCAAATGTTAACTGTGAGAAATTAGACTTTTTGAACGTCTAAACATTTCATGAATTGCAAATATTATCTCAGCGGCTGACGCTAGTTGAAATAAATTTATTTTTTTCTTTTGCGAGGGTGGATTCTCTCACACAATTCATCCGTTTATTCATTAATTAAACAGCTGGGTCCAAATAAAGATCCACAACGAACACTGGCAGTGATTAACTTTTCAATTCTCTGTGACTCACGCACACAGCCAGAGGAGCTCAGGAGCTTTTTATTGATGAGGTCTAATGGCTTTCAGTGTCTGAGTCTGCTGCTGGTCTCCAGTGTCCTCCCAGCTGGACACACGGCCCCGCTGGTGGTGTTACCTTACCAGCAGATGGTGGCTGGATGCCCCCGGGGGGGGCCTCAACCCCCCTCTGAGCCTTCCATCACCCAGCAGCACAAAGAGCCAATCATAGATCTGTCTATCTAGCGGATGATCTGATCGTTCAGAGCGTAAACGAGAAATTTGACCCATTGGTGGCGCTAAAGCAAAAATCAGGGTCAAAAAAGTCAGTAGGGATCATCCTCTGGGGACTGTGAATGTTCCAAATACCACAGCAATCAGCCAACTAGCTCAATTCGTGTTTCAAATGGAATGAGACTTGCTTTAGAATGTGAAGCACAAGTTCGCTTACACAAATAAAATCTTAGGTATTCGTACTCCACACACACACACACACTGACACAGTCCCTCGGGCTCTTTGACTCGTGAAGTTCTTAATGTGTTCCGGAGCCGTGCTGGTCACAACTCGCCTGCACCACTCACATTATCCCTCTGTAAGCGTGCACCTCCACTTCCGTCACACACTGACCACAGAGGATGGAAACCTGCACGGTGTTGCAAAAGCAAAATGACAGAGAAGTAGAATCCATAGGAGTATTTAAAGTCTGTCAAATGAATACACAGATACTGTGTACATAAGCATGCATCCACACACACACACACACACACACTGTGAGTATTCATCCAGTGTGTATCACGTGATATTCAAATCGCAATATACTGTATCAAATGCATATACAAACACATCGCACACACTCATGCATTATGTAACGCATTAATGTACCCGTGGTAGTGTATCACATTCAAACACACACACACACAGGGAGGCAGAAATGGAGCGAGCACATTTCTGCTCATTCTTCACTGTGTATCAGTGGACTTTGCCCTCGGGCCTGTCCGTCTGGAGCCGCTCAGTAAACAAGTCTGAAACACGAGGGGAGGAAATAAAAACCCAGAGAGCGGGACATCAGCTGCACTTGAACCTCACGGCACACATCGGCCCGCTCTGCCCGGGTACGTGTTCAAACTCCCCTCCTCTCTGCGCTGATAAAAGAAACTCCTGCCTCCTGCTCCCCGATGAAACCAGAAGCATGCTACACATTGGCACTTTATGAGCAGCTTTAAGTTCTGACTCAGCAGCACAATCCAGCGTTAAGCCGGCCCTGCCAGAGGCATTATGCCGAGAAAAAATCCAGTCAAGGAGATAAAAGCCTTCTTTTTAGCATCACCTCGGATCCAGACAACAGGGCTGCTCGCGAGCAGAGCTGGGTTTAATGGCTGCCCTTCATCCAGTGGATGTTTGAGGAAACACAGACGCGTGTCTGCACAGCGTCAGCGCAGAGCGGGGACAACAGGAATAATTCTCACAGGGGGACAGAGCGGGAGCGACAGAGCTGTTCGCTTTCAGCTCGAAAAGGAAGCGTTGCTATGAAAGCATATAATCTGTCCCTAAAGCCTGCGCTGTTTGCACCCATCTGCTGGAACTCTGTGACTTCCTGTGCAGGCAAACAATGCTGTTTTGGAGCATGAGTGCAGAGGATGCACGCAGGGGTCAGGGCTGAAGCTCCAAATCCCTGACTAAAATACAATTTCCTGAGTAAATGTCCAAATCCGTTCATACAAAGATATGAACTCGCACTGAGCGCTTTGATGGCGAGGAGAAAAAAAACAGATGGAAACCCTAACAGCACAGAAACAGGGAGGACCTTATTTTATAAATCTGTTGCAAATTAGGTTTTAGCTCGAACACGGTCGTTCCAGTCGCTTTAGGTTGGCAAATAAATCTGGAATTTTCTTTATAGCGATGTGGATGTGAATCTGCGTGACTGTCGGCAGAAGAAGGAATTGGCGTATGCAGAGTTGGAGTAGTGCTGGCGTGGATGCCTCTCATGTGATGAGCACAGCTAATTTAGCTGATTTCCAATCTTGCCTTTCATCCAGTGCATGCTGGGATACGGCGGGCAGACACAGCGCCACAATCTGCGATGGGACGGTGACACCACGTTGGATGCTGCTTTCGAAAAAACCACGCTGTGTTCAGCCATTAAAAACCTCGAACTAAGGATGATGAAGAAGAAGAAGAATATGTTCACATAAACACATTCACTGATCTGAACTGAACTTTCACAGTCAGAGTTCTGAGTGATGCACTAATTGATTGCCTCTCCACCCCCGCAGAGGACGAACGGTGCATGATAACAGGCACCCGGCTGAAACATAATCATGCATTTCCACGGCCTCTTAGCTTCTTGATGAGCGTTATGCAGATGAGCCCGGAGTCGGAGGCTTTTCAACGAGGAGTAGATCCGCCACCTCAGCCGTGACACCTCCGCGCTCATGTAGTTAGACTGACATGTGTCATCTGCACTGGTACATCTCCCCCGGGGGGTGGAGAGGTCAGAGGTCAACAGGGAGGCGAGGTGAAAAAGCAGGAGGCAGATGAGGAGAGCCGTCAGTCTGGAAACTCAGACAAGTAAATGGTTTGTATTTATACAGAGCTATTCTAGTCTTGGAGGCTAAGTGCTCTACAGTAGAGTTCTGTCATTCACCATCCCGTCATTTCTCTACCACACATCACTTGAACCACAGCATTTATGTTCGTGGACCTGAAGGCGAGGTCGGCATCGCAATGGTAGTTTTTTTAAAACCTTTCGAAATTTATGTTCACTACAACATCACTTTCCCAAAAAGCTGCACATTCCGTTCGGGTTTGAACCACAAATAAATCCGATTTGAGTTTAGTGCCCTCCTTCCTATCAGTTTTCCCTCAGAGGACTTTGGCTTTTTGCCTCATGCCTGGGAATGCTTTCACTTCCCCGCTCATCTAGCTCGCATGAAAGATGTTTGTCCTGATCTCAATTACTGTCCAGATTTATGGCCGTCTCTGCAGTCATAACAGCTGCCATAACTCAGCAGAAAATAGCCTTACAGTAGATGCTGCCATCTGGAAGGCATCTATCAGTTTGCTTATAGATTTACACTCGGATTTTACAGCATTGTTTGCCAGTGACCTTATTCTGAACTCTGAGTTTTGTTAGATAATGGCCCAGAGGAGCTGTCACTCTGATTCCTGCCCTAGTTCACCCTGGAAGAGGGTTGAGTGACTGAGTGTTTTCTGAGGGAGAACGCAGCCCTGCACTAAGAGAAGAGGGAACAGTCCGAGACTCAAGATTTACGATGGCAACTGTGATTATTAGAGCAAGGATTTACTGGAGGTGTATCACTGAGAGACGTCGGCCCAGCTGTAGCCCTTTGAAATGTGCTTAGAAGAGCATGCACACACATACACACTAGAATAAAGTAATACTGACATGCAGAACTGTAAATTATTACTCAGAGTAAGGGTGATTATTTTAACTGCTTTAACCTCCATTATTGTTGTTGTTTTCTCTCTATTCTAATGATTTCTATCCATCCCTTGTGTATTCCTAACAAATTATTTTTTCTGCCATTATATTAGAGTTATTATTAATATTAATACAGAGAATAGGCTGTGTTTTCTACCAGGACTAAAAACTTTGTAATTTCACCACCAGGCCGCTAAGGGGCACTGTGGTGCCCGGTGCTCTGGGATCACTGCCCGTTGAGTGAGCAGCAAACATGAAAACATTTCGAAGAAGACTTGTTTATCTTTTCTAAAGATATTGATTGTAGATTGTTTGCATGTACTTACAGACTTAAAATGGTTGGTAATTTGCGGGTTTTTCAACAAAGAAGAGAAAAACAACAACTTGGGACAAGCATTCGGATGCTAGCATGACAGCTAGCATTAGCTGGAGCGGAGGATGCTAGCTCTGCTCTCCCCTGGAGGATGCTGCTGACCGTGGGACCAGCCAACGACATATTTTGTTTAAGGTAAGAATTTTCATTAACCTACTGTCTTTGGAATTGGTTGTTTGTTTGGCCTGTGGTGATACTGGTTGCAAGTTTGTTTATAAATACTGAAAGCTTCCATATTTCCTATAAAAAAGAAAATAATAAAATAAATGAGTCTAGGGTTATAGGTCAAAAACTGTTCTTGTTGACAAATCGAATTTAATTTAATAATGATACACAGGTTTGAACTCCAGTACTGGATTACATCTGTGACAAAATGCTTTTGAACCCTGTCTCTGGCATTACTGGCTTCGAATGCAGATAGTGGCCTGATTTCTTCGGTTTCCTCTGCGGCCTAGAACTGTGTGTTGTTATCCTTTCAATTATCCTAATAACATGCAGTGAGTTTTTTTCAATTATGGTTGGGAAAATTTATCATATTCCATGGAAACTAGTTCAATGTGCCACTTATCCTGCCCAGTTTCCTCGTCTGCCAATGTCATAATACCACTGGACTGAACATTTTCAGGTCCACCACAAAGTGTCCCCATGAAAAAAAAGGTTATAAAATAAGTGTGCTATTTCTTGTGAAATACGAAAAACGTTTTCCCAGAAAGACAGATTCCTCAAATGTGTTCATAACTACACACACTACAGTTATACAGCAAGTTTCAGTTGTTCTTTCAGTTCAAATCAATTCACAAGTCTCCAGGCGAGTTAGGAGCTCTGTGAGGCTGTAGTCAGACATAGCTGTGCTTTGGTGTAAATGCATAAAATTGCATGCTAACATGCCAACGACACTGGGCACTGATGTTTGTCTAATCCATCATCTTTGTTTGGCATAACTGAATAGAATATTTAAAATGCTAACGTTTGCTTATTTGAATAAAAGCAAAGTTCCAGTCTTTCTAGTAGTTACCTTGATAGTTCATTAAAGCCTAAAATGTCAAAGTTATGGTGCCAGTATAAAAGTCAGAGCATCATGGAAGTCCTTAGGGCTCTTCCTCTGGAGACTAGGATCCAGTAGTTGTTTAATTATTTTAAATCAGGCCACTGATGCCAATGATGGATCGACCATGTGTAAGATCAACAGCACAATCCTGAGAGTCACACAGCCACCAAAGGGAAAACAAAACTCAACTGAAAGTTCTAGGGATTTGGCCCTCATACACAGTCTCCACCAGGAGAAGCTGTTTGTTCGGTCGTCATGAAACTGTAATGTTAGGTGCTTTACGTTTCCTCAGAAGGATTTGAAAAGCGCACACACTCACAGAACATATATTTATACTTTGTGTGTGAGTCTGAAAAATCCCAGACTTTTGCTCTAACTGAACAGACAGCGCGACAGTTTGCCAGTTGTCTGGGTGTGTGCGAGCGTCCAGGTGCACGGCAAGTAAAAGTAGAAACCATGAGAACAAGCGCTGGAAAGATTTGTCACAGTAAACTGACCTAACAGAAATGCTTATTCAGCGTAGTCTCCACCACAGTCTGAGACCGAACCTGAGTCACCGAAAATAAAAAACCTAAACTAATGCGAAGCGAAAGCTACTTGGCTAACGACTTCAGAGGAGCTGGCCTAGTTCAGAATGAACCACCTGCAGGAAAAATGCAGATATCTCGAGACAAAGTACCTGTGTGTATGTGTGTGTGTTTTTAAAGTTTCAGTTGCTATAATTAATTTTAAATATTAGGTATATAAGATGTGTTTTCTACTTTGTCTACCTCTACCTGTCTATTCCAGGTGTGGTTGTTTGCATGAACCTGTGTGTGTGCATGTGTGTGGAAAATTACCCTGTGGAAACACAGTAGGGGGGAAAAAAACCAGTGTTGAGTGGAAACACACTCATTAACAGTGTTTGTGCAGGAGTGTGTGTTGTGTGATACCCAAGGGTTGTGCTCAGATGTTGTTTGGTTACTAACCTACACACACACACACACGTGTATACTACACGCGCACTGTCTCATGATGCACTTGTGTCTACACAGGCCTGATCAGTACAAACTGCTCATCCACATGCTCCCTGGTTAGTAATTACAGTACACGAGTTATGCTGTAGAAGAGAAACACTGTCACAAGTAGAAGAGAAAAACCTTGATCACAACATTTCTAAAACTGGAATTAAAATATGCTTTTATAACTGAAGTTAAGTGTCTTTGAACCTGCTACACAACAACAAGCACAGGATACTCACATGTAGTGAAGAGTCATAAAGTCAGCGGGATGATGTAATGTCAGTTTCACAGCCAATCTAAAGTTTAACGTTTGGCACCATACGATACCGAACCAGTCTGACCAGACCAAATAAGGATTTAGCAGCAGAACCCACTGTCAAGAGCAACGTTCCTTTTCAGTTGTGTCGGGTTGTTGTTTTCCATTAAATGGAGAAGGTATTTTCTTATAACGCCCCCTCAGGGGTAGTGCAAACTATAATGGAACCTGTTGCATCTGGTCTTAAGAAGCTTCTGACCCACCTTTTAGAATTTTATTAGTGCTTTTGTGTCTCATCATGGAGCAAAAGCTACTCTGAGAGGGTGTTAGCCCCCTGGAGCGCTGCACACATTTCCTTGTTCCAAGGCAGTGGTCTCTTTGTTTACAATGGTGTTGTTGTTAAACACTATAAAGTACTTACAGGTGGGAGTGGGCAAATGTTCTTCATTTGCATGCAGCAGTAATCAGATGAATGCCTCTGCAGTTTGAATGATCATCCCACATATATTTGGAACACGGATGCTTCCAGTCACACAGGTTTACACCCACACAAGTATGCAAACATACTTCAGTGATTTCATTTCAACCAGTACTTATGGATTGAAACAGGAATGATCATAAAAAAAGGTACAGGCTTTTAGCTCCTAGTATAGGTTAAGCATCTCTCAATCCCACAAATCCCATAATGCATCTCATAAGTGTCTTTTGTCAGACTGGCCATCACTAATAGATGTTCAGCAGCTGATCATAACTGTTATTATTTAAGACCTGCCACAAATAAGCCCAATGAAATCAGACGGGCCAGAGACTAGTATACACATAGTGCCACTTTAAATTGATTTTACAGTCCACATCATTCCTCCTCATTTCAACCGATAGAAGTCGGGAAAGGTGGCCATGCTAGCTACATCCATAGCCCTGGATAAAAAGCTTACCCCTTTGCAGTTGTTGGTGCACTGGCCTGCATTGTTTTCTGCTGTGTCCTGGCTGTGTTGTTGCTGCTTGTCTAATCCTGGCAGGTTTGTAGATTGAGTAAACTTTTCTCTACTTCCTGTTAGTCAAAACAGGTTGAGCAGCAAAAACAACAATTGAGGAAGAGATATGCAAAACACTGACGTCAGGATCATTTTCATATTACTCACAAAGTCTCGCCCACATACCAAGTTATATATTTAAATCAGCAGTGTAGTAGTGTTCACCTGGAGTCTAATACATCTCTGTGGTTCAGCAAGCATCAGGCTTACAAAGAAGTAAAGGACACTAACTTCCAGTGAGGATTCTTGTTTTTTTACTTAGCATTTTCTCTGGCTGGAACAGAGTTTTACCTGTGCTCACATTGTAAACTATACAAGTAGAATTAACTTAAACTTAACAAGATGTTAGTAGGTCAAAGTCAATAAAACATCAAACAGTCGGTTAAATTCCTTCCACACATACCTGGAATATGTGCACATCATAGAGCACATTAAACATTAACTGAAATTGAGCTCTAGGTTCAGTGTGTGTAAACTCTGCTACTATCATAGTTTTTACAATCATAGCTTGTACATCCAGTTCCTAATGATAGGATGAATCTCAAGTCTGTCCTGTCTGTGGCAATTGAATTTTATCTGCTAATAAGTGCTGAAACAAGCAGATCATTTGTGGGGTCAGTCTGGCAGGAAGTGGACTTCAGTCTGTAAAGCAGAGCTCAAGGACACACCTCTGAGATGAGCCACTAATTAATAATGTCCAGCTCCAGTCTACTCATACTCTGTATCATTAAGATTAAGAATTAACAAAACATGTTTTTTACTACACAAAGATAGAATCCCAACTTATAAAAAAGCTATATATAATTAATGACATTGATTGGGTTGTAAAGCACAGCCATACGCTCTTTTCTGCTCTGCTAACTGGATAAGACCCAGTGTGGCTGCGAGCTGATGAATAGCGGTAGGTGTTAGGTAACATGTTGGGGGAGAGCGGGTTCTGGGCATCCATCATAATCATCATCGCCCGGGGAGGTCTGCTCTGGATGCTGATGCTGATGAGCTGGGTGGCATTCAACTGAGGGGAGGGCTGGCAGGAACAAACCTCGTGGAAAGGAAAAGTGAACCACCTGTTCTACTCATAAGTTTTTTTTGGGCGGGGGAGAAACCTCAAATGGAATGATTGAGTGTTTTTGTTCCGAAGCGCAATCGCTGCCGTTGACTGACAAGTCATCGACCTCCATGCATACAGTATTTTTCCAGGTGAGAGAAGTGACTCATGGATGCAAGAAATATCGTTCTGTGACAACAGATTGAGTCATTTCAACTCTGTGGGGATGATTATGGATAATGCTGCTCTGTATCTTCTGGCAACAATATATATTTTAAATTGTCCATCTTTTCTTCAATGAAACTTGTTATACTGATGTACTCTCATGCAGTGGATTCAGTTAGAGAGTAGAACTCGAGGGTATATTTGAGCTATAAAGGCAGGTAAACGGATGGTATCTTACAAATTAAACTGTGCGTAGAACTAACATCAGCATGTCTTTCTCCTGGACACGATGACCACCCTGAAAGGACATACCAGAATGGAGAAGCTTATATAATATGTGTTACCTTTTGAACTTCTAAGTCTGGAGCTTACTTATTACGAATGATAAGGTGTAGCTGTAAATCTTTGTCTCTGACCTCATGTCACGGCCATATTAAGATATGAAATTATTCACCTTCCTCCCACGGCCTCCACAGTCTCTCCTTTCCAACCCAGATTTATGGAATCAGGTTCCCAGCTCACATAAATGGCTAATTCCTCACCTCTACAGTGGAAACATGTCCTAGATTCTACACATTAGCCAGCTGGCTCTGCCCTGCTCTTATAGCTCATGATGGATACCACGGAGAATGTGGTCTGTCCAATGTAAGTCATTTTTTAGACGCTGTGATCTGTCAAGGCTTCCCTGGAGTTTATGTCAAAACTTGCCAGAGGTGTTTAAGTGTGAAGCCGAGGCAAGACAACTTTACAACTGTCCCCCTGAGTATAGACCTGAAGACGTGCATGAAAACCTATACTTTCTTAGCAGTTTCTAATAAAGTCTGCCACATTTATCAGGTATCTCGATTAGCTAAATGAAGCGTACAGCAGCTTTTCCACATCTGTTAACTTCATCCCGCTCCTTCCCCTCTCTCCCTGGGTCACCGTTTTTTCTTCTACATCTCATCTCATTTTTGAGGTTTATTTTTAACCAACACTGGCTTGGAATAGCTCGCATCCTCGAATGGAAATTTGGGATGAACACAATGGGAACTTGGCTGCTTCACTGTCACCCTCAGAGGGAATAAGTGACTCATGTAACTTCAATAAAATTGACTGCTGCCACACCAAAAGACGAGAGGAAGAACGAATGGAAGAAAATGTGAACCAAACAACAAAAACACAGATTTATACTGACGCTCAAAAACTTTGATCTTAGTTTTTTGTTCTTTTCTCACTGTGTAATTGTCGTTCCCACAGTGACGAAAAGCACATGGCCTTTGCTTACATGTTCCCGTTATAAAGTAATAACTTACAAGCGTGGCTTGCAGACCTGATCCAAATCGAGTCAAAGAGCAGGGCTATTAATCAAATGTTACACTCAGAGGGGTTTTTATATAGCAGTACAAAGACAAAATATACCCCATATAAACACACCACTGTCCGCAGTGTTTATATCTAGTCAGGGCTTAGAAATGCATGGTCACGGTCACAGTACAAACTGGTCAGTGTGTTTGCAATGGATTAGTGTTTGAAAGGTAACGTTTTAACCGGTAACCAGGGAGAAAAAACACTAGAATATGAGCTACAAGAAAAAGAGTTCAGTAAAAGTGTGATAACCTGCAGTTGAGTGACACTTGATTCAGGGACAGTATGAAATATTGATGAGTGCAGCTTTCAACCAGAGGCAGAAAGCTGCAGTGTGGTTTTGCCGCTCTAATCAAAGCTTTTATTCAAACAAAAAAGAAGCACAATCCCAAGTAAGCTCTCAATCTTTTGATGTTCTAATGTGGCTGCTAATAATACCTCACTGAGGTTGAGCTGCAAAGACACTTTAGACTTTGCCTCATTTCCCAGCAAACCTATAATTCCTCCGACGTGCACACGTGGCTCAGAAGTAAAGCAGCTCTAAGTGCTACATCCACATCCCCATTCCACGTTTCAAAAGAACTCTGCAGATAAACATTTCAGATCCCACGTGAGGAAAACAAAGCAAACGGTCCCCTGTGGATATTTCCACTGTTAAGCAGGCCAGATTGAAGAATGAGGAGCAGATCCAGACGAGAGAAGGCAGGGGCCTTATATAGTCAGAACAAACTCATCCCCAGGCTCAGGTAGCCAACGAGATGTTAAGCACCCAGAACTGATGAGCGGAAGAGACGAGGAAAAATGTCAAGAATCCTGAGCTCAGAGGGGAGAACAGGAGTAAACTGAACGACCCTGATGTCAATGTAAGAGAGAAAGATAATGATCTTTGAAGAGTGAAAAGGGAATCAAAAGCACAGGAGACAGAGAAAAGTGAATACAAAAAACAAACATAATCCAAAAAGACAAACTGACCGGACCACAAGCCAGAATCAACTCTCCTCATGGCTGATCCCAGCCTATCACGATAGTCCACTCTCATTAAGGGCGGTAGGGGGGGGGGGTCAACTCTTTAGCTGTCGGGCTCCATTCCCCCAGACCCTGGACCTGGTTCAGCTTCAGCCCGCAAGTCTTCGACCCCGTTGGTGCAGCTCAGTGCCGGACTGTGGGACCTGCTCCGACTTTTTTTGTTCCTAATGATGGCATGTGTTTATTTATGTTAGCCTTATGTGGGCGGCAACGGCGACATGTGAAAAATCATCTGAGAGGAGGGGTTGTTAAAGTGTGAGAGTTGACACACTCACTCTGGCACTTGTTTTAATAAAGCCGTGCTACTGGAAGATAAATAGCTCGGACAGATGGAGGGAAAACAAGGCTGACTTGGATCAGTGTGCCAAGACTTAAAATTCCCCCTCGCGGCAGTGAAATAGCCGCCCGCTTAACTTGTGTTTTATAAAATGCCAGCTCCACTTTTCTTTCAACACAGTGTAAAAGTCTCACTCAGAAGAAATTACACTCAGATTGTTCCATTATAGTCAATTATAGTAACGGGTCCACACACACTAGTTCACAGCCCACTGGTACCACACACAAACTCTTCCCTTCCTCTTAAAAAAGCACAAAACTCTCCTCACTACATCACACTTCACACACACTGGGAAATTCTCTCACTGATAAATGTGGTTGCGGTTTTTTAAACCAACAGCCCCCGTCCTTGCTCCGAGCCTAGTACTCACCCCATGGCAGTGGAAAGGCGTCCTTCTGGCTCTGCTGGGCGACCTCTGCAGTCTCAGCACACACTCACATGCACTGATGGATTCTACCAAGGGGGTTTCCTCTCTTGGTTTTTCCACTTTTTAGCCCCCCTCCACCCTTCTTTCCCTTCTTCCACTGGTATCCTTTTATGGAGCTGGAGTGGAAGATAACATTTAAAAAAGAGTGTTAGAAAGGGAAGACGACATGTGATCATAATAATTGCTCCCCATGTCCCACGCCAGGGACCTCACCACCCTCCTGTGCTACACCAATCTTGCCTCCAATCTTCCATCTTTTCCACTTCCTCCGTCTCCTCCCTGTCAGCGACAAGATTTTGTGTACTTACCTGGAGGCCAACTTTCAGATCCAGGAAAACAAAATGGTTCAATTAGTTATTGGAACGGTTATCTAAAGGTTTTCCGTTCTGAGTGAATAAGATCTCTCAAACCATAGAACCCACTCAATTTTAAAAATAAATATATCCCCCCAGACAAGTATTAGCTTTCAGGCGTAGGTTATCATGGCCATGCCTTCCAGTGGTTTAGCTCATGCGTGCAAGAGAGAATTCCTTTCATATTATACTGTAGATATTTCCTCTGGCTTTGTTGAAAATGTGACACCTCTGACTACTGTTATGTCTCAATTATTAGCTTTTTCCACCTTACGTTGAAATCATTCTGGTTGTCAAATGATTTTTTTTTTCCCCACAGTAAGTTTGGATTGGCTAAACCACGAGAGGATCAATCCTGCCAACTGCACTCAGCTTGGATTCCTGACTGCCTGACATCTACACATCATCACTGACCAGACTGAAAATGAGTGAAACTCTGGGGGGTAAGGTTTCAGGGAAATACTTTTACCATCTTAGTACACAATGAGATGTCTAATTGGTCGTAATATCAGCTACTTTATTCTTCTCTCTTTTCCTGTCTACATTGTCCTCCATAGTCACCGGTGTGGTGTTGCTCTATTTATGTGTAATTGTCCTCTGCAGCACTGCCTTCTAGTGTACTGGAGTGGAACAGCTTGTTGTAGCTCTGTTGGTCACATCATTTACAGTAATTTGCCAAATCTGCCCTTGTTTTTGCCTGTGATGGAAAAAAAGTGGTCAGGATCTTCCAATGTCCAATCAATATGTTCAGGGGACTTGTGGTCAAAACGTGGTTTAAGTTACACGATGACTAAAAGTTCAGGACAGCTTTCCAACTGAAGATGCATTCATTATTTATAGTGATTTTATTTGTGTGTGTACGTGTGGCCACCTGCTCTGTGATGGCTGTTTGTTCTCGGGAGATAAAGGCTATTGGAGGGGAGAGGAAGCCCCTTTGCTTCAAAGGTCAGCGGAGGCTGGAACAGGAAGCACTTTCAGACAAGATGGCAATAGAACCGTCGACCAGATTGCCCCCCTTTGAGCTACAAAGCCTGCAGTTCATCAGCAGGGATTAAACACCTGGTCGCATTGATCCATTTCAATGCCAAAGCAGAGAGGTGCTGTTTGAAGTGTCCATCTCTTTTCACTGTCCTCTCATTGTCTTTGGTGATGATATTAACATCTTGTAGTCCTGTATATTTTGAACCTTTGCATCCTGTTCATTTCTGTATATGGTATGTGTTTATATAGGTTCACTCTGTACTCTTCCTACATCCGTGCATAACAAACACTTCATCCCTGCAGCATGCAGAGCATCCCCTGACAGCATTGTTTACCCGACATGCTGATAGCCGTGCCGCATGAGAACATAATTTCCCGTTAAGGGATTTGGCGTTCTTGGAGAGGCTCGGCCAGTCCAAACACCAGAGTTTACTCTGAGTTACGAAGCACAGCATGGGACCATGCTATCAGTGGGTCCGGGAGGCAGGATGCAGTTCCATGAAAGATGAGCTATGGTTCATCCTGACCACAAGAGATTAGATTTGCTTGAATCTGCAGAATTTGGAATGTGACAGGAAATGAGATATACTGGCAAAAAAAAAAGAAAAAAAAAAGAGAGAAAAGCCATCTCATGCAAACAAATGAAAGAAAACAAACTGTAGCACAGATCCTTGGCTATTTGAATACTGAAAATATCAATTATTCATGAATTTATCTATTTCTTATCATGTTATTAAAGATAAAATAATAAAATGGAAAAGGGGACATTTTTATCCATCCATATCTATACCACTTACCGGGTCATGCAGGGGGAGTAGTCTGAAGAAAGAGCATTACAGAAAAAACTAACATGAGCTAGTTCACAGGACTCTCCTTAAATTAGCACTCTTCAAAATAAAAGTGGAAATCACTTAAACTATTCAGAGAGAGGAGGAAGTGTTCCTGTGTCTGGTTGTCTTCAGTGTTCAGACTGGATAAACATCACTGAGAGCAGGTGAATGTGTGTGTGGGTTTATGGATCAGTCTTTCATCGCTGTGAATGTTTGCATCGCATGGCTCTGGCTGGATTTACTGTATATTTATTCGCTTTATGAGACAATGTACTTGTATAATACATTGTGCATGCGCACATTATATAACCACTCAACAGGTTCTTTTGCAAACTCTAAGCATTATGGGAGATAGTGAGGCAGAAGAGTAAACCTTCACAATGCTGCCATCTAGTGGCCACATTTGACCACTGCATGGGCAAGCCACCAGATAAAGCAAAGTACTGTTTTGTAATAACTTCTTTTATTCTACGACTGTAATTTAAGGTCATTTAAAAAAAAAAAAAACGCTGACTTCATGAATACTGGATTCACACAGACTGAGCAGCCATCTTCTTAGCTCTGCGAGCGGCCCCAGACTTCCTCTTCCCTTTAGCCTTGCTGATGGGCTGATGGGGAATATTCTTGCCTGCTTTCTTGGTGTTAGGCCGATGACTGGCGGGGCCAGACAGACAGACACACAGTAAAATGTTAGAATGTACAAATATGTCGTGTATTTGGGAGTGATGGACAGGAACCCTCACCTCTTGATCCTGGACACATCTCTGCGAGGACAGGCTTTGCGTTTGTGCAGCACGCTACCGCAGATGAAGCAGCCCTCGTTTCCTTCGCTCTGGCCACATGGGTGGTCTGGGAGGGCGCAGCGCCCGCACGACAGACAGTGTTTCCATGCTTAGAGAATGAAACACACACATTTATATAAAACAAACTGTAGTGATAGGACGAATTCTGCAGTATCTCTGGATAAAAGTGCCTTGTGCATTCACTGATGTGATTATGGATGAATCCACATACATGGTTTTACACATTTCTCACAGGCTGAGCAGTGCTTCCAGTCACGACCATCCTGCAGACACAGAAAACAAAGTCTCGTGGGCTGCTTTCATTTGAGAAAGCATTCTATAATGTATGCAAAGTTTTGGCACTATACCTTGGAGGGACAGACGTTGCATTTGGCACAGTGCTTGTTGAGGGACCAGACGTATCTCTGGCACACTGAGCAAAATCTAATAGGAGGAGGGGTGGAGGGGGGGTGTTGCATGATACAGTGTGATATAGGGAACGGACCTTTATAGGACATTAGAGTTGACCAGAGTGTGTTGGTACCTGTAGCCCTCCTCTTTGGGCAGGACAACATCTTTGGGACAGATGTTGGTGAACAGTCTCACAGGAGACTGCTTCCGGCCTGTCTTCCCATGTTTGTACAGAGGATGATTGTCATAGTCTACCTGTTGAGTGACGAAATTCTTCACAGTTAGGTTTTGCATCTAATTAAAAATATTACTATAAAGCAAGAACACCAGATGTTCTGTGGGTGTACCTGGTAGTCCAGCATGGTGAGACTGGGCAGGCAATCCTGGATGCGAGGCTCAAAGAAATATGGGAAGATCCACATCATTGGCATGTCAGCATTAGTGCTCTCTGCACACACGGAAGAAGAAAGACTGGATTTGAGTTATTAATTTATTAATAGTACACAGGGTTAATATCTTTTAATGTCATTCAAAGGTTGAATCTAAAAAAAAAAACAGATTTAACCCTGTTGCAAGTTAGCTGGAATCAAATCTGACCCCTCGCCAATTCCCATACAGTCTGTTTATAGAGATTAAAGTGACACTGACCAGAGCTCTGCAGCTTCCTCCACGTCTGTGAGATCAGAGAGAAGCTGTTGGCCAGAGGCTTCACCAGACCCCCGAACGGAGGGTCAGCCACCATCACTACTTTCTCCTCGTCACTCTCTTTGAGGAAGGCCTGCAGAACTGCACTGGAGGCCTGATAGGAGACAAAAAATGTCATGTGCTGGACTGGGAATGGAAATAACATTGAAAATTAAAGTGTTTAAACTTTTACCTCTCCGCCAAAGAAGTGATTGTTGAACATGTTGTAGTGACAGAACTCATCCTGGCTGTAGAACTGGGCATATCTGAAACCAATGTGGATGAAATAGTTTGTTAGAATTACATTTATTTTGTTGTTGTGTCCAAAAACAGCAGGAAACCAGAATCGGCTCTACATGCTCAGACATTTAGCAAACACACTCTGAGCTCCTGAAGTGTGTATCCTGGTAACTAAAAGGTGTGCGAGTGCAACCTGCAGGCTGAAGCTTGCAACACTGGGACACACCCTCTTTGTACTCTCTTTACAGAAACAGACGACAGACGGACAAGTAAGAGCTCAGGTAAGAAAAGCTGGAAAAAACATGCATGTGTGGAATTTAGTTGTCGAGATGGATGTAATATGTTTACAGCATGAGGAAGTCTTGAGGTTATTCTGCAGTGAACATCAAACTATGGGACTAAAAAATGGCTTTCATAGAGTTTTCCCAAAACCTGATAGACTGGTTTTTGCTACAACAGCCAAAGCAAAACTAAAAGAAAGCTTAAACTGTGTACAATTTAAAAAGTGCAGACTGACAAAATACTCTAAGTGGAGGTTTAATGTACATTGTTGTTTTGCTCTGCTCCCAGAAATGTCCGAAAAAGAGTTGTTATCAGCTGGTAATGGACAGTCAACGGCTCTCTCAGAGCAG
Source organism: Pseudorhombus dupliciocellatus (assembly GCA_016785235.1). NCBI lineage: Eukaryota > Metazoa > Chordata > Actinopteri > Pleuronectiformes > Paralichthyidae > Pseudorhombus > Pseudorhombus dupliciocellatus. Next base: position 334,225 of record JAFBJW010000501.1, on the reverse strand, counting down.
AGGTGTCCCCCTGCAGGCGGCCATGATGCACTGCAGGACAAACTGACTGGGACGGACTGGACTCCCCTGGACTCCAACAGTGACAGGGTAGTCCAGCCGTTCCCTCGCTCACCAAAGCTACAGAAGAAGAAAGGCAAAGCTGGAAAGCTGTCCCAGGTAAACAAGAGGGTGACGAGGGGGAAACTCCAGCCCTCCATGTTTACTGTAACTCCGCTCTCTACAGGAGCAGCTGTCCAGGCGTTTGGACGAGCTACTGACAGAGAGGTCCAAGACTGAGGCGCACATCCAGTCCCTGAAAAAACGAAACACTGGCTTCTCTGTAAGTACAGGTCCAGACTCAGACACTACTTACAGATAAGATACACTCATTTAAACACAGTCCGCTCCATGTTCGTTTCTCTAGAGGCGCACAGAGACAATGAAGCAGCAGGTCCGTGAGCACTTTGAGAAGATGCGAGCTGTCCTGAACCAGGACGAGCAGTCTGTTTTGGACTCTCTGGAGCTGGACCTGAGACAGAGTAGAAGTAAACTGGACCATGTTCTGCGGGGCTGGAAGCAGCACCGGGACCAGGTCACCAAGAGCATCGACAGCACTCAGACGGCACTGAGCCAGAGCTCTGCAGCAGAGGACGATGGGGAGGTCTGACCCAAGTCTCTCAATGCTACAGTTCTAAGACTTTCTGTTAACTACTGTTTCAAATCAGTGTCTCTGTCCCTTTCTTCCTCAAGGGTCAGTCTGAGGATCTGAGGTAAAACGCTGCAGTATCAGCCATGTCCAACTTCAGAGCTCTGTCTCAGTTTCTCATTTCGGCTTCCTTTTCTTTGATCACTTTTTTAGTCCTAAGAAGCCAGACGCCTCTGAAGAGGAAATCCGACTGAATGAGGAGAAATTCTTGAGGCTTCTTAAAACTTTATCCTCCATCTCCAAAAAGCTGAAAGCCCAGCTACAGAGGAAGACTCTGCTGTTAGGTACTGAGCCAGTCGTGTTTTTCATCTGCTCATTTTGGACGACATCCTGTTCTTCTGTGACGATCAATTCTGTTTTTGATTCACAGATTCCACGCCTGTGGTGATTGACAGGCAGACGTGCCACAGCCAGATCACAGTGACCTCAGATGGGCGGGCCATGTCCTTAGGCTCCGTTTCTGGAGACTCAGCTCCAGAGCGTCCACTCCAGTTTGATAAAGTGATTTGTGCCCTGGGTTCTTCTCCCGTCAGAGCAGGTCAGTTTTACTGGGAGGTCGATGTGCGCTGCAGCCCCGCCTGGGCTGTGGGCGTGGCCTACACCAGCCTAGAGAGGAAGGGCCGAGACAAGGGCGCTAAATTGGGCCGGAACAGGAACTCGTGGTGTGTCGAGCTGCGGAACGGCAGCGTGTCCGCTTGGCACAATGACCGGCATGTGGCGTGCCAGGCGGTCGGACAGACGCAGCTCAGGAAGGTGGGGGTGTGGGTCAATTATGACAAGGGTCAGCTGATATTCTATGACGCAGACACCATGGGTGTCCTGCAGAGGTTCTCCGCAGCTGTGACGCCAGTGTTCGACAGGGCTCATCACCAGTTCACAGAGCCCCTGTACCCAGCTGTACGGTTCCTGAAACCACAGCAGAACCAGATGTGGCCAAACCACCTGGACATCTGCCCCCTCAACAGTCTGTGATGTTTAAGAAGGAATTAACTTTTAATTAAAGTCAGCAGAGAGCAGAGAGAGGTGAAGTTGGGAGGCCAGCAGGATAAAATCACAAGACAAGACAGGCCCTGGATTCACAGACAGACTCCACTACCATCCTCATGAAAATACTCTGACAGAGCAGCTGCATTTAACAGGTAAATATATGACGAACTGACCTGAAATCAATATCCAGCAGCAGACTCTTCATCGGCTCATGTTTCTGCTCGAGGTTTCGCAGCTTGATCAACTCCTGGAGTCTGACACAATAACCAATAATCATCAGTAAAACTCATGGTACATCACCAAACAGGGTATGTGGTGATAATATTGTATGACACAGAGGAAGTTTCTCATTTATTTTAAAAGTGTAAAATATATCTGTAAAATTCCAGTATTCCATACATTGTCTTTTCTTATCCATGCTGTAAATATTATTAGTATGCCTGATTACCATGGCATCTAATTTTAAGCCAAATAGTGATTTTTGAATATGGGCTGTATTAATAAATTTGACTGATTGACTTCAGAATGATGTTTTACTCTACTTTGTTTGTATTGGTTCCAAAAACCCTGTGTCTCCTCACCTGGGTGTGCCCACGCACAGGACCTTCCTGTAGCCCAGACCAGCTAAGGTGTCCAGCAGGAAGTGTGTGCTGCGGTCGGTGAACAGGTACTGGGCGTTGCTCTTCTTGTTGTCCAGGGGACGCAGCATCATGCTGGGCTGCCGCAGCTGAGCGGCAGTGACCCACACGCACTGGTGGGAGGAGTGGGACTCACGCTCCCCTGGCAGGAGCAGAGTCTGACACTCCCGACAGAACTTCTTCTCTTCCAGTGGGAGGGAGGCAAACTTCCTGAACCTGAGGGACAAGTTAAGAGTGTGATGGTGACAGATTTACGAACCTCTACTGTGTTGGGGACCAGGACATGCTACAGTTGACTCTCACCTGGTACAGTAGGCCTTGTGGCTGACCAGAGGCTTCTTCAACTGGTTCTCTGCCTCTCGGGCCAACAGTCGAGCCTCTGACACCTTCACATCAAACAGACTCATGAATACATGTCCACTGGCTCACTCAGGGTTTCACATGTGTTGATATCAGCCACTTGTACCTTGTCATCCTCCCACTGGAAAAAACTGCAGTCTTTTCTGTCTCTACAGGCCGAGCAGGCAAAGAATCTTCGGCCCGGTTCTCCTCCTTTATTGACCTTCTCAAACAGCAAGGTAGGACCTGACAAAACACACGTGGCATTTATTTGGACCTTACTCTGTCCTGAGCAATTCTAATTAAAAGTGTGCTTCAGATCCACGAAAGCTTAAAAACCTAAGATTCCCTGAGAACGATGTGTTTTTGTCAGTGTATTACGGTTGTACTCACCGTGGGGACAACATGGCGCAGGTTTACCCCCTTGTAGAGCAATCACCTCTATCCCGAAGCTGTCTTCGTTGTTCTCGGCCATGTCTTGAATATCCTTCATGTCAAAGATGTCCGGGGAGATTTCATCCAAAGCCTCTAACACGAGAGTTCAGCCATGCCGCTCCGAGTCGCACAGTAATGACGTATTATGGTCGCAGTACCCGCTGATTGGCTGGAAACCTAGCCGCAGCATTTCCTCTGTGATCATTCGATCATATATTTATTCTCTGGACATTAGTATTTACTTTTAAATAGACGTCCCCATATATATAGATATATGAATACTTAGACATTTACTTATACAAGCATTTGCTGTGGCAAAAGGAGTAGACTGCGCTTTGTTTACATTGTGTGTCCCCGGTGAGTAACACGCTGCTCATGTGGACAGTTGTTTTCCTTCTTTGTGACTACAACTCCCATGATCCCTCCCAGTCTGAGCGCAGTGTTCCAGCTGAGCAGCAGCAGTCTGCAGCGACGCTGTTAGCTAACGTGCGACAGGAAGCACGGCGGGCAGTCCTTTCAAAATAAGGGCACGTAGCTAGCTTGATAATCGTTTGATTGATAGACATCTCAATTTATTAATATATTACTCATCGCTAAATAACGCTCCCCATGTAGCTGCACAGCTGCCTGCAACACTATCAAACCCCTCCCGGAAGAGCTTTAATGAAGCCTTTTATTTTGAAATACCCCACCAGGATCCCCTTTGACTGCTGTGTCTAACTTTCTCCACGGTGCGCCCACACCCACCCTGCACTGGCTGCTGTTAGAGGCGGTGCAGCCTCTGCAGTGTCTGCGGGACATTGTCTCCACAGTGCGCCTGTTTTCCAGAACACCTCTGCGGCCTCAGCGGTGCGAGCACAGCCGGCCTCCCTGCACCACGGCCCCCGCGTCAGCCCTCCATCCATCCCGCTGCCTGGCACCGAGGCGCTCAGCTCTGCGGCTGCTGGCATCACCATCCATGTCCTGTCAATGAGGATAGAGGCTTATTTACAGAGCGTCATCTGAGCCGAGCAGACGTGAGACTGGCACCATGAGCAGCACCGGTAAGAACATGTCTCTCTCACACACCCCCCCCCCCCTCCAGTTGTTTTTGATCCCATCAGCAGCATAAGGACCAATTCCTATAATATGGTCAAATCTATCCAGGGCTTCCAGCTGTGATGATCAGCCATTGCTTTGTCCTGTTTTACCTGCAGTAGCATCCCTGTGTGTGGTAAACTGTATTTATATATGTTTAGTTACCCTGTATTATAGACTACCCGCATCACTTAGCCCATGTTTCACATTTGTCCCACCTATATAAATGACATGAGCACAGGCTAATTAGACTGTACAAACGCCCACAGTGGGTTTGGTGGGTCTTTGCATCTTGTTGCCCTGCGGTCAGTCACTCCTGAGGAGGCACAGCTGTTGTCCACTGCAGGCAGGCCTGACTCCTGGTGGCCTGCTGTCACAGCCTGCTCCGTCTCTGAGGAAAGACTCAGCCAACTCAACCAGAGGCTGGTCCTCATTTGTATCCTGTGTGTGCTGTCGAGTCCCGCAGCAACACTGCTCTGTTTGTTTTTAGAAATGAAAATGAGTGTGCGCACTTAGTGCCAGAGGTGACACATCATAACTTGTGCGGCTGCTTCATATCAAAGACGGTCGGGGTGTGGGGTGTGGTTGTGAAGAAAATATCAGAGCAGAAAATCAAGTGAATTTTTGTCTTACTGCTTGGCAATAGCTATGATATTTGCTCACTCTTATCAGTGAATGAAAAGACTTGCTTATGTGACTTCAGCTGATAATTAAAAAAATGTATTCACTCATTATCTGCTCATCACGATACAGTTCAAGTCCAAAAAACAGTTGACTTTCAGAGGTAAACAGGGGTGAGGCAGAGAGGGTCATCACGATTCAAAATGTAACAGCGTAGAAAATTAGTGAATTTAAATTTAGTGAAGACAGGTTGCCTCCCCAAAATGTCCCCAAGTCAGAAAATTATTGAAAAGGTTGTCCCTTGTCCCTTCGTAGCTAAGCCCAGGTAGTTCCGGCCTCTGAGCTGGACTCAGCGTGCTCCATCTATTGAACAGGCTTTTCCTTTTGTGCCTCTCATGCTCAACAAACTCATTTGGCATTCATAACAGCATAACCACAACAGTACGTATTTTAATCATACTTTGCAAAGTAGAAAGCAAACAGTCTCTCAATTCAAACAATGAGATTTCCCCTCTCACACTATCTCAATCCAGCATTGGCATCGGCTTCATATAAAATAAATTCTCCCGGACATTTGTATCCCACAGAAATATTAGCTGACTCTGTGTTTACTTAGGAGGCCGGTTGATGCTCTGCAGAGCTTCTGGGGCTGCTAATGAGTTTTTCTCCAGAGGGGAAATATTCATTAGCAGAAGGTTGGGAGACAAACAGGCAAACAAGAGACAGCATTTGACTGCAGCTTTGTCTCCCGTCTTTGTGGAGAGGTTTGACATTTGACCCCGTGCTTTGGCTGGATGTGTGCGAGTGGACATGAGCGGAAAATCAATGTCAGATCTCTACCTGTTTGTGATGACAGCTGGTCACCACATGCATGTTAAGGTTGCTCCTAATAAGCAATATCCGCTTGTTGGGCGTGTCTGCGTGTGGGATCCAGGTGGATTTAAATATATCTGTGATGCTAAACATTGACGTGCGGGCATCCGCCTCTACAGAGTACAGGTTGTTGTTTCACTGTGTTGTATTCAATGCACACAGTGATTGATCACCATGGTAAATCTTGGGAATGCGTGTTTTGGAATTTAACTTAACTGTTGTGTTCAGTTTAGAGGAGGAATTAAGAACTTCTGCAAACAACAACAAAAAAATTTGGCATATGCTGGATTCTTTGGGATTATTTTCTCTCTCCCTCTTTCTCTAGAAAATAGATCTATAATCACAGATTCCTTACCCTCCTTGCTTGCTGCCACCTTTGTTTGACCGTGTATACCTGGTCAAGCCACAGAAGCAGTGCATTAGAGTTAAAGTAAATCCCTCAGAACACGCTTGGATCAATGAACACACCCTGAGGGAAAGCCGAGCAGTATAATCAATCTGTTGGCCAGTCTGCATTCTTTCAAAATAAGGAAAAAATATAATGCACTTTATCTTTCACAGCAGCAGTGTGTTAAAGGATGGATTACCATCCCTGAGACGGGCTGCACTGAGCCCCTTCACCACAAGAAACAATTATCAGTGACTAATAGGGATGGATGACTGTTAATTCCAGCTCAGATTACATCCACAGGTCACACAAGGAGATGCCTGATCGATGCTGCTTCTCATGCTGCTGTCAGCAGCGGCCTGAGGACATTCCGGGCCTCTGCCCAGTTAGCTTTCCTACACACTCAGAAAGGTGGGGGTTTTAACTGCAGCCTCCCCACAAGACGCTACGAAACCCTACGAACTGCTCCTTTAACTCGCACTGTTTAACAGTCACCTATGATGCAGTAACTCCTGGCTAACCACCAGCTAGTGTGAAATTACAGGCACACAAACACACACGTACACACAATATATGATTATCTTTTGACCCTTTTTGACAGGGTTACACTATCGCTGGTCCTCTCAGGCCCTGTGCTGTTAGATACCATCACAAGTCATGAGGTGCAGCACGAGGTGAGCGCCGAAAGCCACGTGCACTCAGCGTGTGCGTACAGGAGACGGTTGGCTAAGGAGAGGAAAAGACGGGTATATCTGCAGTGTGTGTGTGTGTGTGTGTGTGAGGGGGGGGGGGGGGGCCTNNNNGGGGGGGGGGGTGCACTAAAGGTAGCATGTTAGCATGAGTTCCAGTTGAGTGGAAAAAACAACCGGTGGGTAGATGCAGACTGGAGTCAGGCTGCGACCACGCTTCTTCTTGCTCGGATAAATGCTGGCTGACCTCTCTGGTATTAAGCCTTCCCTGCGTGCAAACACACACACACACACACTGCAGTAATTAAGCCTGAAATGTGGAGTGGGCTTGTGACATTTCCCTGCAGCATGCTGTTTTACATGGGCCTTTGATGAAGGCAGGAATGGCATGTCATTTATCCTGCATGACTCCATGGACTGAATAGTTCATCACGGAATGTTATACTGCAAGTATTGAGTATTTTGTATTGTTTTTAGATTGGAAAGTTTGCATAAACAGAAGCGACTCCGTCTATGGATGTACGCAAAGTTTTTCTAGAGGTTACACAGTGTGCCTATGCACTAATTACTCCAGAATCAGATTTGTATGTTTATAGTGCAAAGATATGTGTTCTCAGTTTAAATATTTTAATAAAGGTGAATGATGATATCAAAATGCAACAGAAACTTTCAGATTTTATTCAAAGAACATGAGAAACCTTCAGGCAGCTCTGTCGCTAATCCTCAGAATATCATTTCACACCCACCTGCTCATGCTTTAATCATTCCAGCAGCGTGCACGGCTCTTCCTGTTTAATTGAGCCATTTGTGTTGAACACACTGCGTGCGTGACATTTAGCTGCGACAGCGGTGGTCGAGGTCAGCCGTGCGTTTTACTGCGAGCTGTACGGAGCGGTGCAGAGAGTTGTGTTACAGGCCGTGTCCAAGCAGCCGCATCAAGTTGATTAAAGCTGCGGCCGAGCTGAGAATTAAAGGAAACTTCTCTGGAGGGGGGAAATGTAGACAAGGGGTCACAGCTGGCTCACACACAAGTGCAGTGTCATCGCGGTGCGTGAGCGTCCAAGCTCAGTCACACAGCTCAGGTTGAGTTATTGTTGTTATCTGGGTGAGTGTTTGTGATTTGATTTGTCATGGATTTGTCTCTGGATCCATGTCCTGAAGGAGAACTCTTCAGTGAGTCTTCATGAACAAATGCTGGGTTTGTTGTTTGCTGCATTACGGCCATTAGGTGGATGTTTAATATTCAGGTGGAGTCATTTGACCTCCAGCTGAACCCCCCACCCCACTTTTCTTTTTGTGTAAGTTTGTTTTGAAAACTGACAGGAAACAGGACATGTTGTCCTTTGTGTTGTTGAAATGCATCATGGGAATGTGTGCAGCTACCTTGAGCGCTAACTCTGCACTTTAAACCTGACTCAAATTACTGCTGTGTGTTGAGAGGGAGAGAGAGAGAGACACAAAGATCAATGAGCGTCAGTGAATTATTCATTGCTTCACTTTCTCCTGAGTGTGTGTGTGTGTTTTGTGCCGTGATTCATTTGTGGAGACTGGATGTGGATTTCCTTTCCTTTGCTTTCCTTATCTTTCCTATCTTTCCTCTCCTTCCCTTTCTTAGCTTTGATTTCCTTTCCTTCCCTACTCTTTCATTTCTTGTCAAGCCTTTGCGTTGCATTTGTTTTTCTCCCATCTCTACTTCCTTCTTTCGTTTTCACTTTCTCTCCTTTCCCTTCTTTCCTTTTTCTTCAGCCTCCATTGTTTCTTCGGCCCTTTCCATCAACCAATTAGCCAGACTAATGCCTCTAAATGACGCTGTGTGCCGTGTTATTATGAGCACTTTCAAAGTAGGAACCCAAATGTGGGTCAGAGAGTAGTTTTCTTTTGGTGGTGTTAATTCTTTGCTTCAGAGCAGAAGAAAAATGCTGTGAAGACAGATTTACTTCATGTTGTGCCTCCCTGGGGATCACTAATCCTGAACATCAGCTTAAGCGAACACCAACGTTTCTGCCTCCTCTCTCGGTGTGCGCTGTGTGGGCTTCTGTACTCGTGAGGTTCAGACACTGAGGGAAAAAAACTTGTTTACAGTAGAGATTAAACTTGGAAAGTTTTTCAAGCTGAAAAATCCTTGATGTTTTTGCTACATCTGGAAAAAAGTCATCTAATGTGATGATGACACCTATATGTATATTTTTTCTATCTGCAGGAAGTGAGAGAATCAATGAGATGTTTGTTTCAGTTATAAACGAGAAACTCAAAGCCACAGACTTTGGACGGTGACATCATACTGATGGAATGATGTGGAAATGTACATTACGCAGAATTTTCCTCTGCCTGTGTCCTCTTGCCATTGAGCACCGACACAGCCGTTATTCATCGATGCTGTGGGTTTAGAATGAAAAGAATGAAGGAGTGAGTGAAGGAAGAGAGGAGGTAGAGGAAAGAGTTAAAGAGGGGAGAGAGAGAGAGAGGGAGGATGAGGAGAATGTCATCTTCGGTCACACAGCAGTTACTGTAGAGACCCCCCCCGTTCTCTGACTCCCATATGTCCTTGAACTCGTTGCCACTGGTTACAGCCTCATTGATACTCCTCCTCCCTTCAGATGTCTGGATGGTTTCTCTAGTGTTTCTGTTGGTACTTGTTCACGTGAGCGCACACATCCATCTGCACACACACATGCAGACCAGTGAGCCTCCCTGGCTGCAGTGGAATGAAGTTGCAAATACCCATAGCTCAGATTCATGACCTCCATCTCAGCCTCTGCTCATCCAGTCGGCTAACAGATCTCGACCGCAGACCTACAAATTACATTACTGTGTTTGTCCCAAGAAATGGGACCCGACAGCGCTGGGTGATGTCATTTACCACTCCCACCACAGGGAATGATGCTGCAGACATTTCGAGGGTATGTTTGATAGCCTTGTGGACGTTCTGATGAATATGTCAGAGGTTGTACTTTTAAATTCAGGTGGATATGACCTGTGTGACCTTTGACTCCAGCATATGGCTCCTACCCTCAGTGACATCCGACCCACCTCCAGCCTCTCATGTCCTGCCTCAAACTCCACTTTATGATCTGCAGTTGTACTTGGGATTGGGGTTGATGGTGCATTGCAGAGGCTCACACACACATGTACGCACACACAAGACTGCAAGAGAGAGAGAGAGAGAGAGAGAGAGAGAGAGGACACATCCCATTCTGTGAGCCCTCTGTGTGCTTTTGGGGCTCATGCCTCATTCGCTGATCCTCAGCTCCCAGTATTCCAGTATTCCCAGTAAAGATACGGTCATCTGGACCTTTGAAGTCAAGCTTTTTAACGATGGTCTGGTCCACTTTAGTGCTGCAGCATAAATCCTGTATTAACCTGCCGTATAATGTTCCAGTGGTTTGCTACTGGAGTCAGAACAGAGCGAGGTGTGATTGATGAAGTCTGCAAAGCTTGTGCCCGTGAGGGGATTGTCAGTGACTGTTGGGAAATGCTGGGAGATATGAATTAGATCATACTGGTGCAGTTTTGATGGTATAAGGAACTTATAACAAGCAGCTGAGTCATTGTTTTTCACTCAGAATGTTTCAGTAGGAGAGGGAACAACTGGATTCCTAGGACAACAGTTCACAGTGGCATTTTATTATCACATTCTGAGCCTCATGTCATCGAGTGGCTGTAAATCCTGCCGTGGTTTCATTATCGTGGCTCGGCTGGAAGTGGCGGCGCTCTGCTTTGGTCCCGATTTGTTGTAGACGCCCCTTGGCAGCTCTGGTGCTGAACGATTTGCAATGCAGATCCTTTGCCTGTTTCACACCCACACAAACACACACACACACACACACAGGAGAGATGTCCATGCGGCTGAGTCACGCGGCAGAGTCTGTTTCCCTCTGAAGCTTCCTACTGTTTACTGAGCACTTCCTTTCATTTATGATCCGCCACTGCTTCAGATGACAGGGAAAGAAAGGGAATAAGAAGGGAGGATGTTTGAGAAAGGAGGGAGTCAGAGATGAAATGAGGCCACGCGCACTGCTCGGCCCCACTGGCATGTATCCACAGGCTGACAGTCGGCTAAGCTCTTATACACTTCTCTGCCACATCCTGTCGGCTCTTTTCGGGCTTTTTTAATAACCTCCTGAATGGGCTCCTGCTGGGTCTGGCTCTGCTCATTCACCTGCAGTGTCACAGCTTTGAATGCAGCTCATGCTGAGCCTTTCCTCTCTCAGCCAGCCATCAAGTGGCATCCTCTGTTTCTAGGTCGGTCCTGAAATATTCCAAAACTGAAATAAAGCAGTGACACAGAATGTAGATGCGGCCATATCTCACCGGATGGAAACTGCCCTCCATGAACCTATTAGTGCGAGCTTGAATCCACGGGGGCAGATGTGAGAACATTACGGGAAATCTTCCACAGGAGTCCCAGTGAGTTAATGAGTTAATGACAGACATAAAAATGAAACAAACCAAAAGAAAACAAATATCTGAGGATGAAGAAGTGGAGCCATAGTGAGAGCCGATGGCTGTGTGCTGTAAACAAAAACATGTGACATCCGCAGCACAAGTAATAAAGCCTCGTCTTCTCCCTGCTCGCTACCATACATACTGATGCACGGCAGGAGGGTAAGGAGAACGTACTTCTTATAGCAGGACATCCTGTTCTGTCATGTTCCCAATCCTTGGAGCTGCGCCTAATGAGCACGCCGAGTTACTTCAACATGGACGTCTCCATTGTGTTACTGGGGCCCAGAAGGTGGAGACGGTCCAACCTAGGGTACCGAGGGTGACCCTACAGCAGCTGAATGAAGAAGGACCCCATTGTGTCCCTTCAGTCACATCATGCAACCATTTAATTTATGCTTTGATCCCAGATCAACAAGTCAAGTCACGCAACACCGATGCTGGCGTGCGGGCTCATGTTAAAATGATTTAATCTGACATGGCATATTTTGTCTTCTTCTGAGGTCCTTTAATAGAGTGCCTGACAGATGACGATGACAGTAGCTCTGATTGGGGACACTAAGACATTCTGTCTGTCTCGTCATTTGTCTTTATTGACTTTCTGTCCTGCTCAGGAAAGAATTTAATCTTTCTAATCCTTGATGTTCTTGTTTGATGTCCTTGAGGTGAACTTTCTTCTTAATGCGAAAATCTCTAAACCATGACAACGATAAAATAAGCTTTGACACGTCTGCTGTGGGTATATTCCTCAACAACAACAACCAGAATGTGATTGTCCTCTGGTGCCCATCGTCAGTAGCTTAAGGACAGGTACATTAGAGACGGAATGCAGATTGTTGTGACATACCACCACAGAACAACTAATGACCCTGACCTTTCAGGCCAGTCAGCAGAAGAGTGTAAATGAAAGTTTATATCACTGGTGGAAAGTTATTCTTGCCCCTGAATGAGAGGTGTCATGACACATCATTATTCACATTCCACAATACCTATTATTATCCCATCACTTTTCCGAAGTGACCCTCAGTGTGTGTGAGCTGGAAGCCACACACACTGACAGCCCCATTAAACAGCGACCCTGTCTGCTAGAGGTGATTGAAGAGGGAAGTTATAATACACACATCAAAGAGCAAATTCAGTTAATCCATTCATTTCACATTGTAATGCTATTTTCGCAAATTTTAAGGCCAAGGTATGAGAAGAAAACAATGCCCTCTCACATGTTCAGGCCACGTGAAGCAATATTCCTTTTGAGTCTGTGTAATGAAGGTGGCCTTAACGTTTTCCTGTGTTTAAGTCATTTGTTGTGCACGCGCTAGGTGCAGGCATTTTCTTTCTGCTGTAAGCTGCATGCAGTCAGGTGTTAAGCTGAGATTGTTGCTGCTTGAAACATTGATACGAGCAGAGTTAGTGGTGGTGATGATCATATTTATATTAGCTGATAAGAGGCTTAAGTAGAACAAGCTGACTACTGTTTACATATAAAAGTTTGGGTTCTTTTCTCTTATCTCGAGAACAGAGACTCGTATTACTATCGTAATCATCCTTCTTAAAAAATATACTGTATTATCACATATACCCTTAAGAAATAACAGGAGGGTGAGTTTTCTGTCAAACAAGTTTTATACATATTGAACATATTTCGTGTGGACAGGGAGGACTGGGACACGCCCAGTGACAGACTACCAGGAGGAGGTGTCATTCTCTGTGAGCTGCACATGCTTCTATTTATACCAGATAGCTGCAATAACTCAGGGAGGTAGGAGAGAGAGAGGGAGAGAGAGAGCGAGAGACATCGGGAGTCATATGACCCGCCGCTCATTCCAGAGATAGTGACGGACAGAGCGCTCACTCCGAGCTCCCATCTAATATTACCCCAGAGCTGCAGAGCGTGCGGAGGATGTGTCGCAACGCCGTCAGAGGACTCTGAAAAAAGATTTGTTTTGGATATTGACTTAAAGTATTATCACTAAAGGAAATAATTATTGATCCCACCTGATCACAGCTGAGTGACAATGCCGGAGGAAAAAGGTAATAATGACCAATAATAACCTTTGTGCTGTTTACCTGCCAGAGAGGGCAGAGCTGTTGGCTTGTGTGTATTGACATCTGTCGTCTTTCTGATGTGTGAGCAGGTGTTAGTTAAGCTGTACAGACAGTAAGTAATAATGATGAATTGTTATTATTCTAAAACGTAGGAGTATGAGAGTCACTGAAAAGCTGTATAGGTGTGTTTAGCAGTACTCCACCTCCAGCCAAACCGGCCTCCTATTATGTAACCTCCCTCAGAAGCATGTGGCACTTTCTGTTTGAATATTTTTGTGTGAGTGTGAATGACAACAACAACAACAAGCCAGGCTGAATGCTTATGCTGCAGGTTGAAATGCAGCCTGCCTGCAACAAGCCTGGCAGCGCCACTGTTGTCTTGGTCCCCTGCCTGAATCCAGCACTGGGAGTGCAGCCATTTGGTCCACTTACAGACGAGCAGGGGCCGAAGGAGAAATCATGATTAACTAATTACACACTGATATGATTGTTTCCTTCTTTAAGACTTCAGCATGTTCTTCTCTGATGCAGTGAATTAAACAGTGGGCTATCTCTGCACAGAAATGGCCAAGTACTGGAGAACAAAGCTTCATATTGAGTAAATATGCCTCCCACTGCTGACCCCTGCCCAGTTGGCTGTCAGAAGAAGCCCCACTGTTTGTCCCCGTAAACACGCCACAAATATTTCCTCTCCTCTTCCTGTGTCTCTTTAAAGCCGAGCCAGTGTGAACCCCCCCCGTTCGTGCGCAGGTTTCTAAGCGCAGGGCTGTCACTGTCAGAGCTGGAGGCGTGTGTGACGGAACCTGTCCAGTTTGGCTGGAAAGAGGGACATGGGACACGCCCACATAGAGACACACAGAGGCCACGTGCTCACACACATGTTGCACATGTTCACACGCTTGAAGTCATAAACAGGCACTGAGTAAACTCCAAAGTGTATACAGTCATGTACACACACACACACACACACCACCCGAGGCTGCATCTCAGGCCGAGCCAGGGACAGTGTATCTTGGGTGTGTGATGTAATGCATGGCTGCCTGTCAGCCGTCACAGCGACGCCTGGCATTATTTCAGACCTGCCAGTAAACAAACCATCTGCTGACATTTTGGATTTCCCGGAATCAATCTATCACCGTTTATTATTTAGTCAAAGGATGCAGCTGGTGTTATTATATATATATATATATATCATTCTAAAAATAAAACTAGCACATTGGAAAAATATCCTAACTACTCCATAAATAATGGGAGTGGATACTTCCGTTGAGTTTGTATTTCTGACAAATACTGTTCATTGTTTTCTCAAGGCAGTCGCTAACATTCTCTGGATTGGTCCTCGAATATAGTAGCTTCACGCAGAATTGAAATTACCCAGAAGTCTCTGCTCACTCCATGACTACACATTGCATCTCTGTTATTCCAGGTAGAGTCCTGTCCTGTGGGTGTCGATAATTGCCTGTGTGTTTGTGTCCAGCTGCAGCTACGCTGGCCTTTCTCCCTTAGGTGCTAAACCCGCCTGGCATATGCCAGCGTTTCTGCACCAGCTCTGCTCAAACAGCTGACACGGTGCTTTCTCCTGAGAGCCTCTCTTCATGAGTCACGCTGCCTCCTTTCAGGTGGAAATAAATGGCCTGCAGACACATGCAGATCCAATCCCTCGCTGTCTTTAAGATCTCTCATTCATGCTCCATCATCAGCAGTCACAGAATTATCAGCACATCCTTCACATTTGCACACACACACACACACACACACAGTGTACATGCTGAGCTGAGCTGAGCTGTGATTTTCTGCTGCATCATTGACGGCCCTCCAGTCATCTGATCCCTGCTATTATGCAGCACTTTCTCCATCAGTGGCAAACGAGGCAAGCATCATATCACCTTTCTCTCTTTGTGTCTCTTATCTGAGATGTTTTGCCGTCTCATTGTCCGAGTCCATAATTCGCTTCAGTCCCCAGGCTCATGACTCCGATACCTCTTTTTCCTCTTGTCCCTGTTTCTCTGTCTCTGTCTCTCTCTCTTGCTTGCAATTAAGTTAACATTTGAAAAATGTCATTAATGATTTCACAAATAATAAGAAGATGGTTTTCGGCTGCTGCCCTATTTGAATACTATCATAACATAATAATAATAGAGTATTTTCATGAGCACTCTAGCTGCCCATGTTGTCCTTGTTTGCTTTGGGCTTCTGTTGGGATTCACGGCTGATTTAATGAGGCTCTGGTTTCTATTCTGGTCACCTTTATTATAAATAGCTTTACTACAGTAAAATAAATATTTCGCTCGCTGTAGCAGGAACAATAAAATTAAGAAATCTGATATCCAACTGTTCAACTGTCCAAATGTGGCTTACTACACCTCTCCTTGTCTTTAAAAGGGCCGAGCCACCAGGGGATGGTATCATTTGCCAGGGAGGTCAGAGGTCAGCTCTCTGTCATGTTTGACCTCAGGTTTGGTTGCAGGCGTGACTGCACAGGTGGACGGGTGCAGGAAAAATCTGAACTCATAATGTCTCGTCTGTATTTATAGTCACATAACTATAGTCAAAAAGGTACGTTTGTTTGAGCTACTGGCTGGTCCTCTGCTCCAGTCTGTGCTGGAGGAGACTTGTCTTTTTTTTGGCGTCAATCGAGAGAGGAAACTCCTAGGCAGTGAAGTAATGGCTGTGTAGAAGGTAAGCCATGTGTTAGCAGGCGCTTAAAAACTCTTCACGTGTTGTTAATCACATTATATCAACTCAAGGCTGTGGGATCAGGCCTGAGAACAGGTCTACGTTTACATTTTTGCAGTACTGTCATGTGTTCACTCGCAAGACAGTGAAAGTCCCCAAGGTCAACAGCTCGGACAGAGTACTCCTGAGTATTTTGATCCCCCGCCGCCTCTTGCAGATGGTTCGAACCAGGAATGCTGCACAGCACCATGGGATCCCGTGAGTTGAGGGAACGCTCTATTTTAAGGAGGTGCAGGGACATGGCTGCTTGAAGAGACGTCTGAGATAAAGTCGCTTTTGTGCTCCTTATCACATGAATCCTGAAAGCCTCTTTAACACCACTGTTGCTGTGAGCTCTGATGGATTCCAGCAGCAGTAATGGTTTCTGTTTTAGTGTCTTTGAGCAAGAAATTGAATGCGTGCACTATAATTTACTCCTGGTGACGCTGCATGAGAAGCGATGGGAGCTCCCCTTCATGATGGATCAGCGACAGAGCTACGTGCCTATGTTTGGGCAGTCGTATGTTGCATGTGTGCAGGCCGTGTGCGGCCTGTGCTTTGAATGTACGTGTTAAGAGACATGCAGTGTTGTTGAATTGCTCAGATAGCTGCCTGCCTGGCTGCGATCTCTGAGACGGCGGCATCAGCCGTGGCCGTCTGCCAGAGAACGAACACCAGAGAGGCTGATTGATGATATGGACAACTGGGACTGGAGGAGACAGGGCACTGGCAAGAGCAGAGGGGGGGGTCGGCAGTCTGCCCTGAGTGCAGTTTTTCACCAAACCTATCTTCGAGTTTACGAGCACAGAAATGTTAATGCAGGGTCGTCAACCTTTGAGCAGCTTTCTGTCGGCTCAAAGTATGGCCCTGATAAGTAGGTGTAAACTTTGCTAAGAGGGAGTGATTCACGGGTGCTCTGAGGGACACTTTTGTACCCTGGCATGAACCCTAACAAGAACACAAGAGGAACAATTTAGCCATCGTTTAAACTTAGCGCTCATTCATTCTGCAAGCCAAACACATGAGCTATAAACTCCCCCCCAATGACAGCTCATTGGACTCACTGGCAGTCCGACTGTCTGGAGCAACATGCCGGATACTACCCCCCCCCCCCCCCCCCTTTTCTATTTGCTGTCCGGAGCGGAAGTAAAGAACAGGATCCCCCCCAACAGGTGCAAGGGTGCAGAATTGCATGCTGGGTCAGATCAGAAGGCAGAAGCCCTCCCGCTTCCCTGTGACTACCCGTGCTGCCTCCCCTCTCTTCTCACTTTTGGACTTTTGTCTTTTCCAGATGGATGCAACCAACCCGGTCTCAGACCCTTTCTTTACGAGGGAACAAGACTTTCCCCTCCTAAATTCTTGTCTTTATTGGTTAGCATGCCCACATGTACACTCAGAACAGTAGCTTCAATAAAACCCCAACTCCTACCAACAGCATAACACAGTCTGAAATCCCTGCTCTTGTTTTAATTCAATTTGAGAGTCAGACAAAGAATTTCCTTGCTCTATATTTCTATTATATTCACCGACCCCACAAATGTTCAGAGCATTTTTCTATTTGAATAAAATCAGATTTGGGTATTGGAATGGGGCCCAGATGAATAGAATAAAGCAGGTTGTGACTGTAAAGAGATCTAAGGAGGTTTTGGGAGGCTGTGTTTGTCTTGGAGTCGCAGTCACAATCTCCACAGAGATGAATAATGTCTTTGTGTGGGTGAGAGGGCCTTGTAAAACTTGCTGAAGAATGCGTAGCTCCTGTAGGTCTGCATAGTGTGCTGGCTGTTTCCTCTCTCCTGTCAAGTAACCTCAAACCAAGCAGGTCGCAAATAGTAAAATACGTCTTTGTTTGAGAGAGGGAAAGGAGACAGTTCATCTCTGAGTCCAAGTGAAAGCTCATGCAATATTTAAATGTGTCCCATGGAGCCGAGGAGGACGGATGGACAGTCCAAAAACATAAGGCCTCAAGCCTCGGCTTCCAAGGAGGCACAAAGAGGTGCAGCCTCTAATACACTGACAGATGCCTGTAACTTAATTTCCACTGCGCTCCCTGTTCCAGCACCGATGTGTAAATTTGATTTTGAGAAATGCGATGTAGGTTCAGACGGAGTGTGACACAGCAGAGAGGCGGAGAAACACAGACAATATCACCAAGTGCTGATTTTTCCTTCGTCCCCTGAATTCTCATCTTTACCTCCACTGGAAAATGGAGTTGTCTCAATCTGTTTTTCATTTATCTGCATCAGGGAAACAAAAACTGAACAGCTTTTAATCTTAGTTGAAACACCGTGCCAATAAAACACCCAATAAACGTCCCCTGAAAGAAGGTTACTGCCCAGCAGAACCAGGTTCTTGGCTCACAGCTCTTCTCCCTCTGCCTCTTTTCCTAAATGAATTAATTCAGCTAAACTCCCCTTTCCAAGCCCAATTACCGGTAACCATGGAGGCACAATGAAACCGGTCTGATGACACGAAGGTTTCCTGAGCACACAAAGGGCACTTGTATTCAGCCGATGCCCCGGTCGGGACTGAAGGGCTTATCAGTATGTGAGAATATTCTGCCGTGGTCGAGATGAAAGGGTAAGGTGTACTAATGATAGCGTTAGGATGGAGGGGTCAGCCGCTTACATCGTGTGTTTGTTCCCCTGCAGGTGCTTTGTAGATTATGTAATAATGTCTTTGTGTGGAAAACGATTAGATGCTGACAAAGTTGTGACGATCATCCGGTGTCACATTACAGGGACTCAGCGACATTGTTGGGATGTCCAGGACCGAATGATCATTCCTGTGACTTGCAGTGGTTAGCGTTAGCAGCAGTGATTGTAAGACAGTGTCCCAGTAAATGTAGAAAACGTTTGGATTTTAGTGTGACACTGGTTTCACATCCTTGCGTGATGTGATGTTCTAAATGATGACTGGGATATTTTTAGATTTAAAGGCACGTGTAATTACAATGAGGACACACGACACAGTGGATGTTGAAGCCCAAAGAATAAAAATAGATATTTTGTTGGATTAAAGCTATTCAGAACCATTTTTTCATTTTTGCCTTATGTGTATTTTTGTGCCGAACAGAAACGTGACCTCTTTTGTGGGAGTAGTATCCCTTAGATCCTGCTTATCTCATTGCTTATTTATATAGTATCACTTTTCTATAATGTCGTGCGGCAGTTTTGGCGTCAGGATCTTGCCCAAGGATAAGAAGCTGGAGATCGAACCACCGACCATCTGGTTAGTGGTCGACCCCCTCTACAGAACCATACTCCCCCACTTTGTCTTTATATCTGAGATATGAGGGGGCCAGAATAGCAACGGTAGTACACCGCATCAGAACCACAAACTACATCAACTGTGTGTCTGTGATTCCTCTTGTGCTTTATCTGTACACTCCACACACTCCATACCACACGCTGGAATGACGTCTAAACGTGTTATCTCCCTCTGTGCGTCTGTCTCCTGCAGTGTTTCAGCAGCAGGCTGTCCACAGCCCTCTGGAGCAGAAGAAGCTGAAGCAGGGCGGAGGAGGAGGCGGAGGAGGAGGAGGGGGGCCGATCCCCTGTCAGAACTGTGGGAAGCCCTGCAAAGGGGAGGCCCTGCGAGTCCAGAACAAACACTTCCACATCAAGTGCTTCGCCTGCAAAGGTATTTGATCTGTCTCCCTCCACCTGTGCACCCACTGTCCCCCTGAACCCAGGACTGGCCCTCACACCTCTCATAGTGCTGCACATAGATGAACTGTTAGTGGATGGATCTAAAACTGTACTGTTAAGCACTTGAAGTGGATATTAAGACTAGAAAAGCTGTGTGTGTGTGTGTCACATACTTGATGTGTGATGTATGTGTGGGTGTACCTCTTTTTCTACTTTACACCAGTATGTGTGTGTGTGTGTGTGTGTGTGTGTGCGCTCCTCCCAGCCCGGACTCTCTGCACAAGCCTCGTCTGCTGTTGTTATCAACACACACTCCCGTTGCCGGGTTACCGCCAGGGTCGCTCCGGTGTCGGCAGCTTATGGAGTTTAGCGCCTTTGAATCTTACACTGACCAGCAGACTCCCTGTCTGTGCATTCACCCCCCCCCCCCCAAATCTATGACTCCATGAATGTGGGTGTGGGCAGTCCCCTGATGTGGTAATGGTGATTAGGCAGCTGCACATAATGATCAGCTTATTTGAGCTTAATCTTAAAGGAGAATTTGAGTTGCTCAGAAAAGTAATAACACCAGTGTGGGAAGATGGTGACATCCAGGTTTCTGGTACCGTTGCTTCTAATCACAGTATGAAAACACTGTCAGGATTTTGTTTTTTAAACAACAATTAATGTTTAAGAATGACCCAGCACTGACTGCTGAGTTGAACAATAAACTCTGAGGACAGTTTATTATGGTGTGCACCCTCACATGTGTGCTGCTACGTCAGCTGCTTTTTTGTTCAACCTCAAAAGGGAACAAACAAATAAGAACGATTAAACACCGCAGGGTCTCACATACACACCCACACACACACACATCTGGTATTATAACTTTCAAGTCATTATTCTGCCATTACTGGAGGTCATGATTAAAGTGGAGGATATTTTTTGTTTTGCTTTCGCACATGCTTGATTAGGAAGAGAGGGCCTGGCCATTTGATGGTCAGGCCTTTCGGAGGTGTATTAATTCCATGTAGACGCTCACAGAGCTGTGTTGGGGCCCTGCTCACTCCACACAGTGGATACCAGCTGATTATCTCAGTACCGCGTCCCTCGGTGGAGGTTTGGTTTAGGATGTTTGTTGCTTGAGCCTCCAGATGCGACCCGACAGGGATCTGAATGTCACCCGAATAATAAAATGAAGTGTTTGATTTATAGACCGTCAACACAACTCTCTATGGAGAGTTCACCTCCTGGAATTGAATCAAGACCGTGACCCCTGACTCTGCTGCTGTATTAGCGCCAATTACAAGCGGCCTGGGTGTTAGCCAGCGGGCTAACGGCGCCAGGTCAGAATTGAGGAACCATCAGCCATGTGTAATTAACACCGAGCAGAGAGTTGGACTGGATTAATACGTTAGCCTCTTTAGCACTGGCTGCATGTCAGGGTAGCTCAGGGATGCTCGTAGTAAACACAGGCCCAGTGTTTGAACAGCCAACTGCAATCCAGCACATCCAGACTGTCACAACTGTATGAGGGTTAGTTTGCTGCTAACCCACAAACGAAACCCCCGCACCGCAGCTGTAAGCACTGCAGGGTTGGGGTGAGCACTAATTGCTGTTTGCGTGGTCGTTGCCGTCAACACCGAGCTGCGGGGGTTGACGAGTTTGTTTTATTTAGGCACCAACTGTGCCCTTCTCCATAGATCCTGTTATGTCTGCGTCTCCGCCGCTTCCATCCCCATCAGTTGAGGAGAGAAAAACATCTCAGGGAGCCTTCGGTCCCGAGTCTGTTTTTGCTTCCATGGAGCTCCATCACATCATCCAGAAAGCATCTGAATCTAGCAAGGAATCCTCCAGAGTGAAAACATGCTGTCACACCCTAAAGTCTGCGAGCCTGCATGAAAACTGATGAATGTGGGTCTGAGCTGGTGAAAGAATCCTGATGTTGGACACTCACGCCTGGATCATTCACACACTGCGATCACACACACTCCAGTATTTCTCAATGCCTCATGCACGTCATTCTGAAGAAACATATGTGCACAATCATTTTGTCAACTCCTATTTCCAGACCTTAAAAGAACCATGAAGCCAAACAGAATATTTTAAGTGGGCTACACATTACAGTCAGGAAACCTAAGGATAATGTAACTCTGAGTTTACGCGGCCCCCCTTTGAGGTCCTGACAGATTTATGCATTGCATTGTTTTTGCCCGACTTCCCCTGGCCACGGTGCGTCTCCTCCTAGAAGTCGGCTTGGTAAATAGACGCTGGCGGCCTCACGTTGACGTCCCGATGGTCGCTCGGAGCGGTGGTGTTAGAACAGCAGATGGTTGTGATGTTCTCAGTAGGGTGTTGGCTTTTGGAACATCTCCTTCTTGGAAGCGGGCTGAGCAGAACAGAGCAAGGAGGGGAGTGTGTTCGCCAGGAGTATTGACCCTACACTCACACACACACACAAATATGCTTGAAAGGAGCTCAAAGGCAATCTTTACATACAGCCCATATCCTATCAGGTGTTGTCTCTCTGAAAACCATCAGCTGATGTCAGAGACAATAGAAGATTTAGACAATAGACAGAGCGGCCCCTCCAATTTCCTCATTCAATTACTGTTTACAGTTTAGTGCAACAGGAGTGGGGATCATTGTGGATCCATTATATTTGACTCAGGGATCAACCTTGAACTTTGTCTTTCAAGCTCAGCCCCACATCAGTGCCAGCAGGCTCATAACTGCACAGCCAAGGTCACAGATCAGACTAATGACAACTCTCTCTCACACACACACACACACACACACACACACACACACACACACACGTAGGGATGGTGAGTCATCGTAAAACATGAGGTGCAGCCAAGGTCACACATTCATAGCAGAAAGCTCACAGCACATGTATATTTAACTACTCACACACACAGGATGAGTCAACCTGAAACATTTAGAGTCAAGGTCACAGTGTGTGCGTGTTTGTGTTGGGGTAGGGTGTGTCTGTCTGTCCACACACAGGCCTCCTCACATGTGTGTTCTCCAGAGCAGGCTCAGTGCTGCTGCATTGGATTAGGCTAAATAACATTTACCTTACATGGCATTCCAATTTCATTTCATTCATAGACTCCTGCATCCTGTTCTCCTCAGTGCAGGACTAGATATGATCCAGGTCTGTTGTTGGAAAAAAACACAGGATATTTGTTTAAAATTTCTTCACCTCCCAGTTTTCTGTTTACATCTTTTACAAATTTCACAACGTTGCCGAGCAGCCATGCTTTCGGTTTGTTACCAAATTCCCTGGTGTCAGATACATTTCTCTGTATCATTTTCAAACCGCTGACTCCATTTCCTCTTTAGATCTTGTTTGCAGCAGAGTAAAACAGTGGCACCATGTTTTATTTACAAATCACAACCGGGCGATTTTGTTGCACAGCCACTCAAGCATGAAATCCTCCTCATTCACTCTTCTGCATGTTGAATTCAAGGAATCCTCCGGTGTGGACGGAGCACATCTCTGTGAGCTCACGCACGTTATGTAAGTGTCTCATAGTGCATGAGATAAGCCCTCAGAGATGGAAGCAATCAGTTTTCTGTCAAACAATCTGCATTCCAGCCTTGGAACATGTCGCAATCATGGTCCCATTGTACTGGGAGTGCTGCTACTTAACATGGACAACCCCAGAGCCACCTGCAGCACTGCAACTTTCCCGGTGTTGAAGCTGCATCGAAATCTTGCTGGGTCACGTTGTTGCTTGAAATCACAGGATATCCCCCCCCCCCCCCCCCCCCCACACTCAAAACACACGTTAATGCACACACCCTGAAGCTGCCCACCCAGACTGCATGAGGTGAAACCCTCCTGTGGTTTAAGGTTTTCTCAGCCAGATGAATTCTGTTCTCGGAGTCTCAGGACAAAAGGACTAATTGGCTGCATCGTGATCTCATCCGCCCAGGCCCGAGTGCGGGGTGAGCGCAAACACCCACGGTTGTCATGGAGACGGAATGGTCTCAAAATGATGAAGTTGCTGCTTCCACTGCAACTGTGAGCCGCGCTTGGAATTGGGATTAGTGCTGAATAAGGAAAAGTGTTTTAATATAAAGGGCCCTTAAATGTCTGGGTTATTCTGAAGTTGAGCTTGTTTCTGTCAGAGTAGATTAGACAGTGAACTTCACTCTATTTCCTTGACTCCATCCGGCTCTGCTCCATTAACTCCAACCTCTCCTCTCGTTTTCCCACATGAACGAGGGATTAGGGGGATGAGAGGAAGACACGTTCGATGGTTTCCATTAGTGATGAAGGACAAGATGAAAAGAGCATCCTCTGTCTTCCTCTCACTTATATAACACACACAAATGTAGGAGATGTGTTCTCATGTGGATCCATTGTTTAACTGCCGAAGGATCTATAACTTCTAATAAAGCAAGGAGAGGAGTATCTGAGCCGAACGGCAGCACATGTATAAATATACAGGAGTGAAAGACGAGCTGATGGGAACCTGCACTCAGGACTCAGGCTGAGGATTTCTGTCTCCAAACCTCCAGGCCTTTATTTATCTCTGCCACAGCGTATTCATTCTGTCAGGACGAGTCTCACATGAAGCTGAAAGCTTGTCAGAGTCAGCCTTGCTGGTCTCAAGTCATCTGACCCAAGTCCAGTGAGTCAATCACAGGGTCTGTTCTGGAGTCACGCAGAGGAAGGTTAATTCATGTAAATGAAGTCTCAGGTACTTCAGAGTAGTTATACTTAACTATTTCATGATATGTATTAAGTCTAATTTTCAGGTTTTTCCGTGTACGTGCGTCAAGTCTTAGTCTAAAGTTAATAAATCTGCTAACGTTGTCTCCATCGTGCTCGGAGCCTGAGCTCATTCTAGACCCCTCGCCAGAACATCTGAACCGGATGTAATGGTGCCAGTAGCAACCCCTGGAAAGTATGTTGTCCACTTCCTGTCAAAACATTCCTGCTTGTATTGTTGTACTTGGTTTATGAGCGTGCCGTAACCCCTGGAAGAAAAAGAATGAAGTGGCGCCCAGCAGGGGATAAAGGTTATCCAGCATGGCGTTCAAAGTTTTCACAAGTCGTTGAAAGGGTGGGAGAGTTGGATTGTTAGGTAACCCACACAGTTAGGGCCCAACTTCAGGAGGAAAAGCACACGTTTATCACAATCAGCATGTGTTCTTAATGACCAGTGGAGGGCCATATTACACTTGAGAACTGTGGGAAATAAATGGCAGCTACAGCGTGTATGTGATATATATATATATATATATATATATATACACACACACATTGGGCTGCTATTTGTGCAGCTCGGTATCACTAACATCGATATCTCGTCTTATCTGATATTTGCCTGGCTGCTGCACGAGCGGATTAGTTTCTCACTGGCTGCAGTGGATTGAAAATGAGGCACGGGTGCATTCATTACATTCAGGCTCTAATGAGAGCAGGGACCCTCTGGTGCTGCAGCAGGTGTGTTGGGGTGTGTCTCACACCACTCTGGACGGTGTGTGCCCTCTCACATTCTAGTAAGGATGCACAGTATGTGTCCTTTAAAGCATATGTGCTGTGTGTGTGTGATCTCATCCATCACACATCTGTGTTATCTCATACTTTCACACATCCTTCTTAGTTGGAGACGTGCTAAAAGTTCACGGAGAAGTCCCCCGGGGGAACGAGTGCAAACATATCTCACTTATCTTTCTCCTTTGTTTTTTTTTGTTCTTTTCCCAGGAGAGAAAGAATGGAAGGGAAAGAATAGAGCGGTGTTGTTTTTGTCAAAGGAGTGGAAAACACAGAGCGGGGTTTCCAACCGAGGGGTGTGGCCGCTGTCTGATGTCATGCCGTTGCCACGGTTACGGCGTGTGTTCATTGTGTGTTCGGGACAGGAGGGGACGATCTGGAGTTCCTGTCACACACTGTTAAAGCTGGACAAACACAGCCTGTGCTGTCTAATAACTCTCTGTGTGATGTCATCGCCCCCCCCTCCTTTTTTTAAATTTCCAGATGAATAATGATGTGCAGGTTTTCTTCTACTACGCACATAGTTTGGTTTGATCTTGATGTAATGAGTCGGTGTTAACAGTAATAGCAGACAGTAACAAATATGCTCATTTGTGATCATTCCATCTCATCCGTCTTTCTCTGTGTGTGCCCGCCCAGTGTGTGGATGCGAGCTGGCCCAGGGAGGCTTCTTCGTGCGGCAGGGCGAGTACATCTGTACCCTGGACTACCAGCGCCTGTATGGGACTCGCTGCTTCGGCTGCCAGGACTTCATCGAGGGGGAGGTGGTGTCGGCCCTGGGCAAGACCTACCACCCCCGCTGCTTTGTCTGCGCCTCCTGCAAGTAAGAACCCTGAACTGTTCCACGTCTTCTTTATGAGCAGATAACACACAATATTGAGATAGATAGGTCCAATCATCTTTATATCTACTCAGTGTGCAGCAGCACGCAGAGCTATGATACACATGCATGTTTAAATATAGTGAAGCTCATAAAGGCACGTGTCAGTAAAAGTCACCCAGTCACCCTCACCTGTTTCTATCCATGTGCCTGCCTCCGCTGACTGCCCTCCGTGTGTGTGTGTGTGTGTGTACTAGAAAGGTAATGGGAGCCTCTCTTAGGGAAGAATTTTAAGTGTGTGGTCATTCAGTGCGGCCACAGAGAACATACCCATAGCAAGTGTTTGGTGTGTGTGTGTGTGTGTGTGTGTGTGGGTTCGTCCTATCCCACTGCGGTGATCCCCATGCCGGAGATCAGAATGTTCCAGCGTGCCATTTGAGGTTTGCAATGTGATCGGCAAACATGTGAACGCCACCTTTAAACAAACACGCCTTTTGTGACGGCCCAACACTCAGGTTTATTGTGAGGAATATGAAAATGGAGGAGAGGCAGGAGAGGAGGTGCTGCTGTGAGAGTGTTCAAGTCAATAATTCCATCGGCTCTGTCTGCTGTCAGATCAACTGTTCAACTGTGGAGTCACCTGTAATGCTGCTGCTCCCTCAGTAGCTGGCTGTGACAGTGTGACTGCAGCTCTGATATCACATATCCGGCCTGGAGGAAGTCGCCGGTGGCAGCCAATGAGAGCCTCCCTCTGCCAGGGGCTCATTAGTCCTTCAGCAGAGTGCACAGCCAGCACACATTAACATTTCCTCACTGTGTTTGTAATGGCTATTAAGCGTTGCGATGGTATTTGTCTCCGAAGGGTATTTGGTGAGTTATTAATTAAACAGTCAACTCACCCAGCTAGTTATGACTGTTTGGTGGAGACGCCCTGAGTCTTGTTTCTGAGCCTCTGGATGAAATTGAACCCAACAAACCAAATCATTCACAGACATCATGTTTTCTTTTTTTTTTTTCCAGACAGCCGTTCCCGGCCGGCGACCGAGTGACATTTAACGGGAAGGAGTGTATCTGCCAAAAGTGTACCCAGCCTCTGCCTGCCAGCAGCCCTGCACCCATACAGGCTGTGCACAGTCAGTACTCTGTTCATGTCCCTGTCCGTTCCCTGGGTAGAAACCATGCTATGTCAACTTAGTTTCCTTCTAAACTGTGATGTTTGTAAAATTCTGTTCTTTCTCAGGATACTTCAGCAACATTCTTTGATTCTATTACTCATTCACATGATGAGGGAACATCATCCTCAGTGTCCTTTCTTATCCCGTCCTGTCCTCTTCTTTCTCTCTCCCTCTCTCCCATGCGCAGATTGCTGTGGATGTGGGAAGGAGTTTAAGAACGAACAGTCCCTCGTGGCGCTGGAGAAGCACTGGCACCTGGGCTGCTTCAAGTGTAAAGTCTGCAACAAGGTGCTCAATGCAGAGTACATCAGCAAGTAAGTCACCTTTATTTGTTTATTATCGCACTTTATAATAAACTAAGATGTCGGTGTCATTTTTAACATCGGACAGACGCAATCATGAGAAAAGAAAACGAAAATCTGAAGCCGTACAAGAGCACAGAGAGTTGTGGCACTCAGCTGAAAAAAAATCCTCAAACATCATCCATGCATGGTGAACAATGCCAGCTTTATTCACCATTGGACTCTTCACGTGGGAGCTGCCAGGGTAACATCTGCTTCAGCGAAGTTCAGGGTTTGTGTTTGGTGTCAGGATAAGTTCAGGGTTGTAGTGTGTGTGTGTGAAACCACAGCTCTCTCACACACACACACACAGGCCCTGTGGTGGTCCCAATACTAATGGCTAGAGATTAAATCTAGACTCATATTGGAAAACTATCATTAGTGCTAACAGTCCAGTCTCGCCCTCTCAGGGATGGCATCCCCTACTGTGAGATGGACTACCACGCCATGTTCGGCATCCAGTGCGAGAGCTGCAAGAATTACATCACCGGAAAAGTCCTGGAGGTAACTGCACTGAAGACACCGTGTTTGTGTTTTTGTGTCTCTGCAGATGAGGATGAGAACATGTTTTTTGTCAGTGGAGACCAAATGTTAGAAACACAACACACACCAGAGGCTCAGTCTGATATTAGAGCAGGAAGGAGGCTGAGAGATTGACATCGGAGCGTCAGTTGAGAGTGAGTGAGGCAGGTGAAGCAGCCTGTTGTTCTGCAGTGATGGACGGAGCTGACATGGGATACTCTCCTCGGGCGGAGCAGCGGATGAGAGGAGGAGGAGGAGGAGGAGAGGAAGAAAAGCTTTTAGATGAAGCAACGAGGGGGAGGGACTTGTGAGGAACAACAGGGAAACCTTGAAGGGATAAACAACAATCCGTCTCTCTCACTTCCTCTCACATTCCCTCCTTTCATAAACACCGATCAGGTTCCCGTATCTGGAGAGTGGCAGAGACAGAAGAAATAGAAAAAGAGCATGTTTCTGTGTCTCAGTCTGACAGTGACATCATCCTCATCCATTACCTGTCGTGATGGAGGACACCACTAACCCAGCAATGTGATATTTCAGTTGATAAAATGCGGCTCTGAGAGACTCTGACAACAGGTCTGGATCTTTGGCGTCTTGTTATTTGCCTTTGCACACAGTTGTGTCAGCCTATTGGCTTCAGAAGCCGGCCTCCGCCCCTCTACCTGCACCGTGGAGCCCTTTGAAACGCTGACCGAGAAACCGAGCATTCAAAATGTCGTGACATTTAAATGTCTACTCCGCTGGGACTCTCCTCCAGTCGATATGAGATGCAGACTTTTTTTTTTTTTTGTCGCTCGGCTTCTCATCGCCGAGGCCTTTCTTCGCTGCTCTTCTCAGAAGCCACAGGCTCTCTGTTCCCCCTGAGAGTACTCCGGCCTCCTCCCACAGTCCGAAGACATCCAGACTGGGGTTCCCTGGAGACTCTAAATTGACCACCCAAAGAGATTAGCTCCAGCTCCTCTGAGACCCTCAAGGAGATAAGCTGTGCAGGTGGAAGGATCGGAACATGAAAGGGTTTGAACTTGGAGGATGATAATGGTTGGATTCTCTGTACTCCCTGATTCGGATCCAAGCCAAAATCGTATGGCATCTGTCTTGAACCACATGAGGCCCTGAATGAAGATAATAAGCTTTTAAAGATTGAACAGAGATTGGGTCTCTGCTGTGATGCAGAGTGGACGAGGAGACAGATTTAAATTTAAAAAATGAGTTTGTCGACCGTGAACTAGGAAAGAATCAAAGCTATTCTTGTGTTTGTGTGTGTGTGTGTGTGTGTGTGTGTGTGTGTGCACTCACTCACCACATGTATTCCAATCTTCTAAATGGATCACCTCCCGTGCCTGTCTGGTCACCGCAATTACGAGATGAGCGTATGGACAGAGCATTAGAGACGTGCCTGTTGTAGGAAGCACATGTCTGTCTGGAGATAACTGGGGAAATAAACAGGGAGAGAATGCTTGGTAGAAAACTTGCCTCCAAACATTGACCCCTGCAACCAATCAGCAGCCTTCGCTGAACCATCCTCTCGACCCCTTCCCTTCCTTGAATATGATAATGTCCTCCTCATGCAACCTGTCAGAGGAAGGATTTGATTGCAGGACTATCTCCTTTCCGGCGCTCTCATACTTTCCATGTTCGAATTTCAATCCAACCGTTTTTATCTCCTGGCCTCAGCGTTTCTAAGTCAACTTCCTCTTTCCTCAGAGCCCCTGTTCATTTATCAGCTTTGGTTCAGGTCAAATATGAGCTCCTGGCATTGCTTCCACCACACGCTGCCAGTTCATGAAGCACCTGACCCTCTTTTTTCTATCAACAATACCAGGATCTGGAGTCTCAGTTCTGGTCAGTGCCTGTCTCTGGTTGCCTTCTTTCCATCTGCTGTCCATTTGGTCCAGATAAGAGCTGAGCAGGGTCTCAGCCAAGAAACAGGGTGTCGACATCCTCTTGTCTGCTGTTGTTCTTTGTCTAAATGACGCAGCAAAGTGCACGGCCCGCAGAGGGATTGTGCGTATTTAGACTGCGGTTGAAGCAAGATGTTGTGCCCTTGGGAGATGGAGCTCAGCAGACATCAGATGATTGTTTTCACACAGAGAGAAAGAAGCAGTGATTTCACCGTGCAAAGCTCCCATCTTGAGAGTCCACTAATCATGCGTGTTTTAAAACACAAAGCAGCTGCCAACAGTGAGATAATTCCACTTATCCAATGGGGTTTTTGTTGTCATAACACAAAACAAGGCTGAATGAGGCACTGCTGAGGGGGTGCAGTGGTTTTTAGATCACACGACATGTTTTTGTTGGATGGAGATCAGGTTTGGGACCAACAGTTCAATAATCCTTTTGAATTGATTAATGTAAATAAATGTCTTCAGGTTTCAACCAACATTGACGGTGAAGACAAAAGCTAAACATAGACCATTTACCATCAACCGTTGAAGACCCTGCTGAGTTGTGGATTAGGTCTCAGTTACAGGAACTGAGTGGATCCCTCTCTGTAGCCCAGTGCCCTGTGGTTCAACAAGTCCAAAAGTCATCAACACCATCACCGTAATACTATATAACAGGCACATATAGTGACAAGCTCCACCCCTCCCTCAGCCCTGTGGATTCCGCTTCGAGCTCTGGCGATAACATGTGACCCCCATTAGCCTCCAAATGTCAAGCCAAGTGGCGGCAGCTCCATCTTGATCAATTGTTCCAACCCTGCAGACTTTTCAATGTCACGTTCCTCTGCCTCCCTGAGCTGACTGCAGCTTCCCTGCTTCTTATCCAGAGCAAGTGCTCCACCTTGTGGTGGGATAATAACAACAATTTACCCTGTTTGTCTTGGTCTTACTTTCTGCCCGCCAGGCTGGAGAGAAGCACTACCACCCGTCATGTGCCCGCTGCGCCCGCTGTGAGCAGATGTTTGCAGAGGGAGAAGAAATGTATCTGCAAGGTAAACAGTCCAGACTAAACTTCCTGAGTGGGTGGTTCAACTGCTGCAGCCTGACCACAAAGCAGTTGCTCCTAAGTTGATGGTTTGTGCCTCTGTGTCTCCAGGATCGGCTATCTGGCATCCACCCTGCAGACAAGCAGCCAAGCAGGAGGAGAAGAGTAAGGTGGGAAAAACTACCGTGCTACATTTGAACACAAAAGATGCTTGTCAGACTGTTTCCTTTAAACTCCATATCTTTTTTGATTTGGACTGTGTCCTAAATTTAAAATTTAGTAGCTGATGTGAATGTTTTTGAAGTTGGAGGTACACAGGCTGCACTAAATTCCCATGGTAAAAACTTTATCAGAAATACCTCGAGGGTTTATTGCGTGCTGCACAGGAGGAAGAGTGGACTGAGTTCAGGACAAGCTGCCGTTAGTTTCCTGTATGACATCATCAGCCTTGCGTCCAGTATCTGCCCTGCCCCCCGTCTCCCATCCTCATTCCTCATCATAACCCTTCTCCTTCCCAGAAGCAGGTGCGGATACAGCTCAATGACGACCCTGAGCAGCAGGTCGGTGCTCCTGTGCGTCCCTGCACCCCCCCAACCCCGCCCCCACCCCCCACTCAACCTCTCCTCTCCCCATCCACAAACATCTTCTGCATGGATTGATCATGAGTGTTGACACTGTCGGCTCCTGCATTCGCTTCATGTTGAGCAGCAGCTAAACTCAAGGGCATCAAAACAGTAAAGACGCCACACGGTTCTGTCTCGATTCTGGTGTGAGGCGGAGCAGGTGTGATTGGTCCCCCCCCCCCCCCCCCCCCCCCCCCCCCCCCCCCCCCCCCCCCCCCCAACCCCGCCCCCACCCCCCACTCAACCTCTCCTCTCCCCATCCACAAACATCTTCTGCATGGATTGATCATGAGTGTTGACACTGTCGGCTCCTGCATTCGCTTCATGTTGAGCAGCAGCTAAACTCAAGGGCATCAAAACAGTAAAGACGCCACACGGTTCTGTCTCGATTCTGGTGTGAGGCGGAGCAGGTGTGATTGGTCAGTGACCGATGAGGCGTGCATGTAGACGGATGGTTTAACATTTTCAAAAGCAAGGTAAACATATGCTATTCTCTACTGGGATTCCTGAATAGAATTTATACAGAAGATGAAAACTTTGAACCTGTATTTTTATTTAAACTCAACTACAATTTAACAGTTTTGGTTTCTTAACAAATTATGTGTACACACGGAGCATGAGCTTGAGTGTTTGAGCGGCATATAATAAACATAGCATTATCTTCCGTCTCCATCGACATGTGATTCAAAAGTAATCATGTGTGTTTCAGGTGACCCGGACTTCCTCTGAGAGCATCACCTCTGTCCCAGCATCCAGCGCCTCGGGCTCTCCCAGCAGAGTCATATATGTAAGGCTTCACCACCAGGGGGCAGCAGCTGCACAGCTCTGTTCTTCAGCATCTGCTCTGAGCCTTCGTTTCTCTCTGCTCCCAGGCTAAACTGGGAGAGGAGACGCTGGACTACAAGGACCTGGCTGCCCTTCCAAAGACCAAGGCCATTTATAACATAGACAGGCCTGACATGCTGTCCTACTCTCCATATGTCAGCTACCCATCTGAGGAGAGGCACTACGGAGAGGTAGACCAGCTCCTCTTCCTCCTCTGCTTCTCTTTTCACTTGTCTCTCTGTATTCAACACTGGACCAGTACCCTACCAAATACCTAACATTACCAGTGAGACAGTTACACTAATCTAGAAGGTATCGAGAGGCAAATTTGTAAATTTCATTTCCCCAGCTTTACCTTTTGACACTCTGCAATCCCTCCATCGTCCTCCCTCACAGCGTCACCGTCGCTCATCATCACCACCCCCCATTCTCTGTCCCCTCACGCAGCCAGCCTCCTCCCATCCCATGCCTCCATTAGGAATGAGATTACTCACTGACGTTGGATGCTTAACTCATATAACTTCACATATGAGTTCGTCCTAATCATTGGCTCTCTCCCCCTCTTCATTTGCAGTCCCCCCAGTTACTTTCTCCTACTCCCACTGAGGTAATATGACCTGTGGCCCTGTGCATGACACAACCTCTAATCACTGTGACGTGTGTGTAATTGTATGTGCTTGTGTGTGTGTGTGTGTGTATATATACAATGCAGTTTTATTCCTATACCAGGATTTGGTTTTCATTTCTTCCTGTTTTCATGTGTGCAGGGCGATGGAGAGAAGTCCCCCCGTCAGAGGAGGCCCTCCAGCCCCAGCTCCAACAGCTCCCTGGGAGGCTACGGACGTTACACCCCATCGCGTTCGCCCCAGAATTACAGCCGACCAGGTATCAACCGTTCTGCCACAACTGATGTATCATGGAAAAAACTTTAAAGCATACATTTTGTTTCACACATTCTTTCTTCCTGCGCCTCAAGTAGAAATATAAAACAACTCCACGTTCACAAATGTATCCTGTAACCAGTTTCCTGTGATCTGATTGGACACCCAGGGCCAGAGCTATACCTCGCCAGTAAATACAGCAGCCAGGCCCGCGACTCCAGCTCTCTGCCTTTGCCCCCAAACCCCATGGGTGGCATTAAGTACCCGTCCACTTGGGCCAGGGACTCCTCCTCCCTCCCTGTGTACTCCCCTGGCGGGGCTGAAGGGAGTGGAGCTGGTGGCGGTGCGGGCTTGTCTTTACACCTGAACCCCACCACGCTGGCCATGCTGCAGCAGCACAACTTCATCCCGTACTTCAGAGGTAGAGAAGTACTCAGAGACCAAGACCTGGTCCAATACAGACAGAGGTTGTTGAAATCCTTGCTGCTGTTGGATGGAAATGAAAACGTTGAATGGTATAAGTAGCAAAAAAAAAAAGCAAATATTGCTCCAAAAAATGAGGATCAGCAGCAAGTTCTTCTCTGTATTTGCCTGAGGTCAGAGGTCCTGGAGAATGGAGTGCTGTGGTTCCACCAGTGAATGGAGTCGCGTTGGCATGACTCGTGGTTAAGCACTAAATTGACCATGCAGCGTAAACTCACGCTTTAGCCATCATGGGAAATGGAATATCTGATCTGGTGTGTGCTGCGTTTGGATCTCTAACAAAGTTTGCTCGCTCATGAAGGTTTGTTTTCTGACGCCATGAACCTGCTGATACTGTTCACGATACCACACATCACTGAGATCGATATCACAAACTGGAGCTGTGCACCCCCCACCCCCACCCCTTGCACGCTGTAACCCCTGCTGAAGCCGCCCATCCAACCGCCTCCCTTTGCTTTATCTTCTCCCATGATCCCGCTCATCCCCAGGGTTCAAACAGGAGCCCGTAGCTGACCCTAAACCTAGGACAGCCCTGCATCTCAGTTTACCTCCTCCCAACGGTAAAAACACCAGTAGTCTTTCTCTTCTCTGTGAGCAGGTTTTGTGATGTTGTCCGGTATCGTGGTGTTGTCAGGTTTCATGAAGCATCGCGACACATCCGTAGGCCCATCGCTCTGCTTGCCCTGTTCACGTGTGTCTGTGGACGTGGTGGTTGTTGTTGTCGTGCATGGTTAAGCTGGTTAGACCTCAGTGTGACTCTGATGCATCGGGCATTTTCCTTTGGATGAATATGAAGGGGCGACTTTATTTGTTCTGCTTTCTGTGTCCCTGATTGTTTGCCTGATGTTTCCGTTTGCTTGTTCATCATCATGTGTCAGACTTTAATCTAACTTCCTTTTCTCCCTGATCGGAATTCTGAAGAAAGTATGGGTCAGTTTTTATCGCCGTGAATGGTAGCTAATCTGGCTTCATTCAGTGTGCTCAGACTTCTCGTAGACTCTCTCTCCGAGTGTAAAGACATGAGGCGTACAATGTGTTGTCTGGGATATTAAATTGATTCCACTGCACCATTAGATCCTCATTTCAAAGGATTCCGTGTAAAAACGTCATCCTTTGAAACCTTCGCCTGAAAAA
This sequence comes from Pseudorhombus dupliciocellatus, assembly GCA_016785235.1. Lineage (NCBI taxonomy): Eukaryota > Metazoa > Chordata > Actinopteri > Pleuronectiformes > Paralichthyidae > Pseudorhombus > Pseudorhombus dupliciocellatus. The sequence goes on along the minus strand of JAFBJW010000501.1, from coordinate 299,416 downwards.
GGACGATGATTTTACACGGAATCCTTTGAAACGCACTTTTCTGACATCAGCTGCGCGTGGACCCTGAAAGAGCCTGATTAAAGGAGGAGGAGGAGGCCGAGAGCAGAACGGCATGAGCTTCCACCGAAACATTTCTTGCACAGCAAATCACAAACACTCGGTCCAGGGCTTCGGCGGTTTTTCCATGACAGGGTGGAGAGACCGGGAGAGGAGTGCTCCGATGGGGAAGATGAAAGAGAGGAGAGAGGAGAGGGGGGGGGGAATGAAAGAGCCAGAGCGGGCCGAGCTGTAATTTGGGGTCCGGTTGCCAGTTGCAGTGGCATGCAACGCAGCGCTCCGTTGGCCTCGCACAGGCCCTGGCGGTTGTTAACATGCCGTGAAAGAGGGCTATTTGTTTTCATGCAACGGGCTCATGTTGCATGCACCACCAGGCTCCCTCATGGAAGCCACTGTGGGAGACAGGCTCCAGCACCGGGATGGAGATGGAAGCAGAGCCGAGGATGAATAATGCATGATTCGGTGTTGATCACGTTATGACCTCAAAGACGTTGTTGAGCTCTCGTTACTGTGAAGTTTGTCTCTGACTCTTTTCTGAAATTTGCTCCGACAAATCCTCATCTCCTTCCAAACTCCCTGAACTCCAGATGTTTGTATGCAGGATCTGCCCCTGCAGTCAGACCTGCGCTAACAGTGCTCCAGCGTGTTTGTGTCCACAGGCATGTGTGTGTGTGTGTTTGAAGGAGATCACATGGACCAGCTCGAGCAGCGTTGCCATGTGTGTCAGTGATCTCATCCACTTGCATCCAGATCTCTGTCTATGGTTCCTCTCTGTCTGAGGGTAGAAGAGTGTGTTCAATCAGCTCACACTCTCCTTCACACACACACACACACAGACACACCCCTCTCCGTCTGTTTCTGCCCCAAAGCTCTGGATGTACAGTGTTTCTTGTGTTGGCCTCCAAGGTGTCAGTGACTTCATCACCCAGCCCACTGATGACAACACACTGGGATTGTCCCTGGTTTTGATCTCAGATACACAACAGGCGCAGAGTCCTGCACTGATTCAGATATTTATGTGTGTCAGGCGAGGATGAGAGTGTAATATACCAACCAGCCTCTCCTCAGATACGGCCCAAACTTGAGTGACATCAACTGCCTTGGCGGAAAGGCTGGGTTATCGAGTCACTGCATCACTGTATTTATGACAGCTTCTTCTTTGAGCTTTGACGATCTGCTTACCCTAACGCTGCCTTTTTGCCCCCGACGTCCTTTGTTTCCTCCCTGAACCCCCTCCCCCCCTTCTGCCTTTCATATCCAATGCCCACCCACCTCCATCCCCAACTGGAGGTAGTGAAAGTGGTCGGAGTACCCCCAGCTTATCCACCTATTCTGATGGCAAATCTCCCTCATCCACTTCCACATACATGGCTGCTCCCCGGCATTTCCACATACCAGGTAGGCCATAACCGCAGCGCTTGGCTCGCAACTCAACCTGAAACCTTTACACTACACATCCTCACACGCTCAGTGGAGTAGGCCGCTGTTAGCGACGTCCGAGGGGATTTCAAGGTAAGCCGATAATTCTGCAACGTTCTCTCAGTAATGATTCAAAATCAATTATTTAAGTTAAACTTCTCCCAGTGAAGTGGTGGTGAAACTGAATTCCACATTTCCACAAACTTTGCTAATGTCCGAGTGAAGTGGAAGCAGAAGAGCGGAGCAGAGAAATACAGGCTGGAAATATTTGGGCTTGAGTGAATATTTTATAAGTTCTGGCAGATAGAAGGCATCTGTGAGATCACAGGCCCGACTCGCCACCAGAGAAAAGAAAGCATGTTTTTTACTTTTTCCCCTCATATTTGCAGAGGGAGTGCCTTGTAGCTAAATACTCCATCATCTGGTTCTTTGTTGGTACAGAAACACTGTTCACACGATCATTTCTCACACTGTTGTTGATCTGTGATGCGGAGAACACTTCATTCTCTGCTCACTTGTTCATTGTCACAAAGCCCTTCCTTTGTGACACAGATACGATCAAATCACTTCAGATCACAGCCGAGGAGCTTCCACTTAATGACACTGTGCTTATTGCTTTTCTTCAAATGACCCATATGTGCAGTTTGATTCATGTTTCTCGTGTGTGACAGTGTCTGGATCCTCTGACTCTGAGATGGATCACATGTTTCCTCACCTCACAGTTAGTACAGTTAATGCATCAAGACGTCTGTTAACTTGCTGCATTTTCCATTGTTAGTGTAGGTAAATGGTTTTCTTTGACATTCTGCAAAGACTCTGATGCCTGGGGTCCATGTTTGGTTTCTGATATTATTCTTTGAATATCTTTGAATTGTTCTGTATCAGATGTTCTCTCTCGCCACATGTCTGAGATATTCTGCATGAATAATGATTAAAAGTGGTGATGTTTCTGATGTGCAATAATCCAAATGACAAACATGTTAAATGGAGCTCTTTTGCACCCTCCCCCTTTTGCTTCTGCAAATATCTCATCCCCCAATAACTGCTAACTCATGCTTCTTTTTCTCCATCTCTCTCTTCCTTTCTCTTCCTCCCTCCCATCTTGGCTTCTTCCATTTTCTTTCCTCCGCATCTGACCCCCATCTTCAGAGACTATGGTCAAAGATAATATCTATAGAAAACCCCCCATCTACAGACAGCATGGTACAGTCGACTTCCTCTTTAACACTCGCTCCTCTGGTCTGGTCTCTGCACGATGTGTCGCATGTCGCCTGTTTATCCCAGTTCTACTCCCTCCCCGTTTTTTTCTCCAAGGCTGGTCCTCGTCTAGTAGACTCCATGGATCTACATAGGGCTGGTGTAAGAGTGCTGCACTCATTCCATGTTACAAAATCAACTTATTCTACCAATGTGGAATCTTTTTAAATCGACCATTTTGACTGGAAAACAAATAAAATAATTGGGGTTTTGAAGAAGGGAATCCATGATGGTGCCCTGAAGACCCTGCTCCACACGTCCTAGGGCCATAGTGAAGAAAAAAAACATCTCAACTGTTAAAGATCCAAGATAAGGTCGTAATTGAGAAAATATAACCGATAAAGTTGTAATCTGACCAGAAATTAGAAGAATTGAGAAACTACGATGTTAAATGTTAGATAACCACTGGGGGGCAGTAGAGCAGCAGGTGTCTGATATGAAATCAGCTCCAGGAATGAGAAGGTGTGTTGATCAGGGTCTGGAGGGTAACATCATGTTGGCTGTAAAAACACTGCCCTAGATTTCACTGTTTGATTTGACATCGCAGTTCCATTATTACTGTCCGACTCCTGTGGGACTGCAGCTGATTGGCAGCGGGGCCCTTGGGTGTTGCTCAACCTGGTTCTTGCACGTGTGCGCTCATCTCACCAGCTCATGTGTTGGTTTTGTGGTGATGCCGTGTCTGTGTTTTCACTGTGGACATTGGGATACGTGAATCACTTTGTATGGTTGTACCAGTCGCTGTGTCTCACCCCTAACCATTGTTGGTGTGTGTATTTCTCACTACAGTTCCCCTCTAGCTCTATGTTCACATCGCACAAAGCACACGTATAGTAGGAGTCCAGGAAGCCTGTTTGCACCTCCATCACACAAGGAGATCCTCACCCTTATCATAAATCAGCTGCATATGGTATCCACCTACAGATTTATGAGCTGCGTGTCTGCTTCTTGAATGGATTCATTCAGTGAGCTCAGTGATAGAAACCAGAAAATCCACGCCTCTATTCCTTCAAGCAGAGATTTCTATTAAACGGAAATACTTTAAAATATGTCTACTCTGTGGGAAATTGGCCAAATGCTTCATAGATGTTATTTGAAAAGTGGAACTGAATCTGTTTGACATCCACTTAGAGAGAGGAGGGATCAGTGATGTACAAGCAAGTAGCATTGAGGCATTGAGGACTTGTTATTTGTGTCATGAGTGCTGTGGTGGATTATTATTTAAACAGCGAGCTCCCTGTAGATGCCGTCTGCAGCTGATGACGTCACAGGGACGGTGTCTAGAGTTAGTGGTGGCGTTGAGTGGAGCTGAGAGACGTAACCTGTGACCCCCTGTAACATGTGACTGTTTTACAGCTTCTAGAACCTCCTGGCAGGATGGGGAGGATAGCAAGGTGGGTCCGTGTGTGTGCGTGACTTTACCCATCTGTCCGTATCTGTCTGCTCTCGAGTCATTTTCTCAAACTTTACAAATGCCGTTCATCCATTCACTAATTCACTAACTAACACTTTGCCATCACCCATCACTTCTTTTCCATCTGTCTGTGTCTCTCTCTCTCTCTGGGTCTCTCTCGCCCCCTGCAGAGGACCAGCTGGATGATCCTGAAGAGTGAGATCGATGGACACATGGGTCCGGAGGACCTGGACCCCAGCAAGTCCACTTGCAGCCTGCCCACTGACACCTCCCAGCCGAGTGAGTAGCCAATCACAAGCTCAGCCGGGCGCGACCGATCTGACGCTGAGCAGCGCAAAAACAGACATTTCTTTCATTACAGATTTCCCCTACAGTAAGTCTGCATCTCTACCTGGCTATGGAAGGAATGGAATCTATAAGGTGAGCTACCTGTTTGGTGTGTTCTCAGCTGTTGCTTTCCACACCACTAGGTGGTGCTGTTTCTCGACAAAACTTGCAGCGTCGTCAAATAGACTGTTTAGAAGTTTCCCTTTGTTTTTAGAAATCCCCCCCCCTCACAGCTTTGGTATCAGATTACACAGAGGTCAATCGGTACCCCTCACTCCACACAGGCCGGGCCAGTTTATTATGAGAGTGTTGGGGATATTTAGTCTATCATCCCCTGGTGTGATATTGTTGCTCTCCCACTGTGATTGTTGACGGATCGTAGACGGGCAGACAAAAACAGAACCGAGGAGGAAATGAAAGCTCGGGAGCCTCGACGGAGTCGTGTCCCAAAGTACACTTCATTATTTTTCAGCTTGCTGACATTACTGCTTAGGGATGTTGACGCGGTGGATCCAGGGTGTTGGAGGCAGATTTGTTAAGTAACCAGCCTATGTAAAAGTATCCTGACATTACATTGCAATTACACACTCATAATTATAAATAATAATTACTGTAAAATAATTACCAAGCATGAACAGTTGAACATGCATCAGTGGGATCAGGTATCTTGGTAAAAACACCGTCTGTAGCTTCTCCTGCTAGTTAGCGATGAACCAGCAGCCCACACACCTGGCGACTGAAGGAGAAAATGTGATTTAAGTTGGCGTCTGTGACTCAAAGTTCAAAGCTGCAGCTGTCAATAACTCTTTTGAACGTTTTTTCCTTTTAATCATCAACCTCCATTAGTGGACAAACAAAGGTTGTTCTGAGGTGATTGCCTCCCTCTTTGCTTCGCTGCCTTTTAGTCGCTCCGAGCTAAGTGATGTCAGCTCGCTATCATCAATGCATCACGCTCACTTCATAATGGTCACCACCAAAGAATGTGTGCAAATCAAGGGCAGAGGCGGTGGCTGAAGGGCCTCACATCGACCTGGGATCCAGTGATGAAGACCAGCAATGTTCTTTTTTTCTGCAGACTGCTGAGATGGTGGAGGATGAAGTGGACCCGGACTCCCACAGCTGGGGAGGCATGAGAGGTAAGAGTGAAAAATAACTGTAAGCCATTTATCTTCAGCTCTTTGCTCTGGCTAACGTTCTTGGCTTGTAGGTTTTTTCCAGTGCTGTAGTGTTTGTAGGTGCATCAGCTGAAGGTCTAAAACACACAGTCAGCAGATATTTGGTATCGTAACACCCTCTCAGGTCTCCAGGTCTTTTGGTGCAGCTATATATATCTGCTGCAGCTATAGCTAGAGAATTGTAAAGTTTCTATTTCTGGAAGCATTTTTCCCCAGTCTGACTTCAGATCACATCACTGCATAGAGATCACTGCACTGATAATAAAGTTAAATGACATTCATCTGGAATACAAATTCAGGGAAACCATCAGCACTGTATGGAAGGCCGTGACCGTAAAATCAACCTTGGCAGTTTGGAAAATCCATCTGATGTTTTAGATCTTATTTTGAAATCAGAGGCTCAGCTGTTGGGACTGATATTGACCACCATGGCCTGTGGAGTAACCCAGGGTCTCATTCTATGTCCCTTACAGTGTTAATTCATTTGTTTGTGTTCCCCACTTTTGTCCTGATGATTCCACCAGGAGACATTCGCTTCAATCCAAGCCTCAGATGTGCTCAAATGTCAGTGACCTCTGTCTATGCAGGAAATCCTCAGATCATATAAAATGGGAAAAAGACCCTATCGTCTTTTCTCTGAGGTCAGTTTATAATCCCTGAGCACGAGTACAGAGCCCTGCCGCTCTGGCTCCAGATCAGTGCCTGGAGGGAACAGGGTAGATCGGTGACGTCATTTTTCCAGCTGCAGAATTATTGCTGTGTGTTTACAAGTGTGTGTTCCTGCAGTCCTGGCTGTACCTCCGGCTGCAGCGAAGACGGAGTAGAGAGGATGCCAAAAACCATCAGTGTGTGTGTGTGTGTGTGTGTGCTTTTGACGCCTTTGAAACCCAATATTATTGACAGGAGTTGGGTCCAGACTCAGGCTCTATTATGGTAGTTTTCATAATAGGTCTACAATTCAAATAAAAACTCATTGTTCCACCAGATTAATTCTCTCTCTCTCTCTCTCTCTGTTCCCTCGCAGAGTACAAGGTAAGACTTTGTTAATACTTAAGAAATATACCTTAATATTCTTGGCAGCTTGTTTTGGACACTGGATTAAAATCACAATGCTTTCTTTGTGTGTGCCAGGTCTACCCTTATGAAATGCTGGCAGTGACACATAGAGTGAAAGTGAAGCTTCCCAGAGACGTGGATCGCACCAGACTGGAGGTGAGCTCTAATCTTTCTCTCCCTGCTCCGTCAGCCCCCCCCCCCAACCAACCAAGAAACAATGGCCAAAAGTATTTGGACAGACGACCAGAAACTCCTGCACTGGTGGGCAGACTGAAGCTATTTATTTGTGTCCACATACCTTTAAAGTTGCGAGATGCAACATAAGTTCAGTGAACTGGGAGATTGCTTTGAGAAATGTGAGAATAATCGGTGGTAGCATTACTTCTTTCACCCTGGGTCACGGCAGGTTTAGCCCACAAGCTTATAGTAAAAAATTAAGCATAATTGGACTTAATGTTCCGAAATAACTGATTTCCTGCTGCTGTTATTCAAACACTCCCCTTTTACAGATTCCCAAACTCGGTGCTGTTGAACACAGGAAATGTTTCAGGCTCAGAATACCCTAAAAACTTAAATTTGTGGTGCTTGTGGAGAGTCGGGAGAAGTTTCATGAACCTTTTAAAATATTTAAACCTTCAGTAACCCCGAGAGAACTCCGTGAGCCGTCTGCTCGATTGGAAATATTCTCCTCAGAGCGGTCGGAACATCAGGCTGCATCTCGTTGGCTGGCGATCGCACAGCAGCCACCTGCCTCTATTTTACCTTCCCTGTCATCACAGAAACGCACGTTTGCTGAAGCAGAGCGCAGCCAAAGTTTTTACAATAAAGCAGCGTGCACTTTTTTTTGGGGTCTGTGTCTAAATCAGAACCACGCGTGTTTCCGTTCCGTGCTATATATGTGACGTTAACAGAGGAGGTGGTGAGTGTGTGCAGCCAGAGCCAAAGCCGATGGTTTGGATGGCGACGCAGTCTGGATCGACTTCAGACGCACGGAATTGAATTTGTTGCGTTAAACCTCAATACAGAAGGCAATGTGACGCTTGCTTATGTGGTGAGCACAGATCCGAGATTGGTAGTTTAAGTAAAGTTGGCACTCATAATTTTCCGTTGTGTCCCCGTCTCCAGAGACACCTTTCTCCCGAGGACTTCCAGCAGGTGTTCGGTATGACCCTGGATCAGTTCGACCGCCTGGCCCTCTGGAAGAAGAACGACCTTAAGAAGAGGGCACGCCTTTTTTAGACGGACACACGTGTAATAAAGAGAAGAGAAGAAAAAAAAACAAAACCACGCCCAGCAACATCTCAACAGCCAACCGTCCAGTCTGGAAGGAAGCAGAAAAAGGAACAACCCAATCCATGAAATATCTATATATGCACCGCCATGATGCTCCGACTGCCCACCTGTAAAACACCATGCCATCTGCCTGCAACGCCACGGAGAGGCGCTCGGCGTGGGGGGGCGTTCCCACGCTGACGCGGCGTCTGTAGCTTTTTGTATGCGATGTGGTCTGAATGTTTGACTGACGGCCTCACGGAGGAGGGCGAGGAGCTGCGTTTGCATGGCCTGTGTTGATGCTCCTCGCCTCCCGTGTGGTTTCTGCATCCCCCCCCCCCCCCGTTTGCATGGCCTGTGTTGATGCTCCTCGCCTCCCGTGTGGTTTCTGCATCCCCACCCCACCCCCTCCTCCAGCCGGCCCCGCCCTCTCCTGGCGACCCCGATGCTTTCATACACCCCCCCCCCCGGCAAAGATAACAGCTTTTTCTAATTCTTGTGCGGACCTTCCTCCAGGTTTCTGTGGTTCTGACTGTTTTATGTGCACCTTCTTCTGACTCATCTCCCTGTTTTTATCTGGAGTCTTTCCTCCACCACCACGTGAGGGATTATCATCTAATCTGTGTGTACATATCTTCTGCCTTCTCTCTCTCTCTCTCGATCTCTCTCCATCATTTCAGGTTGTTATCCCTGCACTGACTGACTGTTACCACGTCAGGAAAGTCCATTTGTACACCTCCACATTACTTCAGTGAGGACTGACAGACTTGTACACATTTGAGCATGTCAGGGCCAAAGGCAGGGATACGAAACAACTTTGGCTTGTCTCTCTGTTTTATCTTATCTTCAGCTTTTCTTTTTTTTAATTCCTCTTCATGTCGTATTCAGTCAGAGAAGTTGGGAAAGCCTGGTTTGGGTGGTTTTGATGTGTGTGCCCTGATCCGTTTGAATGCGGCCCTATATCTTACGTAAGCCTCTCGTAAATCAGCAGATAGGGAGAGCCAGGCCTGGAGAGGGGCCGCAGCATGGCAGTAAATCACAGATGGAAGGGGCGGCAGGCAAAACAGAGGAGGGGAAAACATCGTATAGAAAGATTCAGGCAACACAGAGGTGTCAAACATGCACTCACATGAAAAAATGAACAGAAAGAAATTATTTTTATAAGCTATTTTTGACTTCTGGAAAGGATCATTACACCAGTCATGAAATACAGCTGAGAGAAATCATGATTTTGTTACAAGGAAAAAAAAAAAAAAAAGAAAGAGAAAAAGGCCACGCTGACTTTGTGAAGCTTCCCCGACCTGCAGCAGCAAGTGCTTGAATTAAAACTCAATACTATACCTGTGTTATATCTCCTCAGATAGAGAGCTAACTCTTTCTATGTTTGTCGTTTGGAAGCATCGTAAAAACGCAACACGTGTCGAAGCCGTCAGCTTTGCTTTGACTTTTTTTTTTTTTCCCTGGACCATGAAATCGATGGATTTGCTGACATACTGTCAAATGTATGTGAACATGTACTGGACATATACCAGATATATTTGTCTGTATACAATCCATGGTGTATAACTCTTCAAGGCATGCATGAGGACGGGGGGGAGTGGGGGTTTGTCCGCTGACCTCAGATTAGAAACGTGTGAAAAACATTATCATCGATGTGGTGTGAGTGAGTGATTATCTTCTGCGTCAAATGAAAATGCCTGGGTCAGTTGCTTACATTAGCTTGTGTTATAGGTATTTATTTAATTGCAATTTCCAAGGGAGGGATTTTATTTTTTAAATCGTGAGAGTGAGTAGCATCGCCGAGGAGAACGCTTTTCGAAGAGAAACATATCAGATTATGAGTTTTAAAAGAGTGTCCAACCACATTTTATTTTGCTCCTGTAAGTAACACACTAACTTGTTGTCATAAAGCATCATGTCCTCTTTCTAATATCCATCTGCTATTAAAGTGCTTTATCCGAAAGTCACACATGGTTGCTTGTCATGTACGTGGACAGTGTGAATCTGTGGATGTTTTTCAGGGACAAACGGAGCGGCTCCTTTAAGTGCATTGAAAACAACACTGGTATTTATTCAAGTGAAGTTTGATGGATTGTTTTTCATTTTTAAGTTGGCAAGCAAAAGTGATTACTCAGATAAATTCAGGGCCTCGGGCTCGAGCTTCTGTCTGACACAGAACCGTGTCTAACGTGTTTAAATGTGTCAGCTGAGCGTCTCCAGCACTGCCGCGTGTAAAGACACATTTTAGAAAAGCTGAGTCAGCACAGGGAAAACCCACTGAGGCGATTCTATAGTTCCCTGGCCTGACAGCAAACATTTAAAAGATGGGGCAGCTGAAATGAAAACCCCTTATTGGATTATTATTGAAATAAGTTGTCCCCTCTCTCCTGGGGGGACAACAGGATGCGTCTGTGACGTCATCGCCCCGTGCCCGCTCTCTCCAGACATTATGAACAGATCAAATGCAGCTGACATGGCCGACGTGCGGCACGTGCAGAGGATCGCTCATTCAAGCTTAGATAAGTGAATTTAATTTGATGAGCAACACTTGAGAAGAAACCAGGTGGGATGAGCACAAACACACTGTTTATAAACACCGAGCAGGGGCCCGGAGCCACGACAGGACACACGGCTCACACGGGGGGGGGGGGGGGGGGGGGGGGGGGGGGGGGGGGGGGGGGGTCAGTCATTTCCGGTAGAGTGGGCGGGGGCAGACTCGGGTTCGAGCACGCGCCTCCGCCCTGATTCCATTGTCACCGCCGGTGCGGTCATCGATGGAGCGCACGGAGCCGGAGAGCAGCGACAGAGGTAAGACCGCTGTGTGTCAATGAATGAATGGATGAAACAATCCTTGTTTGAACACGTGAGATGGCGATTCATGTGCCTCATTAGTCTCATTAGCTGCTCTGGTAGACTGTAAAAGATGACGTATAACCTGTGTTTTGAGCCTGAGGTCTTGAATATTCTGTCATGTTCCTGTTGTACATGTCACTCATTTCATATCAAGCCTCGTTCTTCTCCTCGTGCACCGGATAGAGAATGCACAGAGCTCGTGTTGTTTGAATTATTCTGTGGCATGAGGATGGCTCAGTGAATGGGACTGCTCAGGGTACAAAGGACCATGTGGTTGAGGAGGAGGAGGAGGAGGAGGAGTGTGATTTATTGGCAGACTGCGTCTCAGGGATGCTCTGAGCTGGAGGCTGCAGGGCTGCTGATGCTGGGGGGAGGAGGGTGGGCGGGGTCTGAGACCAGCTGGGAGCCTGGATGTCTGTCAGCTCCCTGGGCTGTGACCTCCAGAGGAGAGGACGAGTCTGTGTGAGAGGGTGATTCATTTCACTGGTTTCAGCACTGTGGAATATAAACCAGTAAACTCACCAGCGAGCATCCTCTGCAAGTCATACAGTTTCCCCATAAATGCCGGGGTCGGTTGTTAGTTGGGTGTCGCCATATTTATGATGCAGAGCCACAGACATCAGCTGATCGCCCCCCCCCCCAGTCCTAATTAGACCCAGCTGACTGAGGATGGAGGAGGCCGTTCCAAATCCAATTATTCAAATACAATAGAGCGACCGGACACAAATGGTTTGGGATTAAAAACAATTATGCACAGGAAATGACTTTTACCTTTTTTAAAAAACTTGACGCCACAGTTCTCCAACTTTCTGATGAACCCATTAACCTCAGCTGCTCTGTGCTCAGTTTCAGGATCCCTTCACACTTTCACAGCCCTTTGTCCCTTTGTTTGTTACTTTGAATCTGTTGTTGGTCAAGTACGTGCACACACGTACGTGCTCCTGAGGGCTTGTGTTTCCCCTCCAACTCAACACAGACAACAGCCGACAGAGAGAGTCATCTCTAAACAACTTCTAACTGCACTGTTGAACCTGCGCCCACATCAGGGGATGAAAAACAAACATGGCCGTCATATTTGAATCTAGCTGTTGTTGAGGATGATAATGGAGATTATCCTCCCCATTCCAAATACTGTTCCCTGTATCCCTCTACTAGTGCTCCTCTCCTTTTGTCTCCTTCCCCCCCTCCCCTCACCATCCGTCTCCCACTGAGCTTCACTTTGAGCCGACCTCTCCAGGCCCCCCCCCCCCGTGCCTGGGTCCAGGTGTTTGCCTGCAGGTGACGACTCCGGACACATCGTCAGAATCCTTAAGGGAGATGAAAATATTTGATGTGCAGCCTGTGTGTGAGAGTTTTTGTTGAATGGATGAACGACTGAAGGACCGAGTGCATGCTGGTGTGATATCTGGAGGAGCTGCAGCAGAGCACGCTCCTGACTCTCGGCCTGTCGGAGCTTGCGAGGAGACGAAATGATCGTAATGTCTGCGCTGGAAAGGCTCAGGTGCTGAGCTTCAAGTCGGAACACGGCCGGCGTCTGCGGCTGAAAGCCTAATGCGTTTGGATAGCTCCGCCCCTGTCGAGTTCAGCTCCCTCCTTCTCCTCCTGTCAGGGGTCAGGGGTCACGTCTGGGGTTTCCTTCGTCCTCTGGATGTTCGTGGGTCACAGAGGGCGCTGTTCTGTTGGGATGTCACACGACTGACGTGTGTTTTGGACGACGAGAAGCGAGCGTGAAGAAACAGAGCTCGTCTTTGTAACTTAATCACGTGTTGGCACTCGCCCCCTCGCTGTGATCTGCTCTGTCTCGACAGGACCGAAACACCGAAAGTGATTAGAGAGAGAGAGAGAGAGAGAGAGGAGGAATTGTGTTACCAGGCTACAAGGTGCTGCTGAGCCGCTGTGTGTGTGTGTGTGTGTGTGTGAGTGTGTGTTGTCGTAGGAACATCAAGGGGCCGAGTGTTGGATGGCCGCTCTCCTCTCTCCAGTGAGTTCACGCTGGAATCTGATGGCTGCGTGTGTTAAGGCGTTCAGTGTTTTGAGGATGAACAGTCCTGGCTTCAGGTGTGGAGGAATGTCTTAAGTCAACAGCAGCTTAAGTATAGCAGAGGTGTGTGTGTGAAGAAGGATTTTCTCCTCCATTAAGATGCCACATACCATCCAGAGCGCTGCAGGGCAGGTACTACAAAAGCATTAGAGAGAAGGTTCCACCTTGTGTGTGTGTGTGTGTGTGTGTGTCAAGGTATTTAACAGATGAAGTCCTGCTGCTGTGAGTCACTGTCTGAGAGGGTACGAGCTGCTTGGTGTGTGTGTGTGTGAGGCTGGTACACAGGAGAGTCTTTGTCTCACTCTTCCTCTCTGTCCATCAAACTTCCATCTGTCTCCGTCTCCTCGATATTTTCACGTGAATCTTCCGTCATTATTTTCATGAATCGTGTTACTGTGACACCTGCGGGAGGCGCTGTTGCTCCGGGGCGTCGCTCTGCAGCTGCTGTCCTTCACACTGAGACATCATGGACAGACGTGAGTCCATGTGGAGGACGAAGTGTAGAATCTGCCCGCCGCTCCATGGAGGTGTTAGATTTACATTGTGTCATCACATTTTTCCTGCTGTGCATCACACACAGCTGTTCTTGTGCTCACACACACACACACACACACGCACACACGCACCGCTGGGACTCACCAGTCTTTCACCAACATCATTTGTCTGCCCTGCTCTCATGAATACCTTTCATAGTGTATATACGTCCATACAACCCATGCAGAAAACAGATGGTGCCCCCCCCGTCTGTGAAACAAAGAATGAGCGTTAAAAAAAAGTGAAGAAGAAGAGGAGGCATCACCTTCTATCATCTCCTGTCCACGTGCGCACGCGGTACGATAATTGCACCGCATGCATCCATGTAGGTCAGAGCACCGGCCTGGACTTGTTGGCAGCCACGCTGCTCGGTCCCTGAACGCCTCACGGCCCCCACAGCAACACCTGTTTCCCCTCAGCCCCAACACAGCTCAAGGTGCGAAGCCCCCTTTTTACTGGCAGGCAGCCGAGGGAGGAACAGAAGCTGTGAGGAGGTCGGGACTCGATGACACGTTGACCCATATTCGTCTCTAATAGTTACTAAAAACTTTTATTTTCCTGCATGTAAATTTGAATTCCGTCCATTTTTTAATTGTCTTAATTCCGGCTGTCCGTCCATTCGTAATCATTTTTAAACTCAGTGCCTCAGTGCCAGTGGTTCCATTTCCTGTGTGAAGGATATTGTTGTTAGAGTCTGATCGCAGATAAAGGCTGTTTATGAAAAAGCCTGCAGGGGAAGACAACAGCACAGAGCCCAGATGATGCCCCACAGAGAGAGAGAGAGTCCAAGCCTAATAAGATTCAGAAGGACAAACACACACGGTTCCCGTCCCGTACCTATCGCCTTCGCATTCCTTCACACCCCGACGTGAAGTGGAACAGGACAAACCCAGTCTGTCCGAGGGCCGAGGCCTCGTGAGAGGCTGGAATGTGATGAGGCAGATCCATGCTGTGGTCACACAGTCCTCCAGCTCCATGCCTCAGATTCTCATCTGGACTCAGGCTTTCATTAAGAAAAACAAAAAAAAGAAAAAGAAAAAAACGCCTGCAGGCAGAATGTGCAGGCGGCTCGTCTGGGTCTCTGTGTGTGTGTGAGATGTTCCTTACCTCGGGCTTTCCACTCGTCTCTTTTCATTCTCTTCTCATAATCCTTCTCTTACCTTCTGACCCTGGTGCCCCGTGTGTGTGTGTGTGTCATGTCCAGCTCATACTGTCTCCTGCGCAGCTCCCAGCTGTGCATGACGTCCCCTTTTTCTCGATGCACTTCTTTATTTCCTCACTGTGTTTTCATTTATTTTGTATTTATTTTCCATCTGACTATAAATGGGCAGATGCAGGAGTTTAGTTTGACCTTTTTCTGCCGGCGTGCCACCTGCACGTACGTGCACGCGCCTGCAGCTGCGGCTGAGCGTGCATGACGAGCACCACAACGCAGCAACAAAGCCCAACACCATGTTAGACATCGCTGCTGTTATGATTTCAGAAATTGGTTCAGTGTGTCGGGACAAATTATAAAATGGCCGCCTGCCACGGTCCAGATGATGAACAGGAAACAGTTCCTTCCTCCATGGAGTCAGTGTTGTCTTCTGAGTCAAACCCCTCTTGTTTTATTCCTCGCTCAGGACGTCTGAGCTCCGTCTCTCACACTGGGGGAGAAAGTCACTGGAACATCACATGAGTCATGTATTAGTACAGGCTGAACACGAAAGACAAAGTGTCCTCCATCTCTCTGTTTCTCCCTCTCTCTCCAAGTGAACAATGTGTGTGTGTGTGTGTTAGTGGCTGAAGGTGAGAGTGTGTGCCTGCGTGTCATTAGCGGCCTCTCACCACTCGTTATTTATACAGGGCACGTGTTCTCGTGCAAAGTTTCCATTCTGTTGTTTTTCTAACCCACTTCGTCCGTCCTCTGTCTTCATGCTGGAGTCGTCTATTCTGGGCCTCGATCGCCCTTTTTGACCCCGATAATGAGAGAGCGAGGACACGCCCCTTAAAGAAACACATTAACATTTGCTTTTTGTTTTTAATGGGAATAAAAAAGAAACTGCTGTAAATATTTGAGCTGTTGTAAAGGAAGCTCCCGCCTTTTAGCACGTGTCTGAGTGTGTGTTTGTTTGCCAGTATTTTCTTTTTCTTTTTGGTACATTTACAATGTTTGTGTATAGTTAGTATATGACTGAGGGTGTGTGTGTGTGTGTGTGTGTGTGCGGGTGTGTCCCACACACACACATCTATGAGGTGGAATCCTTGAGTAAACAGCTCTCCAACAAGAGTGGAAGGCAGAGCTTGAACAAGGCTCCTCTCTTCTCCATCACACAGGACAACACTGTCTCCACTACTACACACACACACACACACACACACACACACACACTCACCGGTCTTGACGACGTGATAAGGTGAGCCTGAAGATCACGTGACGTACGCAGTCATCAGGTCACTTCCTGCCGCTGCGTGCGCGGCATCATCTGCCGTGCGTGCGTGTGACCTCAGCAGCCATGTGAAAGTCATCAGCATTTTCTCATTACCTCATCCTCTCTAATACTCGTCTCTTTGCCTTTCATTAGGCTGTAAATCTGGGCCCGGCTCTCAGGATTTACTGCACAATTTGTGTCCTCGACGATATGTGTTTCCTTTGGCGCCGCGTCTTCTCCTCCGACTCTTTCCAAGCAGGAAAATACCCGAATCTTTTTCAGTTTAGCGGCGGCGTCCTTTGTGCTGGCTGTTGACGTGGTGTCAGTGTGGATGGAAGTTACCCATTCAGTGATTCTGGTGCTATGTTTAGGAACCGTGTGAGCGAGCCATGTTTCCTATAACTCTGCTCTTATGCAACGGAGTCACCCGAAGCTTTGGGCGCTGCTGTTGTCTGTCAACAATGCAGGAGAAGAAGAATGCATGTTCAGGCCTCGACCCTTCTGGTTCTGTGATGCAGACTGGAGGAGGTTCAGCCGTAGGAAGAAGCATCGGGTAGAGTTTCATGGATCGTGGACCTCTGGGTTTTGTCCTCACGCGGTCCCGGCTCTCGTGCGGCGCCTTTCTCCTTCCCTCTTTGATGTGCCGGCGGCGTGCGGTAGCCGCGCGGTTATTTACACGACTCGTGTTACGTCGGAGGGGAAAGTGTTCGAGAGCAGATTTCGGCTTCACGCTGGTGTTTGTTTTCTCAGTATTCTTGGACGAGGTAGAGAGCGGAGCAGGGGCGTTTGGAGACAGAGACGGGGGTCAGATCTCTGGAAGAGGCTGAAAAACATACATTCTTCCTCCATGTTTTTCCAGGAGGTCGAGAGCCTGCGATAGAATTCTTTCTCCTGACTTCAGCGAGCGTCCCTACTTTGAAAACCACGTGACGACGAGCAGGAGAAAGATGATGAAACATCCACTCTCCAGGATCTCGCTGTCCCACCTCCTCCTCCTCCTCCTCCTCCTCCTCCTGGACTCAGTGGAAAGAGATGAAGTCATCCCACTCCCATCTCCACGATACCTACCACACTGCAGAGCACATGGCTTTTATATTGCACTGATGGGATTCTGGTGCCTGGCATTACACCGTCTGCTCCTTTCTGCACGGCGAAAAAATACGTTCAAAGGAAGTGACGTGATTCTGGTTATTTTATTGACGTGCTCTGCTAGCAGCGGCATCTCCTGCGCCCCTGTTCCAGGAGAGGGATGTCTCCTGTTGGCCCAAATGAACACTTGTGCCTCCCTATAAACAACTGATGATGATGATGATGATGAAGATAATGATGATGGGACTTCCAGACCTGGACATTTGAGCTGGCTCGCTCAGCTGTGACGCACCGTGACTTGAGATTTATAATACCTTGACGTCAGCATCCATTATACACTTCCCGGTAGGAAAGGTGAGCCTGCAGTGTGACCGTGTGTGTGTGTGTGTGTGTGAACTATACAATGATGTGAAGCCCATTTGAGCCTGATTTTCCTGCCTCTCTCTGGGATGTGTTTGGTTTCCAAAAAGTCGAAGCGTGTAGCCGTGGCCTGTGGGTTGTTATGACACTGAGCTAATGTGGAACATGTGGGAGCTGAGCTGCAGCGCATGTGCTGAAAACACACGTATGTGTGAGCAGAAGCAAAACCTACACACACATAACACCACCTCAACGAACACATGTTCCCGGGCGATGTGTCATGTTGAGTTTGCTCCTCTTTGTTGTCTCGTGATGGAAAGGGGCGTGGCCGTGTCAGGTGACCTTCCTCCTCTCTGATACTGACCCGGCACATTACGCTGAATCTAACCTCGCCTCAGCCGAGGAAGCGAGAGCTGTCAACATTTGCTCCTGATGGAAAACATTCCCCGTTTCCAGTCAGTTTAAAATGACATGTTAGGTAAAGCCTTTTCATCTTCGCCTTTGATTTTTGACCTTTGCCCCCAGCGGCTCCCGAATCCAAACCAGACGGCAGCCGGGGTGAACGTGACAACCTGTGCACCTTCAGGGAGCAGCGTTTAGAAACACTTTGGACACTGAGAGGAGTTGCGGTTGCCAGGTTGGCGTAACCTGGCAACCGCCTGGAGGAGCAGGGAGCCAGGGTTGGGAGTCAAAGTTGTGTCAGAGTTTGACCTTGCTGCATCTGGTCAGAAGCTATTGAACAAACCCACAGTGCAGTTTAACTCCAAAACACACACACACTGATCTGTTGAATGGACGAAAACACAATCCAATACAGAACAGCTGTCCCTCATGAGGGTCCCCGCCCTGTTTTGCTTGACATAGAATATGTGTGTGTGTGTGTGTGTGTGCGTGCTCAGAGGTGCTCAGGTTGGCTGCTGTTTGGACAGGCGTGCCTCGCATGCCAGCCTTTTTCCTGGAAAGGGGAAACACACGGAATCAAATCAAGCTGCCTGCAGCACACACACACACACACACACACAGCCGTGCGTTTTTTTCTGCTCCTCCAGATGACGGGGTCAGCGCGAGTTAGTCCACTTCGCCGACCTGTTCGGGGTTAGTGCGGCTTGTGGTCGAGTGTAGGTGATCTCAAGTCTCTCTGCTGTGTGTTGGACAGGGATAAAATAAAATTACAGCCCTGTGTATGTGCAACTCTTCCTCGGACTGAAGGGACCAAAGCTCTCGCAGCAGGGGCCCGACCAGGCTCCATAACGACCCGGCTGCTCAGTTCTGGTCATTTCTCGGCGTCTGGCGTGCAGCTTGTCTCAGACCGTTCTCTGCGATCAAGAAGCGGTTATTATTCAATATTGTGTTAAACTGTTGGCCTGGTATTGCTTATTTGAGGTGAAGCCCTTCAGTCGGTCCCAGTTCATCAGATTTCGGCACGAACCTGTGTCCCTGGTTTCCCATCAGCCCCGGCACCAGTGGCTAACCTCCCTGAGAGGACAAGGCTTGCTCTGTCTCTTACCCATCGCTGTCATAATTCAATACAGCAAAGTGGTGACGGGGTATGAGATGAGAAAACCATTTTTTTTTTTTTTGTCAGACTCACCATGACGCGTGACTGGTTTTGGTTTTGTCGAGGCAGTTAGAAAATATTTGAACCCTGAGACTGATGGCACAAATTAAAGGTAGTCAAGAATTCAACCTCTGAGAGGGAAATGAATTCCCAGATTTACGCAGGTGTCTTCCAGAATAATGTCAGGGAGGCTGATCGTGATGCAGCTGGACTGTGACTGCAGACGCCAAACGCCCTTTAACATCTGGATTATTTCTGCAATGGGACTCAATATGTCTGCGTTCCATCCAGCGTCAGGTGACCCCTTACATCCTCAAACATGACCCCAACAGGCTAATGTATAATATTTACTCGGCTGGATGAAAACATCTTTCCCTGGTTAATGTTATTGGAAGAGAAATCAACCATCAACCCTAAATGCAAACACCCCCCAAAAGAAAATAAAACAATGGTGTGTTTCGACACCACACATGACAATCGTGGCTTTAGCTGGAGAAATACTGATGTCAGTTCAGGACCCCACCTCGACTGGAACCTCAAAACAACTTTCCTCTCTGTGAGTTTATGGCTCCACATGGCGAGCTGGTGCTCCATTCCGATCATTCTCATGTCATAACAGTCCGCGTGGTGAACCAGTGTAATATGGGAACTGAGGTCTGGATGCGTTAGCCAGGACGTGACCCCCGTGTCCTCAATTGTAGTGGCTGACCTGAGGAGGGGTTGCCATGGAGACGACATGAACTATTAAACCTAATGTGTCATGAAGGATGACTCTGAAATAAGTGCATGAAAAGTAAACACGTCTCCAAAGTGAAGGGTGTTATTAATTTAAATTAAAACCATGGGTGTTTTGAATGTTCCTGCTCTGTGTGTGTGTGTGTGTGTGTGTGTGTGTGTGTGCGTGTGTGTGTGTGATGTCCTCATTGGGGTGTCTGAAAAACATGACAGGTTGATGGCTGACCAGCGCAGAGAAAGGGTCCAAGTTATTACAGTATCTCAATCTCTATTAGATTTAGTCTCAGTCAGGGGCCAAACACTGATGTCAGTGTTGACTTTTATGCAGCAGAGCCGAGCCAACACACACACACACACACACACTCACACACACTCCCTCTTCATCACCATATCTCACCCTGTGATAAGAGTCTCGTTGCTCAAGCAGAAATCCTTCCCCTGGATTTCTTCACTTCAGGGTCGTCTGGCCCAACGATTCATCCAATTTGTTTCGAAATGGTGAATTTCAAACAACACAATTAGCAATTAACACTAGAGGCTGTGATTTATTAAAAAAAAACAAAAAAAACAGGATATTGCAAATCAAATAACAATCGCAGTCTGTGCCAGTAAAATCTCAATTAGTGATTTTTTTTCCCCACTGCTGTGGAACGCCACCTTCCTCTGCCCATGCAAACACCCTGCGTGCTGTTTGTCTGGCCTTGTTATTTCTCAACCCGCCAAAGTGAGTTTTAATGGATGTAAAATCTGGAGGGTCCTGGTTTTCGGGATTAGCCAGCCAGTTTATTTTGACAGGCACGTCCAAAGTAATTGTCTCCAACCGCAATCTGCGTGTTTGTGTGTGGCCCGCCGCGGCCTGTTGTGTTGAACCCGGGGCTCTTTGTTGATGAGGAGAAGTAATCCCAAGTGCCGTGAGCCAAAGTGATGATGAGGTAAAGCATAAACGATCCGGGCCCGGGGAAGTTTTCCAGCTGTAAAAGGCAAACATTTTATTTTCAAATGTTTCCCACACCCAGAAACGAAAGCTGCAACAATCCTATCTGTTCATTTTCTGACCGTCCCCGCGATCACGCTGGTTTAATGCTCCGCTAAATCTGCGGTGTGTGTTGGAGCACCACAGATTCAGTCACAGAGACATTGTGGCGATTGTCCTGCAGGGAAATACACGTCAACAACCTCTGCCGCTCTGTGCTTCCCCTGGAAAGGCTGGAACTGAAAGGTGAGCCAGGACATTATTCTTTCTCTCCGCGCTGTTCCCTCCCTCGGTCTCATGTTCCTCGCTGAAAAAGTGCAGGCACGGAGCAGGAAAAAAAAAAGGAAGAAGACGAAGAAGAAGAAAAATACAGCGCCGGGTAGCCTCGGTCTACCTCCCCCCTGCCCCCTCCTCTTCCTCCTCCTTCCTCCTCTGGTGGCAGATGGGATAGTGAACTGGCTCTTGCTTCCCCCTGGGGATGGAATGCTGAGTGGGGGGGTTACCACTGCTTATGATAATGAGTGTAATTAAGGAAGCCCTCTCTCTCTCTTTAAACATTACTTTCATTCCCTCTTTGAAGTGGTTTAAACTCTACAAGTGCAATTAAAAGCCTGGTTACAGAGCTCCGGGAGTTTCTGTTGACTACCCCAACTCTTGCATCATAGCCAGTTTTTCCCAGCACAATGTGCAAGTCATACTTTGAAATATAGGTCAAGGCATCCGTACACCCCTGGTATCCCAGTGAGCCTCAGTTTCAGTGTTTCTGCACATGTGTGTTTTTAATAACTTGTCGTGCACGTCCTCATGTAGGTGCATGGTGTGAACACGACACACTTTGAAAAGCATCAATCCAGTAACAGATGAGGAGCAGGGGACAGGCCATCTGTGGCGAGGAAGAGGAGGAGCGCGGGCATAAGGAATGAGTAGAAAAATGCTGCATTCAAGTGCACTCAGAGAAAGGTACAACCATCCATTGCTGTTAAACCCCTTGGAAAAAGGCTTTTTACACCCACCCCTCCATCGTGGTGAGTAGAGAATGGGTGACTTTTCATTTAGGGTGAACATTTTAAAAGATGTTACCAAAAACCTGCAGGGTGAATTGCCATATTTCCGCCATGACTTGAACGCAGCATAACGATCCATGCAGGCGCATTTGGAGGAGGGGGCGGGGCAAGCGCAGGAAGGGGAGGAGTAAAGGAGGGAGGAGGAGCAGACGGAGCCGGAGGAGATGGAAAAAAAAAGTTTGAACGGAGCGGACAGAGGTTCCAGCGGCGCGCGGAGGAGCGGGAGGACGGACGTGACTCTGTGCGCGCGGGGGGACTTGCACGCGCCACCGTCGTCGTCGGGTGGATTCGACGCGCGTGACTTCCAACAACATGAGGAGCGACCCTGTGGTGTTCACTTCCAGCCGGGGTGAGTGGTCCCCGCCGCGGCCCTGCGAGCCGGCGTGCACGCTCCCCATTCACTGCTGCAGGGGAGCCGAGCGCGTGACAGACACTGGTTTGCTGCGCCTCTGGTTGGCTGTGTGCGGCTGTGCCACTTGTTGAATAGAAGCAGTGAACTGGTTTAAAGAAATGAGACCAGGAGTGGGGTTGGTTTGAGAGGGGGCGGGGGGGGGCGTATAAGGGGCGGGGGCACCTCTGCTTGGACACTTGACCCCTGAAGGTGACATCTGTGTTGTTAACCGCTTCCTCTAATGGCTCCTTGTGCAGCACAGCAGCTTCAGAGGCTTCATGTGCCATTGGAACCTTAGAAAACAAGTCTGCTTCTCGTTAGCTCACGGTTGCCAGACAACAGCCCCGGATACGGCAACAACACATCTTCATGTTGCACGCTTCCGTCAAAACATCAGGAGGAATCTTAAAGTGACTGTAAGTGAGTTCCAGTGGCTGATGAAATCTGAGTGTATCATCAGTGGTGG
This sequence comes from Pseudorhombus dupliciocellatus, assembly GCA_016785235.1. Classification (NCBI taxonomy): domain Eukaryota; kingdom Metazoa; phylum Chordata; class Actinopteri; order Pleuronectiformes; family Paralichthyidae; genus Pseudorhombus; species Pseudorhombus dupliciocellatus. The sequence goes on along the minus strand of JAFBJW010000501.1, from coordinate 276,964 downwards.
TTCTAAGGTTCTGTTCCAAATAAGAGCATGTGGTCAGATGTTCCACAGTTCAGGTCACCGCCGGGGTAAAGCCACACCGCCATCGACAACACAAATGCTGCATATCTGTGACGCCTGTTGTTTGTGGTGCTGAGTGGAGCCTTGCAATAACAGGAGCTGCGCTGGCAGCTGCAGGGGATCGGGTGGCCCGGCCGGGTCTGCTCTGCCCAGCACTTGGTGAGGGTCTGACAGACGTCCATTGTGCGGAGGGGTCGTAATCGCATTTTAGCAGCACATGGGAACGCCCACGGGCCGTGTTTTGGTTTAGGACGAGGCCTTTTTGGGCTAACATTGGTGGTGGTTTACTCTGTTGGTAATAAAGCAGCATTTATGCGGTCCTGTAGCCCAGTTTTAAGTTCTGAAAGCTGGTGTGAGGTGTGTATGTACTGGTGTTCTGACCCCGCTGACCCGAGCTGCTGCTGCTGCTGCTGCTGGGCTGGAGGCGAAACACTGAGTCAGAGATCACTTTAGTCTCCCGCTCCTGGGGTGCCGTGTTTTTGGGGTAAAACAAAAAAAAAAAGCAAAAGCGTTAAAGTGTTTATGGCCGCTCGTTATTTGCAGCTTTCCTCACGGAATCCCTGAGTCGCCGAGCACTCAATTTGGTCGTGTGTGATGTGGGCACGCTGGGTACATGGTGTCACCGCTCTGGCCCATTTGGTTCTGCTTTAGAGTTCATAAGGAGGAGGAGGAGGAGGAGGAGGGTGGGGGGGGGGTGTTCATGACTCGAAGTCGCCCGATGATGATTGAAGTTTAAAAGCTTTCATCTGCGAGACGCGGGAGCCCCTCCCTTTTTGGTGGCTTGAGGGGTGAGGCGGGGGGTTTGGGAGTGGAGAGGAGAGACGAGCAGAAATCTCTCCCTCCTTCCCCCCCGAAGCCGGCATGCGTGAACAGAGACGAAACACGGCGCTCCCCGCTTCCCCGCTGTGTCAGTGTCCATCTGGGGAAACAGAGAAGGGAGGAGCTGAGTTCAGAACCCGGTTCCTGGGTCTCAGTTTGAACATCACATGGAGTGATACTGTTTACCTTGGTCATTTGGGTCCATTAGCAGAGGATCAGTCCTGATGAGCTTCACAAGGTGCCTTTAATAGGAATATTATGGTAACAGGATGAACCTGTGAGCTTGTGATGTCTCCCTGTCTGTCTGCTTTTAGGATTACACTGCTTACTGGGGCCGGTGCTGTAGAGTGTGTGAGTGTGTATGTGCAGCAACAACAAAGGACCTTTAAGACAAATGGATGCACTTGCGGGCACATAATGTGTTTACATGTGGGACTTCCTCGTGTGGATGTGATCGTTATGGTCTGGTCCAGCAGCCTGAAAATGGGCGTGTCCTACGTGAAGGGGGGGGCCGCCTTCTTTGAGAAAATATTGTTACTGTTTGAACGTCTAGAGAAAATATGCTACTGGCGTCAAACCAGAGAGAGAGAGCGCTCGGCCTGTTATATTCTGTCAGTGCGAAGATTTACACGTCCCTGCAGATCTCAGACTTTCCCATGGGTGTGTGCTCCGCGCTGGGCTGCATCAGACTCTGTTGACAACACAAGCGCAGAATGTTTGACTGAGAGGAGGCTTTGCAGAGTGAAACCACCTGGATCCCGTCCACCTGCTTTGTTTTTATCTCTCCCAGAGAAAGCACTTTCACATCTACGGCCTCTGTGAGAATGAAGCAGCAGAATAATGATTGCACGGCCACGCCCATTTCTCACACCCAGGATGCTACCAGTCCAACCAGGGAAGCCACATGCACGCCCTCCCCACCAGAGGATCGAACCCCTATGCTGGGGTGTCTATGTTTGAGCCTCCTTTCCTCCATCTCTCCCTCCATGTGTTCTCTGCTGAGCACCCTCTAATTATCTGTTTAAAAGAGATACGAGCCTTCGCTTTGGGGCCCATCCCTGATCCCTCCTCTTCTTCATATCATCTTCAGACCTCTGTCAGCAGCAGTGCCCCCCCCCCTCCTTCAGATCAGGCGTTTTTTTTTTGCAGGGGGAAGGAAACATCTGCTCGTACGGTAAACCACCTGTACAGTTCGATAGCAATCAGCCGCGCTCTCTGATGTCCGCCTGGCATGTTCCTGCGGAACGAAGAAAACACACAAACCTCAAAATTACAGACCTGAGAAAAAGGGGGAGAGCAGAGACAGCTTGTCTTTCATCATAAACTAATGCAGCAGCCCCGTCCTCTGATCTGCTCATAACTCTCCCTCTTCGCTGGGGCTCGTCCAAGTCCAGGCTTTCCGAAGCCTTCGCGAAACATTTATGATATTCGGTGAGATTTCATGACTTCAGCAGCTTCGCACCAGCAGGGCAGAGCAAACACACCAGTATACAAGTTTCTTCAAGGCAGAACTGGAGTGGAAAAAAAAAAATGATGCTGCTCCTTTCGCGATTAACGTCTGTGCGTTTGTGGCTTCCTAATCACGTGTATATTATCCTAATGAATGCCTGCGTGTGATGCCCTGCTGGGGGCAGTAACCATGGCGATGCCAGGGGCTGTAAACCAACCTCAATTAACAACAACCGCTGCCTTACTGTAACACCCGACCGCACCGTCCAATTAAGCTTCCCAGAGCCGCAGAAAGTGCTCACCGGACATGATTTGTTGGTTGAGGGTTGGCTCATTAAGCGGTTGGGGCTCCTCGTGTTGTGATGCTCTCTGCACAGAGTGCATAGCTGGAGGCAGCAGATGTGTGGCGGGTGACACCAGCTTGATTTAGTTTTGTTCTTTTTGAATGAGCCCAAATTCTGTAAAACATCAGTTTTCCTCAGGGTGCTGTAAGAGTCGCGTTTCAGCATCCATATAAACCCATGATCATTATGGGAGTGGTGCGGCTTTATGGTGTTGATGGTTCGTAATAACAATGAGTCAAGGGGGGAAAAACCGTGTTGAGTGAGAGAGAGTGGATTTATTGTAATCCTGACTTGCTCCAGTCAGGATGCAGCCTCTCGAGCCGTGTGTCAAAGCCCAGACTAAACACATCCCGCTAAGTGTTAAAGACACTGTTAGTAACAAGAAGCAGACACCTGAAACACACGCGCACGCACGCAGAGTGGGACGGCGTCTGTCAGTGTGTCGTCAATCACAGCGGCCGATTCTGGGAAGAGGCTGCAGAGCCTCCTCCCTCCAACCTGGTGAAGCATTTTTGCACCGACAACAACAACAACAGCGGAGCCACAGGGGCTCAAGTTCTCCGCGAGACCAAAAAATGACCCCGTCGCCTTGCACAAACACACACACACACACACTCACCCAGGAAAACCCCCATGTGCCCTGAGCTCGCAGTGAAAACATCCCTCTGACTTGTCAAGGTGTTTTTAAATCTCTGTGTGTGCGTGTGCGTGCGTGTGCGTGCGTGCAGGGATTAATAGTTTCTGAACTGCTGTCCTTTGACATGCAGAACATGGTGCTGACGCAGCAGATGTGGTTCGCTGCTCGGAACACGCTTCATGTCAACAAAAGAAAATATGTGTTATTGAATATTTGAAAATCTCTTCTTTTTGATTCCTAAAGGAACAGGACATATTGTTTGAGTTGAGCTGAAGCCTTGGCAGTGAAGGAAATGGAAGTAAAGGGGGGGGGGGGTGAATGGCAGCTGGACAAAGGGGCAGTGGGAGGGAAGGAAAAGGAAGTAAAGGGGGGGGGGGGTGAATGGCAGCTGGACAAAGGGGGAGAGTAAGGAGTTTCAGAAGAAAGGGGCGTGGCCGCTTTGTTTGCACCGTGAGGTCTTTCCCTGCTCGCTTGAGGGTGGTCCACTTCATTTTCATCTTCGGTGATCTGGGGAAGCAGCTTCAGGATTTTAATGGCGTGCGCACACACACGTATGAAGCGCTTTGACCACCCGGGTGGGGGCGGAGCCTCGCACCGGCCTGCACAGAGCTCTGTGAAACAGCAAATGGGGCAGAAAAGTGTGCTTGACTGTTCTGGATGTAACATAAAAACAGACAGCATGAAAGTGATCCTGTGTGTGTGTGTGTGTGTGTGTGTACCTCTGAATAGAAGCTGACGGACGCATGATTGACGACGCCTGCGTCCGACCATGACGGGAAGTTTAAAGACGTGACGCTTGTGATTTTATACTTAGGCTTGTATAAATGTTCCAGATCAGTTCTTGCTCATTTAAAGGAACATTTGAATTCATTAGGAATCAGGCAAATCCCTATAAAACCGGAATTACCAAGGTGGCACAATGAAATCATGTCCTGTGCGTTTGTCAGTGGTCAGAGATTGAACTGCAGCCCGTTGGCTGATACAGACGCTCCTCTTCTTCTTCTCGAGAATGAGGAACAGCTCTTCAGTCGTGTGACTCGGCTGTTGTCAGAACTTATCCTTCACCCTTCATCACCTCCCTCTGTTGGACGAGGGGCCCAGCGCCCTCACCTGTTCCTGGTTAACGGCAGATACCTGCGGGACGGGTGGAGTGACTTACGATCACTGGGCCGTGTTTTTACGTGGTCGGTCGCGTCACAGATATTTGGCTTGAAACGGCAAGAACGTCGCTTCTGACCTGACGCAGAGTTGTGAGCTCTGTCTGTACGGAATGGATTGAATTCATGACTCTATTATTAGTGTGTGCTGCCTTTCAGGAACCCAGCTCCTCTCCGTGGCCTTGAATCGTATTGGGAGTGCAGCTGACATGTTTATGATGCTCTAATGTGCCCATTATGTTTTATGATCTATTGAATAACTGTGTGGCCAGTACAACTGTCTCGTTTTGTCCAGGACATAATTAAATCTGTAACATTAGCCTAAGAAAAGCACTGAGTCCTCGCAGCCGAGACGCTGGGGCGAGGGAGTGTTTGGAAGCGTACGGGGTCGGGCTTGAACTCGAGAATAGTTTGTGACGTCCCTGGGTTTAAATTCATGTATTTGTTTGGAGGAAGTGACCGTCGGCAGGTCAGCCCTAGTGTCAGCGTGACATCATCATCATCACCGGCGCCACTTAGCCCCATTTTTTTTTTTTAACCCGCAGCTGCTCTCAAGTCGGATGTCGTCACCCCCCGATCTTATCAGATGTTGACAGAGGGAGGGAGGGGCCTCTTATCTGCTGCTGTGGTTCACGGTTATGATCTCAGGCACAGCGCGCTCTCAGTGTGAAAGCGTAGAAACATAAACACACACGCATACCTGGGCCTCTGTGCTCGATGCTATATTTAGTTCTGCTGTTCTTGAGCTTCTGGCCGTTGGTTTATTTTTCCACCAGCTGCTGTGATTCCGCCGCTATCTGCCTGTCCGGTGGGTTGCCAGGTCTGTCCCGGCCAGGTAGCTATCAGCCCTGCCGGGGCTCCGCGCTGGAACCAGCCGTCGTTTGATTGGACGATTGAGAGCTTTCATCTCTGAGCTTGGACGCTCACCTTCCTCTTATGTAACTGTTTTTGCTTCTGCTCAGCGTCTGTTTAATGTCGGTGCAGACGGCTCAGCTCAAACACAGAGTCATGATTAATGGCCTGTTATTAATAATTCTATCTTAATTACTGTCTGAGGTGATTCTGGTTGGTTGGTGCCATCTGATAATGCATGAAGTGTGTGCGTTGTGATATAAGCCAAAATTCTGTCAGTCCAGACGCGTTCGATGTCAGATGGGAACGCTGGTAGAGGACCGCTGCCCCTCGACGAGTGGTTCGGCTTTTATGAGGCAAAACCTGAAGCTCAGACCTCTGACCTGACTGGTGACGTCAGAGCCAACACTTGAGATGTGTTCACAACTAGAAAAACATTGACTCTGTCCCAGTGTTCCAGCTGCTTCTTGCCTCACTTGTGCGTGCACGGTTTCTCAGTTCAGAGAGGAATTGTGACACATGCTTAATATTTGGATAATCCATGGGATAAACAGCCCTGGTGTCCGGAGGAATCATCTCTCCTCTGTGTTGTTGGTCCCGCAGCGATGGAGGAGCTGGTGTGTGAGCTGCGTCTGTTCCTGGACCTGCTGGACCGGGAGTACCTGAGCGCCGGGGTCCGAGAGAAGAAGATGCACCTCTCCAAAATCCTCCACAGAGTCCTGTCAGACAAAGGTGAGCTCACAAGGAACAACAGGCTACCTCTGAAGTGCTTTTATAATAAAGACCTTCCTCTGTCCTCGTCCTCAGAGCCTTCATTCAAATCAGAGATCCACAGCGGCCTGCCGGCCCCTCCTCAGATGCCCCTCCCTGCGATCCCTCACCCCTGGCTGGTAAGACCCCGCCTCCGACCCCGAGCCGACGCCATCGACCTTTCACTACACTCAAATCAAGTGTTCAATAAGAAAGATTGTCATTCCTGTCCAGGCCGAGCCGTGCACGGCCCTGACACTGCGCTCGGTGACGACTCTGACATCTCTATTCTAGTGTGTGTGTGTTTAATGTCGGAACAGATGCTCGTGATGGAAAGCAGGTGGCTCTGATTGGCTCACAGAGCCCTCTCACCATAACAATCAGCCGCAACTCCTTGTTCTACATCCCCTCGTGCACACACACGCACGCACGGAGAGAGAGAGGGAGAGAGCCGAGGCCTTACGGTGCAGTTTTTAATTGGAACCAGTGCACAGCCTCAGCTTCCTCCAGTGACCCCAGTGTGTGTGTGTGTGTGTCTGGAAATGACAGCCCAGGTTTCTGGGAATATATTGTTTTTCTCCCATCATTTTTTTTTTTACCATTTCACAGTCGAATCTGCTTTAGAAGTGTAAGAAAAAACTATATATAACACTATATATAAGACTATAACGCTCAAGCCTGCTAATTGGAATATATCATGAAAAATACCAACATGCAGTAAAGTACAGTTCTCCTAAATATACTTGGATGGAAACTCAGCTCCTATCTTTTATTCCCGTCCAGCTCCGCGTCTCTCTCTCTGCTCTGAAATTACCATTCATCACATTTCCACACTGACCTCTGGATAAGCTGTCCAGACGGAGAGGAAAAGCTGCTCCCTCTCTTTCCACCCTCCATTCTTTTAAGTTGTATAAATTTCAGCTTACGGGGAGAAAAAAAAAAGATGGTTAAAGGACGAGAGAGGGAGAGGGAAGAGAAGAATGCAAAAGAGTAGGTTAAACAAACAGTCAACAAATGTGGGGTTGAAGAAGTAAAGAATGTGTAGTTTTAACGCGTGGAGTGAGGAACTTTCGAAAGCGTCGGCTCTGCCTGACGTGTGGGTGAATAAGTGCAACACGGAGGAGAGAGAGAGGGAGAGATCTGAAGAACGGAGGAGGAGGAGGAAGAGACGGCCTTGGCCACGGTCTGTCTGTGACCCGTCAAGGCCCAGTGCCGAGCCAAACCAGCGCTCCCTGCACGGCCGAGAGCCTGCGGCTTCAGGAGACGCATCGGTCGAGTCCCCGAAGCCTGGGGCGGCCATTTTAAAGACCCGGCTCTTATATAAAGGAACAATTAGCTCCTCGGTGGGTTCAGCCTGGTGAGGTGACAGTCAGCTGAGTCCCAGGGACGCGTGATGCTCACATGTGCGACCCTCACAGTAACAGCCGTCAGATGATGTGTATGAATACGTCTGCAGAGCAGTGGGCCCTCCAGGGGATAAAGGTTGGACAGTTTTTATTATTCAGGCTTCAGTAATCAGGGATTCCATCCATGGCGACATAGACAAAGGAGCTAGCTCGTGGCTAAATGTTTGGGGGCGTGTGTTTGCGAGTGTAAATCGCCGTATCTGGTCGGTTTCCTGATTCCAGCGCTCCTCAGATCTGAGAGGATCTCTGCGGCTCCATTTTTAACAGCGTGCTACGTGCGGCGCGCCTGGCTCTAATTAGGCTGTAATGACCACTAAATGTGACAAATCCAACTGCAGACTACAGTAATCTCTGGCTCCCTCGCCCTGTCTCTTTTAACGTGCGGGATTTATGCTGCACTAATATTGCTCTTTTATCTTTGGCACGAAAGGCATTCCTGTCGTCAACACGCGCGCTACCTCAGCCGTCTGAACGCCCTCCATGCAGCTGTCAGGCAGCTCGAACCGGAGGCCCGCGAAGGCCCGACGTAAATTATGTGTGTTTCCATTACGCTGCGTTAAGAGCAAGCGAATCCACTTCCAGATGGAGGCCGCGGCTGCGTCACCGAGCCCATAAAAACAGCGAGCATCTCTCAAGGATTGATTAGCCGCTGGAATTTGGTTATGAAACCTTTTTCCTGCGGAGCGCATGTGTCGTGCTGTCACAGAATGAAAACAAGGAAGCGAGTGTGGGCACAGCGTCGATTAGGAGATGGCGCATTTTTCTCATTCGGCCTTTTGAAGAGGAATTAGCGTTTACTCAGTCATATCAGTGCCCTGAGTTAGTAACCCAGCCCTAATGATGCTGCAGCTTGTGCCCTGGGAGTCGTTGCCATCTGAGTCGTGGTGTCTGGGATGCATTACCTAAAAAAAATAAATAAAAAAAGAACTCAAGTTTGTGCAAGAGCATGCAATTCTGGGCACGTTGTTAAAAGGTTCAGCTGAGTTTCTGAAAGACTGAGAGCCATCCATCAACATGTCTGTTTCTTAACTCCCTGTCACCAGGCAGGGGTGATGGATCGCATTTCTGAGCATGTTCACATTATTTCAGCGTTTAGTCATTAAAATGTCCCGGAAATGTAAAGCTTGCGTGTGTTGAGACTCATACTGAAACATATTCAGCCATTATTGGGGGGGGTTCACCTTGTTTGACAATACAGGCTGTCCTTCAGTCCCACCGTCCTGAGGGCTGCGCGAGGCTCTGCAGCGGCTCTGCTCGAGGAGAATGTGGACCGGTCCAAATGATTTCCATCTGTGTTGATGTTGGAGAGCGGTGCCACCCCCCCCCCCCCCCCGCTGCCGCGCCCCCCCCCCCCCCCCCCTTCACCTCCTCTCCTGCTCCTTCCTCCTCTCCTTCCTTCGGCGAGTTACCCGTCTCAACCCAGGCTTGTGTTTCGTTTGCAGAGACCTTCGCACCGTGCGCTGGGTTTGCTCGCTGCCTGTCCCGCGTTGAACGCAGAGGCGCGTTGGGGGCGTGTGCTGTATACGCACGCGAGCCGGTTTGCATTACCCTCCCCAGTCCGAGTCCCAATTTGGAATTCATTTCCACCCGTCCCATTTAAAATCGCACAGCCCCCTTTCCTCCTCGAGCACTTCAAAGACAAATGTGCGTCTCAGCCCACGCCGTGTGTACAGTCGGCGTCTAAACGCAAACATGCTGTGTATCGCTGGAGGGTCGCAGTTGTTTAAAACCACCATCTAACCCAGTCAAGGCAGTGCTGGTGGCCGGGGACCAGCAGCTTTGTATCTGGAGTAAATATAGGCCTTTGCTGTGTTTTGCCAAACCAAATGTTTTCGAGCCTGAAGGGGAAACGCACAGTGTGTCACACATCGACACTCGAGCTCTTTTGAGCTGCTTGTGAAGTTATTTGCCTTCAGGAGTTGGTCACATGGTTCGGTGCTGATGAATCTGTTTTCATATTTGACCCCAGTTCCTCGGTGGGCTCCCCCCCCCCGGCTGGCGGTTTGGTTCCACCGCAGCAAAGACGCGGTGACATCACCGCTGTTGTGTCACTGGCTCGGGACAGGAAACGAGGCGGTTTAACAGATCTGTCACTGAGGTTGATTGAGTCTTGAGGGCAGCGAGCAGGGGCTTTGACTGAGCGACACGGGGCAGAAACATCTCGGCCTTCGTCTCATTCTGACACTCGTTGGAAAAAGTCCCCACTGAGAAACTGGAGCACGGATGGAAAACCTATTTTCTATTTTTTTTTTTTTTTTTTTCTTTCCTCCGCTGAAGTGCTTTCGAAGGCTTTTTACAATGCCAGGTTTTTTCTCCTTGACATATGAAGTGATAGAAGTGACTTAATAACACACTGAGGGAAAATTCAAGCTATTTCTGGAGTCGGGTAAAGAACTAATACCGTTCACTTGAACCAAATGAAACCAAGGGCTGCTTCGTGGACGCTGTGTGGATGGAACTTTTGGCCTTGGCCTCATGTTGGAAATGCCCTTCCATTCATTCCCTCCGATACCATGTGATCACTGGGCCAAGACTGCACATCTTTGACTCCACAAGCTCTGTCATTTTCAGTTAAATTAGCTGAAATTCTGTCGATGTTGGTGATTTTATGTCTAATCTTAATACGTTTCCTTTTCTTTATTAAATCAGGGTAAATCTACTGCTGCTGACGCCACCAGTTCGTTAGTGAAGTGCAGGATCGGTGCACTGGCTCAGGTCAGTGCCGCTGTGAGGGAATAATTTGAGACTTTCAGAGGTCTGGGAAAATGTTTGACCTGTTGTGTGGGCGTCCTGCTCGGTCCAAAGGCAACATTATACACAATGGGCTGAAATCACTGGGTTTCTTCAGTCTGACTTGTGTCACAGACACAGGAGGATCAACACGGTTGAAATCACCAGTCAACAATAGAGAAGTATTAAAACAACAGTTTGATTGAGGAGATTGGGAAGTAGATTCCAGCCCAGACACTTTATAGGTCATGGAAAGCAGCACCGGCTCCTGCCGACACCTCATTGTGAGGGGAGAGAAATGCAGGAAAGGCCCGAGCCAGTTGTCGCGGCCCGCTTGTTTTCACAGCTCCGGCTGCGAGCGCGGGCATCCTCCGCTAATGGCCCTCTGCTCAACGCACCTGCCCCGCAGAGCACACGCCCAGCCCGCCAGCGCCGAGGCGGGGAGGAGAGACGGCGACGAAAAGGAAGCCAAGAATAGAATTTTAAGGTGGAACGCGTCGATGTGGTTGGCAGGCTGGAGCCGGGCTGAGGCCTGCAGCTCTGCACAGTCCAGTTTGTTCCCCTGATACTAACTTTCTGAGCTTGAATGCGTGGTTTAGTGTTTTAGTATTGTGTGTCAGGGCCGTCCTCTGGCAGTGCAATCCAGAGGATGATGGGTAACTAGTGCTTTAACCTTTCTGCTCTTCGTGCTTTCATCTTCTCCTGCAGTCTGGCTTCAATTAAAATCGTGTTGCTTTAGCTCGACCTCGCGCTTCAAAGAAAGCATGGAGGGGAGGTGGGGGTGGTGCAGGTGTACGCGTGGTTATCTGTCCACGGTCTGTCCCGTCTGACCTTCCCGTGCCTTTTGGTATTAGAGCAGATTTTAGAGGTCTGACAAGGATTGCGCTCCCGCAGGCTGCTCAAAAAAACCCTGGAGCGGAGCCGATCCGGCTGCGACTGATCTGAAAAATGTGGTCGGCCTGTGATTTATCTGACAGGAGGCAAGGCTGGAAACACATGTGCTTGAATAAACGCGGGCGGCGGTAGCGTGGATGTGAGACGAGCCGCCGGGGTAACACCTCTGCCGGCGTCCGAGTGACCTCGAGCGAGGCACTTAACCTCCAGAGGCCGACAGCAGAGGGCTGTGGTTGCAGCGTGCAGCTGCGGAGGCGGGTGGTGCTGCTGGAGACCAGCGACCTCAGCGAAACCCTCCTCTGGATAAATAAAGCTTCAAGAAAAGCTCCACCTCTAATCCTTGAGACAGGGCAGCTGAGGGTCTAGTTTTACATTCATGGCTCATTGTCTTTAAAATAATACTGCATTTCTGGAATGGTACGCTCTGGACCGAACCATTGACCCCAGGGGGTCTCCAGGAACTTATTTGACTGTAAAGTAAAAAATTCCGTTTGAAGTGGCACCAGTTGGAAGCGCACACATGCTCGGTCACCACGTTATTTGCCAAGGATCATGGGACATGCAGTCCGTCCTTCAGGGAGTGGCTCTGCTGTGTCCACTCACTTTATCCTTCCCAGCGTCCCACTGGCCCTGTGGCAGCTCCGGTCCTCCTACGCAGGGCACAAATGGATGCTTAGCATAAATGTTTGGACGTGAGCTGCAGACAGGCCTCCCACTCCCAAGAATCCAAACCCAAGGTCAGGACTCCTCCACCGCTACCTAATTACACATTACGCCTGGAATTCTGACATTCTGATCTGCATCCGTGCACATGACCTGTGCGTGGCGCTCTGCTCGCAGCGATGGGACGTGAAACCCCCCCCCCGCAATGTAACGTAAGCGGGTTCCTTTAAGTATGAAAATAATATGGATGAGTCACAGTTGCCGTCGCTTTTTTTCCATTCTATGATACTTTCTATTATAGGAGGAACAGAGCAGTTAGGTGTTCCTCCGTGCGTCTGTGTGTGTGTGTGTGTGTGCGTACACACTCCTCTCAGCCATGTGCGTCTTAGCTTTGAGTCACTACATAGCAAAGCAGTGGGCTCACATGCTCTGGAGGCCAGTGTGATGTGTTGTGCTGCACCGCTGGAAGAAACGCTGCTGATGTCATTATCGTCGTGCAGAGGTTTCCTGGAGGAAGACGTCGTGATGTGAGATATGAAGCTCGGGACTTCATATCAACAAGCGGCTTTCTTCCTTTTCTCCGACCTAATAATTTGCCCCATTGTTTGATTATTGAGTGCTCGCTCTTTTCACTTCTTTCTTTCCTCCTGTCTTCCTCTCCAGGGGATTTCTTTTTTGGAGGAGGGAGGGGGTGGGGGGGCTGGTTTAGGGAGGAGAACTCTGGCGGCGCAGGATTTTAAGTGGGGCTGCGTTTCCCTGCCAAGGAATGAGTTCACCGAAATTCTGCTTTCCCCCGAAGGAGATGTGATAAGGTTTCTGCTCGGTGGCCGGGCCCCAGCACTTGACTTGGAGAGAAGAGGAGGAGGCAGGATGGAGGGGATGGGGCGCGTCGACTGAGAGAAAAGAAGAAGAAGAAGAAACAAATCTTTGCATTGTGAAAATAAAGACGAGTGTGATCACTGAAACGCAGCTGAGTGAAAATAAACTTAAAGGTGGAAACTTTCTCTCCACAGTCTTCGACCAACGGCCCCCCTCCCCTGCCCAGCTCCTCTCTGCCCGAAGGCTACTACGAGGAAGCGGTTCCTTTGAGCCCGGGAAAAGCTCCCGAGTACATCACCTCCAGTGAGTCACGCTGTTCTGAAGGAATCTCTCAATGTTTTCATGTTTTTTTTGTAATAAACACCAAATAAATGCACGTCCTCTCTCTCAGACTACGACTCCGACGCCATGAGCAGCTCCTACGAGTCGTACGACGAGGAAGAGGAGGACGGGAAGGGCCAGAAGATGCGCCACCAGTGGCCGTCCGAGGAGGCGTCCATGGATCTGGTGAAGGACTCGCGCATCTGTGCGTTCCTGCTGCGCAAGAAACGCTTCGGCCAGTGGACCAAGCTCCTCTGCGTCATCAAAGACAACAAACTGCTGGTAAGAGACCCTCAAGTCCCGCTCTCATCTCTTATCTGAGGCCACGTTGACGACAGACCGCCACCGCCGCCTTCTCTCTTCTGTCTCTCCAGTGTTACAAGTCCTCCAAAGACCACACCCCTCAGATGGAGCTGAGCCTGTCCGGGTGCAGCATCACTCACATCCCCCGGGACGGCAAGAAGAAGAAGCACGAGCTGAAGATCGTCCACCAGGGGGCCGACGCCCTGGTGCTGGCCGTGCAGAGCAAAGAGCAGGCAGAGGAATGGCTCAAGGTACAGAACAGAAAGTTTCAGCCTTTAGGTTTCATTTTGAATGTTGTTGTCAGGGGGGTAAATTTAGACGTCCTGTTGCCTCCGTTCTTCTGACAGCACTTTAGAATAAAGGGCGGCGCCCTGCACAGGAATAACTCGGCTACAGATCCTCCGGAGGAGCCTTTTCCTGATATTGTGTGGCCGCTGGTTTGTTATGAAAATGTGTTTCACTCTGATGTCCCTTCTCTCATCGCTTCCCTCTATCTCTTATCCCCCTTTACCCCCCCGATCGTCTCTTCTCAGCGCTCTCTGATCTTTCCCTCCGGGCGCCGACCCCCCCCTGTCCAAACCCTGCGTCTATTTGTTGTCAGTGCGGCGCAAACACCTCTGGGACTCTTTTGTCTTTCAATTGCAGGAAGAAAAAAAAACAGGCCTCATCTGGTCTTTGGATTTTAAAAGAACCCCCCCCCACCTCTTTCCTCCTCACCTCTGCACTCCTTCATTTCTCCTGAGGATCTCCTGGAATTCCTTGTTTGTCCTCGACTGTATTGTGTGCTATTTTTAAGACTCCTCCTTGCCCAGTTGTCCGGCGGTATTTTCTTTTGTAATTATTTGCTCCTCCATCTTCTGCCAACTGTGCTGCAGTGAAACCACTGGGCTGCTGAATGTGCCCTGCAGACCACTGATGGAGACAAAGGTCTTTTGTGGTGATGTTTCACCCCTGTTCGGTTTGTTTGTGAGCACGATTACACAAAAACAACTGGATGGAGTCCACTTCAACTCGGTAGATGCGGTCAAGGAAGAACCCTTAGAGCCATTTCACTTATTTTCATTGTTTGCTTTCTGTGTTTTTCTCGAAGTTTCGACCACTTCACGGCAGCGAGGAAACAAAGATTAAATGTGTTTTTCTTCCTGATTCAATCACGGTAATTAGCCATTGTTTATTTTACTGAGGCAGGTGCCTGCAGGCGTTCGCAGCCACACCCGTGAAAATATACAAACGCCACGGCCACGGTTAACGCTGCCTGGAGAAAACTGGCGTCGAGAGAGCGAGCGGTTTTAGTCAGGAGCCGGGATGTTGGAGACAAACTGAACTGATAACGCTGTGGCCGCCAGTGAGGAGTTTGCTCTAAGTGCACGTGAGGTGGATTTAAAGTCCGTGTGCGGCGCTGGTGTCGTGAGCAGCAGTGACGGAGGCTCAGAGCGACAGGAACAGGAGGACGAAGGGGCACATGAGGGAACAATGGACGGAACCTGAAGCAAGATGGTGGAAGGAGAGGGTGGAGTTAAAGGAAGAGAAGAATGCAGGGCGAAGCTGAAGCCCGGAGAGTACCTGAGACTCTCCAAACCCCAGCGGTTAAACATGTAGTAATGATTCTCCCAGACGTTGTCCACTAACGACGTGTTTATAGCACGCACGTCCAAATTCTGTCCTCCGTTCCCCCCGATCGTTTCTCTGATTGTTTGCATTTCTCTCCTTTGCCTCACGCTGAAGTTTGACCTGACTTGTCTGGCAACTAAAGACACAGTGCACCACCTTCGTAGTAGTTATGAAGTAGTTTTCATGGAAGTGATCAAAACTATTATGTTGTCAGACGAGCAAAGCCATAAATATGTTGGGTTTTTTTTTCAAATATATATCCCAACTGAAGGCATTTACTGTGTATTTAAACTGCACAGAGTTCCAGTTACTGGAGCATATAAAGTTTTCAGATTTCCACTACACTTCTTACTTAATATGGTTAAAACAGCTCAGTGTATAGAAATGTGCGGTCCTGGCACATGCAAATGTAAAACTAATAAAACCACCTCAAAGCTGCAGTGTCAGTCAGGATTAGTCTCCTTTGAATTGGTTTTTATATTTTATTTTCTTCAGCTCAGAACCTGCACTGGCGTGTTCTCCGTCGCCCCACGTCCCTCCGTGTGGCGGCGCAGCGCTCCGGTGGACGGCGCTCATAACGTCGCCGCCTGTCCTGCTCTCCGGCCTCCCCGCTGCTCCCCGAGCCAAACCCTTGGAGCCACAGCCTGTCATTTTCCTCGCTAAACCCAATTATGCTCCCTGCAAGCCAAAACCAATGAGCTGAGGAGCTCTGCGCGGCCAGAGATGGTTCAGAATGCTTGTGGAAAAGACGAGGGGGAAAGTGTGTGTGTCAGGGTGCATTAGCTGACTTGCGTACACAGCGGTTGATCTGAAATCTCATTTCCCTCTGCCCGCCGCTCATCGACACACACCCCTGTCACCGCCACAGGCCGGGGACTGCCAGATCTGACGGTGGGTTGCCAGGTCTGAAGTCCAACGAGGTCACAGTAATGCACGCTGGCGCCCGGGGCCGCAGCCCTGCAGATCTCATTCGCCCCTCGTGGACTTTATTGCATAAGGATTCCGCGGACGTAGTAAAGCTGTGGTGTCTGATGTGTGCAGCAGACACCCCCGCCCCTCCACCGGCCCCTGCCATGCGCGCTTCTCCCCCTCTGGGCCGTGCGCTGCATGGGCTGCATTGCCTCATGGTCCCTTGGCCGCAGTTCAGTAGCATGATGGAATATGAGGGAGGAGGGAGTTCACCATACATGTGGCCCGCATTACCCCAGGCTGCAGGAATGAGCTGCTTAATTACGTGGCAACGGTGTGAGGAAATATTTTAGGATTTCTAAATGAGGGATCCACCCATGCGTTGGGATCCCGGCGAGGACCGAGTGCTGCGCTATAGGCATATAAATCCAAATCCCTCGGCGGCGATGAGCATGTGTGGACTTCCCGCTTTAGCTGTGCTCCCTCATGTCTTCTAGGTGATGCGAGAGGTCTGCGTTAACGGAGGCGTGGACTTGGATGGAGCTGCATCTGGATCGCCTGTGCACAGACCCGAACTGGAAAAGGTAAGACACCCAGTTTTTGGTCTCCTCCTCTTCCTCCTCCATCCCCTGAGGGAAATATTAGGCCCAGCCCCATTGCGTTCCCCAGCTGGTCTCTGGCAGTGTCTGTCATGTAGTGATGCCTGGGCAGTTTATAACAGTTGGTAGGAGCAGTGAGACTGAAATAAAATGGATCAGTTTTAGGCCGTAAAACTGAAATAATAAGCTGCAAGATGCTTAAATGGCCACTGTAACTCTGAGCTGATTATCGTGGGTTTTCCCCCCGTAGTAAATTTTACCTATTACAGACGGGATTTGATAAAATGGCTGTCAAATCTGAGATCCAGTCGTATTTATGACTCTGCATGGAATACTCTAATCCATCCTGATTCCATAGGGAGCTCTGTTTTACGGTTTACTCAAACACGCTCACACTGGGCCGTTAAACGCTGTTTGCTAAATAAGATTAGATGGGCTCTGAAGGGATAAACGCTTTATTAGCAGGTAAAATAGCAGCTAATGGAGGAGACGCACTGTTCCCAGCACATATGTGTAAATGCAGCTCTGTGTGTTTACTGGTGGAAAACGAGCCACATCAGAGGTTCCCAACTTGGCACAGCGGACTGAAGCCCGGCCTAATTATTCATCTGTAACATGTTGCAGATGCTCTCAAGGGATTTATTTATTTTTACGATGCACAATGTCAGCAGACAGCTGTGTTTGTGTGCCCACGTCCCGGCTGACCTGTCTTTTCTTAAAGAAATGTAGTTTTTGATCACTTTGTTCCTTTTTTCTGCCTCGTGCTGTGGTCAGAAGGCCTCCTGCGACCGGCCGAGCTCCGACGGAGAGGTGCCCCACGAGAACGGACACGGCGACTGCAAGGACCAAGGTGAGACTCGCCATCCGTGGCTGTCTGAACTCTGCCATTACAAAACGAATCAAAGTTAAATAAAGTGAACAGAATGATCAGTTTTTGTCTCTTGGACCCAGTTTCTAAATCCCTGGGATATCACTGATGTCTTTCCCTCCTTTTCTGTCCCATAATTCAGAGCAGCGCTGAAAAGGCCCGGCCTTTAACAATAATGCATGAAGCATGAAAAACGAGCATTTGGATTTGTTCGGCATGGATTTTACACAGAGTTGGTCTTCCCCTGCGGAACTCAGTGCCAAAGCAAAGAGGATCGGACGAAAAAGTTTCTGATAATTTACCGTTTGTTTGCTCAGCAGGCGAATTTCCTCGGGGAGATGAAGTTCATTTTACTTGTCAGCTCTGTTATTTGCATTGTCAACTAAAATTTAACACTTGTTTTTTTTCTCTCTCTCTCTCGCTCTCTCCTCGGCGAGATTGGTTCATTTTTCCAGCATCGTGTCTGAAACAGATTTCCCACCAGCTGTTAATTTCAAATCCCTGACCCAGTTTGGGTTTTTATGGAGGCAGCGCTGAGCTGTGATTCATGGCCGTGCTTGCGTAAGTCGTGATGAAGCGACAGGGAGGGTAGAAAGAGGATCCGCCGCCATCTCCCACGCGTGTTCATGCACTCGTATCAGTGGCGATGCCGGGCCTTCAACAGGTTCCTGTTGTTCGTTCCGGCCGTGCTGGAGCTGCACGGCCTCGGACTGAACTTTCACCTGCAGCTCAGGATTTGGAGGACGTTCAGGAAATATGTCTTTTGGCTTGAAAGTGAATGCCTTTATCTATTTGACTTTTCATTACTGATGGTTATTATTCTCCGAATTTGATGTTGTCCCAGCCGAGCTCAGATTACAGAAGAAATCATGATAACTGTCATCGGTGGAATAATGTTTACCTGTTGCCATGGCAACGCGGTGGAATATTAAAATACAGGAACGGTTAGTTTAGTGAAATATTCTTTGAAGAGTTAGATAAGAAGACTGAGAACGCTCCAGCTGTTAGCTCAGCTTCTGCCCTAAGATGGGGAAGGATACTGCAGCGAGTGAACCCTGGTGTCGAGCAGAGACGTCAGATCTCACCTCAGCGTTCTCCTCGTCCTTCGTCCTCCGGCTCGGCTTCATCGGCCACATTCTTTCCGAGGCTGGTAACGTAAAGTGCCGATTTACTGGAATCAAATTTACCTGTTGCTTGTCTCTTGAAGAGAAAAATGGTAATTCCTCCGTTTCGGATCGCTTTCACATCTGCGTGTCTGCTTTCCACCTCAGGCCTGCGACACGTGCGTGTGACGTGTGTTTGTTTTTTTCGTCTTACGAGAAAAGCCCTGCGACTGAAATTGAGACGGCACAGACGGGCTTCCCATTTAATTAAGGCCATCGCCATGGCGGTTGTCACATCGCATCGGGGGAAAAGGTGAAGGCAGTACGGAAAAAATTGCGACACAGAAGCCACCGAGGGCCAAAAACAATCGAACGCAAAGAGTTTCTGTCATTATCAGTTCAGATTACTGTTTATTGGTTCACTTCTGCTCTGAGCTGATTTGTGCAAGACGGAGACGCTGTGACAGTTCGAATCAGCTCTGATTATAACAGCACATCGCTGTGTGTGCATGTGTGCGTGTAGAATTGCTCCAGACGACTCAGCTTCAGTGTCTCGGCATGATGACATCAGCGGAGGGGAATGCTTTGTGTTTTTCTCCCCCAGTTCTTCTCCACTGTCTCTTCTGGGTCAGAATCTGGCATTTAGGATCCCTTTTTTTCCTGTCACAAGTTTTGACAACTTCTTTCTTTTTCTTTCTCCCTCTCACACACACACACACACACACACACACACACACACGATGCACCGCAGACCACAGCATCTAAAAAGAGTGAGCCAAGCAGAAGCTATTTTCCCCCGTTAAACAGACAGACAGATGTAACGACTCAGACATAACCTCTTAAGACCTGGATTACTTGACTTCAGCCCTCCTTCCAGCAAAAAGTGCACTGTCATTCCTATCTGGAAACTAGGGCAGCTGAAGGGCCGCAGCAGCAGCAGAGGATGCTGGGATTGCAGGCCGAGCCTAATCCACCAACAAAGAGCCTTTGAACCCACAAGGGTCTGATTAAACCCAGTGCAAGTGATTCCTAACTCGTGGTTGTTTATAGTGGGATCTAAGGTTGCTCTTTCTTCCTCTCCTCTCTTTATTACAGCATCGCAAAAGCATCCAAACGTAATTCAATCAGCAGAAGTGGCCTTGTTGCATCTCCCTCGCCAGTTTCCCCCTGTTTAGATAATGAGGCACATTAAGTCTGCGGGAGTCCTTCGGCAAAGACATCAGCATTCTCTTGCACTCAGCTAAATCCACCATCTCTGTCTCCGTGTCTTAGGGAAAGGGAAGAAGAGCTCCAAGTCGGAGCACAAGGCAGGGACGGTGGGGAAGGGCGCCGGGAAGAAGATCACTAAGATCATCGGCCTGGGGAAGAAGAAGCCGTCGACAGATGAGCAGACCTCGTCGGCGGAGGAGGACGTACCCACATGCGGTAAGATGGAGACACCGAAGTCTGCGATGACATGACCTCACTGTTTGGTGCAGGCACAGAACCACAGGCTCGTATTTCTATTAAATGCTCGAGAGACTGGGTTGTGGTAATTATCTTCAACCAGTCTTGTAGTTTTCCTACGGTTTGTGTCTGTTCCTCGTGAATGAAGTGCGTCATTAGCACCCTTCAGAATTCGTCAGTGTGTGGAGTCTGCGGTCGGACGCTATCGGCCTGTTTTGAACTGCACAATGGGTTTTCAAGGATGAATGATATCCTGATTTTCCAAGAGGGGCAGTTTGGTCCAACACATCCACCAGGCAAATGAAGTGACGACAAACAGATTCAATAAACAAAAGACCTGCAAGCAGTTATGAACGGGGTCCAAGAACTTTTTTTTCTCTTGTCGCAAAGCTTTCCACCTTCAGAGCCCTAAATAAGATGCGACACAGTGACACCTAAAGTGCAAGGTTTAAAGTTGTTTTAAGGGTTAGAACAAGGGTCCATGCAGGGTATAAAGGTGTTTGTGTAAGGGCTGGGGCCAGGGTTAGGGCTAGGGTTATGGTTAGGGCTATGGTTGGGGTTAGACTTGGGGCTAGGGCTAGAGTTAAATTGAAGGATGAGGGTTGGGCTGGGGTTAGGGTTCGGGTTAGGGTTTGGGTTGAGTTTTAAGGTTGCAAGTAGGGTTAAGGTTAGGCTCATTGCAGAGTTTAAAGTTGTTTGTAGGGTTAGAGCTAGGGTCAGTGCAATGTTTAAAGGTGTTTGTGTATGGGTTAGGGTTGGGTTTGATTCAGGACCATCGACCCCCAGTGGTCAAGGTCCCATCACAGATTAGGCTGCGAAAACAGCAAGAAGCTCCGAAACCTGGCTCACAGACCTTTGATTGACAGGCTATCTGAACGTGCTGTCCAACAACCGGTGGCGGGAGCGCTGGTGCCGCCTGAAGGACAACCAGCTGCTCCTCCACAAGGACCGGGACGACCTGAAGAGCCACATCGCCTCCTTGCCGCTGGGAGGCTGCGAGGTCAACCCGGGCCTGGACCACAAACACCCCTTCGCCTTCCGCCTGCTTCGCAACAGCCAAGAGGTGGCGGTGCTGGAGGTGAGATGAACTGAGCCCAAAGAAAATTTGAAATAATCAGAAATTTCTTCCTTGTTTAACATGAACTGATATCGACCGAATTCCTGCAGGCCTCCTCCTCCGAGGAGATGGGTGGCTGGTTGGGGGTTTTACTGGCTGAGACTGGTTCCACCACCGACCCAGCCACGCTGCACTACGACTACATCGACGTGGAGACCACCGCCAACGTCATCCAGCTGGCCAAGCAGTCCTTCTGGTGAGGGGCACAGTCCTTCTCCCTTTTTTACACGTTTCAGTGACACAGAATTTTTTTCCTATTTTTTTAATCAACCGTGGGGTATTGTCAGTTTCACCAGTAAGCGCGCCGTCTCACCTAACCGGTACCTGGACAACCCCGTCAACGGCTATGCCTGTCCCACTGGAATGGCTCTGCATTACGATGACGTCCCCATCAATGGAATGGTAAGGACAAGCCGGTGAGAACAGCCACGCTAGAACGAGACGACAGACCAGACAACAAAAAATTCGCTGGAGGTAAAAATGCACGTAGCCGCTCCAGTTAAAGGGGAACGCCTGCGGTTTAATGCCGTGCTTTCATCTCGACGGGCCACGTGTGTGTGTGTGTGTGTGTTGAACTCCAGAGAGCATTGTTTAGTTAATGATGCACATGTACTGTATGTCCCATAATGCAATATCAGAGTCACTGAAGTTTTTAGAAATAGTTTTTCAGAATAGTGGTTAGATAACAGAGATCTTTAACCATCTTGCAATTTATTTGAGAAATGCTTGTTGCGTGTGTAAATGGTTTAGTGTAACTAACGCTATCATCTCTACCTCTCCTCATTTCTGATATTTTTACCCCTGTTATGTAATGTTTCTCTGTCCTCTACCCCTCCTTTCATTTACTCCTCCTCTCCTCCTGCCTGATCCGACCCGAGGAACCTGCGGCGTTGGTCTCTGGGCGCCGGCTGGAAGGGGAGACGCACTATGAGAATGCCGAACTGTATGATAACATCCCCTCACCCAAGCTGGCCTCTCGCTATCCTCCCAAGCCTCCCTCCTCCTCCTCCTCCTCCTCCTCCTCCAAGCCTGCGGGTCACTACACAACCCCTGTTTCTAAAGTGTCCTCTAAATTCCTCTCTGCTGATACTAAAACTAAAGCCACTGCTCAGGTGACTCTCACTAACCTCTTCTGCTTCCGCTCTTTCTAATTTATACTCACCTTTCTGGGGAAAAAAAAGAATCATCTAGAATTTAGATGACTGTTAAGTAATATAGTTTATTTAAGTTATTTTATTTAATATCTTGATTCTGGATATTTGTTTATTAGAGGGATTTTAAAGGTTGGACCTTCTCTTTCTGAACTGTGCGGAGCCAGGAAAGAGGACGTAGATTAAACCTTTTGTGCAGCGGCATGTGTTGACTCACCATGTCAGGTGTTGATGTTGGCCACCCACAAGTCCCGCCTCTCTTTCCCATCAGCCTGTGAGTGGTGCTCCCCTCTGGTGTGGTTCTTAGAAATGGAGTTCTCACCATGACAGGGCCCGAGAGTCATTCCCGTCTCCGGGCTTTGGGAGCGTTTATTCAGTTGAGCTTTTTACAGCCGACTCATCATTTATAGGAAACCGTTTCTAGGTTCAGTTCTGAAATGATTCCCATGTGAAACCTGCTCCTTGACGTGTGTCTGAACACATACGGTGGTACTGTGTTCACGCCCATATTGTGTTTCCTTCCTCCCCTTTACAATGAACATGGGCTCTGTGTGTAATTTATATTTTTACAGCCCTCCTCTAAGTACCAGCCTGGCCTCCACAGCCTCATAAGACGCTGCATGGTTTTGTACGGAGCTCCGCCGCCTCCTCCTCCGCCTCGCCGCACCTTTGATGTGTGTGCCATGTGTGGCGTGTCCGAGGGGTGTTAACATCGCCTCTGCTGCCACAAAGCAGCTCCACTAAAACAAGTAGACTCCAGCGAGGTGTAGAGCAGGCAGCGCAGGTTGAGGGCGGCGTGAAGACTAGGCAGGCATTTCTCTCTTGCTTATCCTAATTTAAACAGAACGTGTTCATGGGTTTAAGCAAATCTCCGACATCTCTTTCCAGTGTTTGCATGTAAGCAAAAAAGGATGACGTTTGAAAGGCACATAAATCATTTGACTGACGTTTTGCATGTTGCATATGAAAACGTCTCTTTTGGTGACGTCAGTTCGATAACTTCTGTACCAACATTTTTTTCAATTGCGGCAACATGAATCTTCCCAGTGGAGAACAAATGTTTCCGATCATTTCCTCGACACATGAATGCACCATAAGTCCCTTAACCAGCTTCTAAATAGAAATACGGATTTACTATGAAGGCGTTTCACATGTTGATGTCGTAGGGTCGTCAGTGCAGCTTCATATATCTTGTTTGTGCAAAATTTAAAAAAAGGTAATTTGATCCTTTTTCTCCTCCAATCAGTTCAAAGGAAAGAAGGGCGCAGCAACCAACGGCGTGGCATCAAAGCAGAAGGTGGAGGCAAAGAGCCAGTCCAAGAAGAATGGAGTCAACGGGACCAATGGGACGGCCACTCTGAAACGCAACAACTCCAGTAAGTGGGCAGAAACACAGACGTCTGCAAAACTGAAGACGTGACGGTAGAATACAAAACAAGGTCACATTTCTGACAGTGGCCCGTCTCCCTCAGTCAGCTGCTGTCAGTGAGCAGCAGACAGTGAGTCTGGCTCCCCCAGACTCAGCCTCACCACCACTGATTGCTTTCTAGCAAAGCTCTGCTCCGCAGCAATTTGGAAAATGCAGGATGTCCAAATTACAGTTGGTTAAAGCAAAGGGGGGGGGGGTAAATAACTCGAAAACCTAAAAAGCCTATCCTTACCCTTGAGACCGTTGGTGTGACGCACGCGGGCCGGACCCGAGCCCCCTGCCAGCCCCCTGTCCCACCTCAGCGGGACAGGCTGGATTTGGTCGTGTCCGAGCCCGCGGCGGAAAACCGTTTTCCTTTTATGCCTGAAGTGTGAACGAGCCGGGTTTCAACCATGCGTCTGTAGCTCGTCGGGATGGAAATAATTAGACATGCCGCGCAGACCTCATGTTTCCAGTGTCAAGTAGGGGTATCGAATTTGAAGTTGTCAGCGTGGTTGGATTGAGTGATTCCTCGTGAGCGGCTCCTCGAGGCTGCCGCCGTGGGCTCAACGGGTTTCTGGGCACTTCAGGTCTCACCAGTGTCCTGATATTAAAGGATCCACTTAAGTCAGAGCTAAAACTTAAACCGATATTCTTTGACTTTTTTGTGCAGACGCGGAGCAGTGCAAGTACGGGAAGAACCGCGTGGAGGCCGATGCCAAGCGGCTGCAGGCCAAGGAGGACGAGCTGATGAAGAAGAAGCAGGAGATCAGGAACCATCTGACGCAGCTGAAGAAGGAGAGGAGGGACCTGCGCACAGCCGTGGAGGCCGCTGCCGGTAGGAGACGCGTCTCAACAGTTTCATTTGAAGGAGCAGGAAATGGTTGTGTAGTTTTAAATGATTTGCTGTCCATCAGGCAAGCGTTCGCACGGCTCCCTGTCGGAGCGGCTGAAGAAGGTGGAGGAGCAGTGCCGGCAGAAGGAGGAGGAGAGGGTGAACCTGGAGCTGGAGCAGACGGAGGTGAAGGAGAGCTTGAAAAAGGCGCTGAGCGGCGGGGTCACCCTGGGCCTCACCATCGAACCCAAAGCTGGCTCCGCCTGCCTCCAGGTCAGAGCACGTCTGCTGTCTCCCGCGGTTCATTGGCACCTCGTCTGCGTCTGCCAGCCCTAACTCCTCCCCTCTCTCCCCACGCAGTCGCCGGCCGTGCAGCGGCGGACGCAGGAGTCCTCTCCCTTCTCCAGCTGCGACACCAGCGACACAGAGTCCTGCTCCCTGCCGGTCAACAGCGCGTCGCTGCTCCGCCGGCAGCCGGTGGGTCAGAAGACCCCCACGGTGCGGGGACACGTCCTCAGGAAGGCCAAGGTCAGAGCTCACAGGCTGGACGGGGGCTAGAGCCGCGTACAGTTTGAATGCGGACATTAGAAAGGTCATGATCGTGCCCTCGCTCTGGAGGAGGTCACTGAGTCTGAGACTCATTCCACTTGAGTGATGGCGATTAAAGGTGATTTTATTGTTTGTGATGATCAACAAACTAAGCCTGTCTGTCTCTGTGTTTTGCAGGAATGGGAGCAGAAGAACGGAACATAAACCGCTCGCCTGCTCACGTCCCCCTTGACTTTCATTCCTTTTTAAATTTCTTTTTTAAAAAGTATTGTCTATATATTTATTTAAAACACAGAGTGCTGAGGAGGACGCAGTCCTGCTTTTCGCCTACAGTCACAGCAGACAGCCATTCTTCTGTCGAGCATGCTTGGTAAACTAAGTTGTGTTTGTCGTCCGCTGCACTTTTCCTTTTTGAGCGAACACCTGGTGTTATTTTCTCCCATCCAGAATCTGTTCCGGCAGTTTGGCTTGACAAGGGTCAAAGGTCAAAACCAAGTATTTATTTGTAAATGTTTAAAGGAAATACTAGCTTCCCTTTGTTTATTTATGTTGATATATTTAATTTTTGTTTCTTTTTGTGGAATTTGTGGCAAACAGAGATCATGGTCAGAATAATGGGAACACACCAGCTGTCAAGGGCCGTTTCAAGAAGCACAATTATCCCGATGACTGATTCATGCAGAGCAGCATAGGAATGGAAAGACAGAACAGCAATGAGCCTAGTTCACAAACACACAATCTCAAAACCAAACCAGCAGAACACAGACTGGGTCATGAAAACAAGTCTCCTTTAAAGGAGTAAATAGTGGTTTACTCTCTCACAGTCACCTCGGCTGATTTTGCTTCTTCAAATACTCACTGAATTGTGTGTGTGTGTGTGTGTGTGTGTGTGTGTGTGTGTGAGTGTGTGAGTGTGTGAGTGAGTGAGTGAGTGAGTGAGAGCTCAAATGTCTCCAAGGCACATTCCAAACCCATTTAAAAAAAATACGCTGACCCAAACAGGGATGCTGTAAACCCTCAGTTGTGTTCTACAGAAGACTGTGACTTCCTTAGACTCACACAACCTTGGACTTAACCTAACGAGTCTTAACCCTCAAACCACCCACTGAAAGTGTGGACCGGCAAAAATATCCTCTCTCCATGGGGCACGCCCACACACACACACTCTCATCACTTGCCAACGGTGCTTTCTTTGATAAAACCTCCACTGCCTATGCTTTGCTGCCATGTTGATTGCTGTGTGCAGCACCGGGGCGCCGCCCGCTCCTCAGTTTTGTACATATTCTTCTGTCCCCCTCCCGCCTTCAGATGAGATCCCCGCCACTGTGCGAGCTGTAGGGATTAGTCATCAGCATGGAGACGAGCGCGTAGGGGACTTGTGTCTATGAACTGTTTGCTGGTCGCGACCCCTAGCAGGACATCGCGACCCTAGGCGTGGCCTAGCAGGACGTCTGATGTCAGTCAATGTGAACCTGCTGTACATACAGTAGCTTGTGGGAGAGGGTGGGGGGGGGGGTTACAGACGCATGCATCAGTGTTATTTGCACCTTATACGTTTCCTCCTCTTTTGTATATCTGAGACAGTCTCCGCCTCGGTGACAGATACGCTTTTACATAAATGAAAAAATAAACTTCTCTGACAAGCGGCTCGCGGCGACTCTGTGTTTCGTTGTTGGGGCTGAAGAAAAAGCAGAATTGTAAGATCGACTTCCTGATCCTTCATCGAAAGTTGAAGTTTGTTTGATCATGCAAATCATGACTCTCTGGCTCCCTTCTGATGCAGCACATCTCAACACAGACGTCCAGCCAGTGCTGCATGTCCCTGCTCCCTTGACTCATGCACGTCCCACAAGATGCCACAAGAGGTTCCTGCTGTTTCTTTGGTTTATTGCAGGTCAGTGGATTTTTATCATTTTTATTCATGTTTTTTTAAGGGGAGGATTCTTTTTAAACACAATGTGCTTGATATATAATGATGTATTCAATCTGAAGACGCATAGAAAGGACAGTAATGAGAAACAAATATTTTTGAATCGACAAATAAGTCATAGGTTAGTATGTGGTTTTTTTCCATAAATTTTTTTTTTTTTTTTGGCCCAAAACTCGATGAAAACGTCATAGGTTAGCATGTCTTTTGCTAAAAATGGCATTGGTTCCAAAATATAAGCAAACAATTTTCATCTGAAAATCGACCAAAAAGTCATAGGTTAGTATGTCGTTTTTTTCAAATAATTTTTTTTTTTTTTGGCCTGGAAATCAATGCAAAGGGCATAGATTAGCCTGTGTGTTGCAGCAAATGTGGTTTCGGCCCAAAAAATTACATGTGAAAAATCGACAAAAAAGTCAAAGGTGAGTACAGGAGCCTCAAACTCAATTTACCTGGGGAAGCAGAGTCTGGGT
The DNA here is from genome assembly GCA_016785235.1 of Pseudorhombus dupliciocellatus. Classification (NCBI taxonomy): domain Eukaryota; kingdom Metazoa; phylum Chordata; class Actinopteri; order Pleuronectiformes; family Paralichthyidae; genus Pseudorhombus; species Pseudorhombus dupliciocellatus. The sequence goes on along the minus strand of JAFBJW010000501.1, from coordinate 249,767 downwards.
GAGGCTGGGCCGCCTCAGGTTATCCACAAGAAAAGCTCTGATATAAACATTCCAATGTTCTTATCTTAAATCTACTTACTATCTTATAAAGTAGCATATTTAAATTGAAGTTTAATCACAAACGTTTTACAACAACTACAAACACAAAAACAAGCAAATTAATTGAAATGAGCTAAATTGAAAAATATTTTTATGTAAATAAAAAACAAAAACATGTTAAATAGATTCAAAAGTTTCTAGTTTCAAAGTAAACGTTTACTTATCAATGGTCTGTTTTCTAGTGGTCTCATACTGAGGGTTCTTCATGTTAGAAAGAGTTTAGTTCATCCTCTGCAGTATTTATACTTCTATTCCACGCTAACATTTAACAAATACACTAACAATTCCCTGGTTATTTATATTGAATATTGTTTTTGTGTTGTTATTGTGAGATGATGAAGATCGTTGAATTTTCTTTGTTTGCAGTCACTTGCCGGGGGAATGTTAATTTTAGAGCCTCTGCCTCAACCTCTGAGTCTCTCCCCAACTGACGTTGAAGCGGTGCTGTGCAAAACCAGAGCACACAAAGCGGCAGGCCCTGATGGCATCCCTGGGCGTGTTCTCCGAGCATGTGCGGGGGAGCTGGCAGGAGTATTGACGGACATATTCAACCTGTCTTTGGCCTGTTCGGTTGTACCGACCTGCTTCAAGTCCACCTCCATAGTTCCGGTTCCAAAGAATTCCAATCCATCACAGCTGAACGACTATCGGCCGGTTGCGCTCACCCCCATCATCTCCAAGTGCTTCGAGCAGCTGGTTCTAGCACACCTCAAGACCTGTCTTCCTCCCACCCTGGACCCCTACCAGTTTGCATACCGCAAGAACAGAAGCACAGAAGATGCAGTCTCCACTGCTCTGCACTCTGTCCTCCCACACCTAGACAATAAAGACTCGTACGCCAGAATGCTGTTCATTGATTTCAGTTCAGCGTTCAACACTGTCATCCCAGCAAAACTCATTAACAAACTGACAGACCTGGGCATCAGCACGTCCATCTGCAACTGGTGATTAGACTTCCTGACCAGCAGGCCCCAACATGTCAGACTGGATCGCCTCAGTTCCTCCACCCTAACCATCAACACTGGAGTACCACAAGGCTGTGTGATGAGTCCGTTCCTCTACTCCCTCTTCACCCATGACTGCAGACCTGTCCATGGTTCCAACACCATCATCAAGTTTGCTGACGACACCACGGTGATGGCCTCATCAAAAACAACGATGAGTCGGCCTACAGGGAGGAGGGTCGTTAGGGTTGTGTGAGAATGAGGAGAAGAATTTCACCATCATCAAGCGTGGCCCGATAGCTCAGTGGTAGAGCACTAGGCCTGGGGACCCCAGGTTGGCTGGTTCGAATCCCGCTTGTTGGTTAGTGTCAGGATTTTTACTGCTAGATCTAAGGTTGTCAGCACATGCAGACTCTAGGTGTTTGTCTCTTGCATGCTATGTTTAATAAAGATTGAAACATTTGCTTCTAAGTGTGACTTCTTTAGCCTTCATTAGCAGGGTGGAAACAGGCATGAACACAGCAGCAAGACTGGGATCTGTTCCTCTATAAAACGACCTCCAGCAGGAGTTTTCAGTTTTCCTTTTTCAAATAAAAATAAAATCATCACTAATTTGTGTCTCCGATTTGTTGGACCTCGAGAGACAACTGGTAATGAGAATGAGGAGACGTATTTCAGCATGATAGTGGGCAAGTGGCTCAGTGGTAGAGCGCTCGCCACGGTGATTGGCCTCATCAAAAACAACGATGAGTCGGCCTACAGGGAGGAGGTGGATCGTCTGGCCGAGTGGTGCAACGACAACAACCTGCTGCTGAACACTGAGAAGACCAAAGAGCTCATCGTGGACTTCAGGAGACAGGCTGACCCTCACCCACCCATCCAGATCAACGGAGCTGCGGTGGAGCGTGTGAGCAGCTTCAGATTCCTGGGGATCCACATCTCTGAGGACCTCACCTGGTCGACCAACTGCTCCAAGCTGGTCAAGAAGGCCCACCAGCGCCTCTTCTTTCTGAGGACCCTGAGGAATAACCATCTCTCCTCAGATATCCTGGTGAACTTCTACCGCTGCACCATCGAGAGCATCCTGACCAGCTGCATCACGGTCTGGTATGGGAACTGCTCGGTCACGGACCGTAAGGCGCTGCAGAAGGTGGTGAAAACTGCCCAACGCATCGCTGGTGCACCGCTTCCTGCTGTGGAGCACATCTACAGGAAAAGGTGTCTCAGACGGGCCGGGACCATCGCCAAAGACCCCCACCACCCTGCACATGGACTGTTTACCCCCCTACCCTCTGAGAGGCGCTTCAGGAGCCTCCGGACCAGAACCACCCGGTTCCGGAACAGCTTTTTCCCTACAGCTGTCACTCTCCTGAACTCTGCCTCCTGATAACTGTAACCTCATCTGAGATTATTACATACTGTTATATACTATGTATATATTATCACATTTGATTTAATCTAATCATCACTGTACATATAGACTGGCCAATTTATATTGTATACACCCATATTATAACTTGTAATACCTAATTCCATACCTATAATTACCCCTGATTAGATTTGACCTGTTATAGTCTTCTATTTATATATCAAGATTGTCATTTACACTGTTACATTTACTATAACCTATTTATAGCCTGTTATAGCTTGTTTACTTCATTTTTTATATTATATTATCGTCTGTTAATAGCCATTCATATACCTATTTATAGAATATCATGTTCATAGGATTCTTTGACGACATTGCAATAGCATTTACATATGTTAATACTGTATATTCTGTATATTTTTATTCAATTGCTATAGCACTTCTGGTTGGATGCAATCTTCTTTTCGTTGCCTTGTACTTGTGACTTGTGCAATGACAATAAATTGAATCTAATCTAATCTAATCTTATTTTTGGGTGTCTTAATGTTTTACTGAAACTCACAACATGTCCGTTCAGGCAGGTTGTCGTTAGGGTTGTGTGAGAATGAGGAGACGAATTTCACCATCATCAAGCGTGGCCCGATAGCTCAGTGGTAGAGCACTAGGCCTGGGGACCCCAGGTTGGCCGGTTCGAATCCCGCTTGTCAGTTAGTGTCAGGATTTTTACTGCTAGATCTAAGGTTGTCAGCACATGCTGACTCCAGGTGTTTGTCTCTTGCATGCTATGTTTAATAAAGATTGAAACATTTGCTTCCAAGTGTGACTTCTTTAGCCTTCATTAGCAGGGTGGAAACAGGCATGAACACAGCAGCAAGACTGGGATCTGTTCCTCTATAAAACGACCTCCAGCAGGAGTTTTCAGTTTTCCTTTTTCAAATAAAAATAAAATCATCACTAATTTGTGTCTCCGATTTGTTGGACCTTGAGAGACAACTGGTAATGAGAATGAGGAGACATATTTCAGCATGATAGTGGGCAAGTGGCTCAGTGGTAGAGCGCTCGGCATGTGGAGCCGAAGTTGGCTGGTTCGAATCCCGCTTGTGGATGGTTGGAGTTATTTTTTATTTTTTTTTGTCACTTTGTCCTGTGACCACAAGAAATTGTCACCTCCTAATAAGTGCGCAAAAATAAAAGTTGAATTCTCTTGTGTCTTTGCAGACATGCAGTGGCACAAACACAGGTAGCTCTGCAGCAGGTGGACACATTACACAACACAGTAAAAACAGACCAGAATGTAAGATACTGGATCCTAAAAGGGTTCAGGAATAAGTCTCAGGATCTTTCAGGACAATATAAATCAAGAAAACACTGAAGTTCTTATTTTTTTTTTTTTGGTCACTTTTTCCTGTGACCACAATATTTTGCCACCTCCTAATAAGTGCGCACGCAGAAATCAACAGCAAGAAAACGCCTCGTGTGGTTAAAGTGGGTATTACAACAAAAAAACGGCGTGCGCACTTATTAGGAGGTGGCAAAATATTGTGGTCACAGGAAAAAGTGACCAAAAAAAAAAAAATAAGAACTTCAGTGTTTTCTTGATTTATATTGTCCTGAAAGATCCTGAGACTTATTCCTGAACCCTTTTAGGATCCAGTATCTTACATTCTGGTCTGTTTTTACTGTGTTGTGTAATGTGTCCACCTGCTGCAGAGCTACCTGTGTTTGTGCCACTGCATGTCTGCAAAGACACAAGAGAATTCAACTTTTATTTTTGCGCACTTATTAGGAGGTGACAATTTCTTGTGGTCACAGGACAAAGTGACAAAAAAAAATAAAAAATAACTCCAACCATCCACAAGTGGGATTCAAACCAGCCAACTTCGGCTCCACATGCCGAGCGCTCTACCACTGAGCCACTTGCCCACTATCATGCTGAAATACGTCTCCTCATTCTCATTACCAGTTGTCTCTCAAGGTCCAACAAATCGGAGACACAAATTAGTGATGATTTTATTTTTATTTGAAAAAGGAAAACTGAAAACTCCTGCTGGAGGTCGTTTTATAGAGGAACAGATCCCAGTCTTGCTGCTGTGTTCATGCCTGTTTCCACCCTGCTAATGAAGGCTAAAGAAGTCACACTTGGAAGCAAATGTTTCAATCTTTAGTAAACATAGCATGCAAGAGACAAACACCTAGAGTCAGCATGTGCTGACAACCTTAGATCTAGCAGTAAAAATCCTGACACTAACCGACAAGCGGGATTCGAACCGGCCAACCTGGGGTCCCCAGCCCTAGTGCTCTACCACTGAGCTATCAGGCCGCTCTCGTTAATGGTGGTGAAAAATGTTTTTTTTCCCCAAAAAGTCGATGAAAACTGCAGACAGAACTGAGAATTATTTCAATACTCCTTTATAACAGGATGAAACTACAACATTTTCTCACAAAAGTCAAAACACCTCAGGGACAGCAACCGGTGAATCAATTTAAATTCATTACAACAAAAATGTATTTACTGTCCTTTTAACAATCGCAGCATCTGTTATCTGATGCTACTGCCTTGAACATGACAACGCTCAGGTTAAATTAGTCATATGTTACAAGGAATGAATACCGCTGCTTACATGTATGTGTAAGATGTTGAAAATCACTCAGTGCGAAATCTTCTGTGCTTTGATTACATTTTGAACCAAACAGGCGGCAGCAGTTACAGCGTCCACTTCAAACACCTACGGAGACAGAAGAAGATCTTATGTAAATAAAACTACTTGTACCACCATCGTCTGTACTCATCTCTTAGTCCATCTAGTAGGTTGTAACAAGACTACAAAGCCCTGACTGCAGATAAACCAGGTTGGACAAATCTTTCTAACTTAACAATGCACTTCAGACTTATCCTCGAAAGCTCTGCGTGAAAACAGTAAGCAGTTGTGTGTGCAGACAAACCGGGTCTCTCTGTGAGTACACAGACACTTGCTGGAGCAGTAGCGTCCTCCGCAGGTGGTGCATGTGTAGTGCGAGGGGAAGCCGCAGACACAGCAGAAGTGACGGGGAGGCAGCGACGAGGCGGGGGCCGCAGCTGACAGATAATTGGGTTCCGGCTTCTCCGACAGGTTCTACCAATCAGAAAAGAGGGGAGAAGTGAGCATACAGGTCAGCCAATGAGAACAGGTTAAAGCAAGGCAAGGCAGTTTTATTTATATACATGTACATCAATATGCTTTACATAAAAAACATACACAAAACAAAGGAAATTCAAAGGTGTTTTAGCCTACAATTCAAAAATTAAATGAATAAAACAATATAGAATAAAACAGACAGAGATACAAGCAATGGAGTTTTACATTTTTTGATACCTTAGTGTTTTTTAATAAAATGTGAATAAAAGTGATAAATGAACATGTTAAAAATGAAATCACTCTTTTGTTGACCAAACTATAATGAAAATCATCATCTTATAATTTCTTAAGTATATTGCAAAAATGCATTCATTCTAATTGGGGTCGTTTTTGACCCCACTCATGGAAGAGTGGGGCAGTGGCACAAAAATGACAATATCTTAAAATTAATGACTTATTTTTTAAATGCAAATGGCACCATGTCACAAACAAGTTCTATGAGGAATACCTGGAGTATGACAGTATAACAGCTTATGCATCTAAGGGTTAAAAGAGCTTAGTCGTAAGCACACAAAAGTAAAAATGTTTTTAACCTGCACTTAAATGTTAACAGTAGCGGCTGATCTCGGTTTAGTCTGGCATGCAGGACTCACCTCCTCCTCCAGCAGAGTGGTAAAGTTTTTCCTGAAACGTTGTTTGAAGTGGTCGCCCCTCGTCTTCCTCCTCTTCTTCTCTGGAGAGAAACATTTGAAAGCACGTTACACGAGAGGGAAGCGAGGCGACGGGGCACAGCGTCCAATCAGGACTCAAGAACTGTTCTATTTTGAAGGAATAGTTGAGCAAAAGATTTGAATTTACTCATCATCTCCACACCAAGGGTGGAGTGTCCTCAATAAAAAACAACAACATATTCACAGTGTGGTGGAGTCAAGGTCCACATGAAGGCGTTGGGACAGTGCTATGATGGACAGGAGGTCTCACCTCAGGTGATGGGATATTCTTATTACTGACTTGAATCTCTTAATCTCTACAGTGAAAAGAATGAATCTTATTTTGAGTCATTTCGTCATTTTTCCAGCAGGTGGCGCTGTACCCCTTGTAAGGCAAAACCGGGTTTCTAAACACACAGTATAGTCCACAAAATGCCACAAGAAATAAAGTAACTACACACCACAATAAATGACCTTTGTCCTGACTTGTGTCCTGTCCTTAGCATCACTCCTCACCTGGTTCCTCTGTCTCACTGAAGGCGGGCAGCCGGGCCGTCGGACCTGGGGGAGGGAGGGAGGACAGCGGGTCGTCCTGGGGACCCAAAGTGAAAACAGTCAGATGGCTGGAAACCACGACCATGAAGGAGAAAGAACGCTGCACCTCCTCCTCCTTCTCCTCCCGCTAACCTGGAAGTTGTCTTTCTCCAGAGCCTCCAGCTGACGGGTCAAACGTCTCTGTCTCGTCGCTTCGTCCAAGACTCTGCGCTGACCCTCCACCCGAGCTGAGGGACAGAGACGTGTTAACATAAGGACAGTTAAGTTGCGGTAACGCTGCGTTTCTCTGAATCTTTTCGCCAAATCGTTCTCACCGGACGTTTTCTTCTCCAGCACCATACTGCACTTCCACTTCCGCACTACGGCAGCCGCAGAGGGACAAACTGAGGCAGCCCAAACGCGATTCGTATTCCGATCACTGAAACTGAAGAAAAAACGTACCCGGAAGGTGAGTCGCTAGGGGAATTAAGTTTGGTTTGATTCGTCACAAAGAAAGTAGAAACTCCTTCAAATAAAATTACAGTTCAGTGATTTGGTTAAACAATTTCAAATGAGGATTTTAAAAAATCCGCAAATAACACTTGCACTTGCAGTGAAGCTTTTATTTTTGTAAATGTATTTCATAAAATAATCGCAGTTCAATTCTGAGTTCAGGTAACTATTTAGAAGCCAAACGATCAGAAGCAGAACATATACTGAATGAATAAAAAAACAATTATAGAGGAAAAAATACTTACCAGCTTCACATCTGAAACAAATCCAACCCGCAGTAACAGTACAATTATTTATTAAAATCTCAAAACATTAACAAACGTCATTAACAAATAATTTAATGCAGTTTGTACAAAGCTGATTTCTTGTATCGACAGGCACGCTGAGAAAACTACAAGACATGTCAGGCGGAAACCTCGTCCCTTAAACACTCGACACGATATAAATAGTTATAAACAGAGGAAACGATGGAGTCACAGTTGCATCTCTGCTACAGCATCAAACTGAAAATATAAAGACATGAAATTTCAAAAACCATGAAGAATAAAACATGAAAATATAAAAAAGCTTCTTATGTTTTCTCAGTAATATCTTGAAGCAGAATTTTACCTCTATTTAAGCATTTAACAAAAATACTTTTACCTTGAATATATTTTCTTTTTCACTATTTTCATTAAGCTCACTGTTGTGATCCCCATCATCATCACAGTTGGTTGCCATGGTAATTCCATTGATCACAATTAGTGGCAGATGATTAGGGTTTCAAAATCAAGCTGATGAAACGTGATCCTGTAGAGGGCGCTGTGGATCAAGGTTAGAGAGTAACTGCAGAGTTGATGAACACAGAATTGGAGTGATATGTTTGCATAGATTCAGGTTGCGGTTAAATAAGGCAGCACGGTGGCGGTTTACAACAGACCCATTTTTTTGAAATGTCTTTGCTTCTTTATCTGAGGCTACGAATGAATGAAATAAAGTGACTCAGACTTGTAACACCTGGTATGAGGACGCACTGAAATGAATCGTGTGATTGTCAGCTGAAGGACGATCATCCAATCAGAAACAAAACAAAAAGCACCTCATCACCTCTATCCCTCCGCCCAGTCTGTCTTTACTTGTGATGATGAGGAAGGTGCTCACGCACACACATGAAAAATTCAGGGGTCAACGAAAGACACCATGATGTATCTGGTCCCTCTAGTGGTGGGCAGACCCTCGTGGTAGTGGGTCAGACGCCCAGGGTGCATGAAGGTCCAGCCCTTCCTGGGAGACTCCACCTTACAGTCGTAACGCAGGAACCTGCAGCCTCCACCCTGGACACACACACCCAGTGATGAGTGTTATGAAAGACCTTCCTAAAACCTTCACCTTATCTTTTTTTTTTTTCTCTTTCATGCATGTACCTCGTAGTCGATGTTCTTGCTGTTCAGGGCTATATTGATGGTGAAGGTGGATGAGTCGTGATGCGGTCGCAGAGCCGGCTGCTCGTCAGGGCGGTAACGGACCACGAAGTTCATAATGGCCTGGGACTACACACACACACACACAAAATATTCCAATGATGTGTAAAACCATAGTAAGGTCCTAACTTTACTTTGAGGTAACTTTACTCTGTAGTATCATGACAGTACCTTGGGATAATACCCAGGATAGAGTTTTTCAGTGACAGGAGAGATATATTCCTTCAGGAATTTCAGCCACTCCTTCTCGAAGCCGATCTGGTTCATGTGAATGTCCACAGTTGGGACGTTTTCGTAGCCGCCGGCCAGACGCTCGTCCTGAACACAAGGAAAAGACTTGAAGTTTCAAAGCCGAACTTCTCAAGCTTGTTCTCAGGTGGTCAGACAGGTGAGCGTTACCTTGTGTGATCCTCCAGACCACTTGTCGCTCTCCTCCATGGTCTCAACCAGATGATCGCACATCTTTTCTGAGAAAGCCGGGAACCAGTAAACATCTGGACAGGGCTGAGACACACACGTCGCTTACTTACATGATCTGACATCATTCTGCTGATATTAAAAACGTCCGTCGTTGGTTACCTGCTCCACGAAGCTCTTATCTTCGAAAACCTTGGAGTAGTTCTCGTGGATGTACTTCTCCTTCCAGTCCTGTAAACGCACAAACACACACTCAGCCGGGGGTTCCTCTCAGGTCATGGCATGTTGGTGCGTGTGTGGTCACGTGTGCTCCACTGACCACAGGGTTGTCAAAGATCTGCCACATGTCAGGGTGCAGCCTGGATGTGTTGAAATTGGTGGAAGCCACCAGGCGGCCGAACTCATCGCGGTTTGACACGAACATGAAGATGCCCTGTGGACACAGGCGTTAATTCCTTCATACCCAGCCTCTGGTCGTCTTCACATTCAGCCGCTGACCCACGTTACCTGGTCTCTGATGGTCTTGCAAAACACCATGTCAGGGTCCATGCCCTCCCCCACGTACAGACTCATCTGGGACAGCTTGGAGCGCAGCACGCTGCCTTTGATCAGGTAGGCCTGAGTGATGTACGGCACGTTCCACAGGCCGCTGGACACACGAAAGCATTTCATTTGAGTCAAATTGTGTGTTTACTTTGTGTGTGAGAGACAGAGAGCGAGACTCACATCCTCTTTCCCTGGACGATCTCGATGTAGTCTTCAGATCTCGAGTAGTATCCCTCAGGACTGAGAGCGCCCCAGAAGTTACTCCACAGCTTCCCATGTTTTGAAAGCATGGGGGCGATGACAGATCTTAGAGAGACACGACAACAATCAGTGAAAGCTATGATCATTTCTTCAAATGAATCTTTTAGGACTCTTTCGCGCCACAAACATACGAACGCCTTATGAACACACAGGAGGCTACGCACTTGTTTTCCTCGATCAGTATCCTCAGTGTGTCGGGATTCGTCAACGCCACGTCAGAGTCGATGCTGAAGTAATAATCACATGCTGGATCCTTCTTACACGCATCGCTGCACACACACACACCAACACATGATTATGAACTGAGGCTCATTGTTTGTCAGGATTCTACCGAGTGGGTTCCACTCACACAGCCATGGTCCTGGCCTTGTCCTCCTGCAGGTTCTCCTCAGGTCCGACCAGCAGGGCGTCGGGGAACAGCGACCTGTGACGCTCCCAGAATCTCTGAATGTGACGCTCGTGGTACACGACCTGAGTAACAGGTGAACACACGCGTCAGAGCGGCCGTGACCGGAACACGTCAGAGTTTTCTCCCGCGTGCCTGCGTCAGTATCGTACGTTGTTGTGGATGAAGAGGTGGATCCTCGCCGTGGGGTAGTTGAGCGTGGCTAGACGGTCGAGGAACTCCTCCATGAAGGGGGTGGCGTGTTCGATAAACACGGCCACGTGAACCAGGGGCATCTCCTCGTCCTGAAAACACAACAGCTCCTGGTGAGTCCGTGCGGAAGATGAATCAGGAGTTGTCACTTCGGGGGAGCTCACTCACTGGAACCTCGTTGTAGAAGAGCAGGTCGTCATCGCAGATGCTACATCCACTCTCGTAGGTCCACGCCGTGGGGACGTAGTTGCCGAGGTAATTCAACTGCAGCTGCAGTGATAAAGACACATCTGATTGGCTCACCCCCTCAGTGTTTCAGTTATTGATGGTTTCGTCACGTCACATGGTTCTGGTTGGTCGTTACCTTGGTGGGTCCGTTGCCATGGATGACAACGGGGAGCGTGTCGAAGGCGACGTTCCTTGCTCTGACCTTCGCCCTCTCAAACTTCAAGACGACTTCATCTGAGGGACGGAGACGAAGGGTCAACACCTGTCGACTGTGCAGGGACAGACGTTTGTGTGAGTGTGTCTTACCGACGGCTCCATTCAGGTTCTGGAAGATTCTGGATCGGTGATCCAGCGTCATGTTGAACTTGGTCTGAGGAGACACAAGACATCACCCACGGGCTGTCAGAACTTTAATGTGAATGATTTGATTCATTTATGAGGCGTTAAACATGAGCAGCAGACTGTGGCGTCAGGTCACCCGCTGGGCCTTGTCCAGGTAGATCTTGGTGTAGAAGAGCTGGTCGTCGTCGCTGTCTTTGTGCTTCCACTGCTGGACCATTTCACTGAGTTCTGGAGCGAAGCCGATGAAACCTAAACCGAGAGGAAGAGTTTCTCATCATCACTTTCTACTTTTGATTTTAATCTCAGATTCAGGTCAGTCTTCGAGTGCACAGTTTAATTCCAGACCTCCTGAGTTGAGGTAGCGCTTCCCAGAATGCACCACAGGATACTTTGAGGCCAGCCTCTGGTCGGGCCAGCAGAACCCCTCGGCTGAGAAAACCACGCGATGGCCGAGACGTTTGAATTTGGAGAGCAGCTCCTCCGGGCCCGACGCGAAGATGACATCATAACTACAGAGAGACGAGGACGAGTCAGAGATCACGTGATAAAGTCTGTGAGTAACCCTGCTGCACAGGTGCATCATGGTCCTTTTACCTGCGTGAGAAGAGCGGGCGAGGAAACGAGAGAAGGGTGGAATACAGAGGGAGGTGTGGCGGGAGGGGACAGGAAGAGAAAAGGAGGACAGGGTTAAATAACACACACGGTTTACCTGTCCACGAACAAGATGATCATGTCCGTTTTGTCGGAGTGTTTGAGCAGCTCCTTCTTCAACCATCTGACCTTCTGACCTCCACCCACCGTCCGAGCCACGTCTCCTCCTTTCCACTCCTCCCCCAGACCCAGCACCTGCACACGTGAAGATCCCACTCGTTAGGGGTTGGATTTCATTGTTGTTTATAGACTGACTGTGTGTGTGCGTTACCTTCACTGTGTAGTTGAACTCTCTGATCGTCCTCATGAAGCGGTTGAAGCCGTCTGTCTCCTCTGTTGCCGCAGTGATCACCAGCAGGTTTTCTATAAAGACAACACGGTGACATGCATTTGATAAACATGAAATCAGTCACATGTTCAACCCAACATGTTCTGTCTGCTATTACTGATCGACAGTCACCACCTCAGATGTGTATTTTAAAAGGTCGGCTCAATAAAATTACCGACGGAGACGAGGCTGAGCTGGCGGAGCAGAAGACAAGCCCTGACCTGACTCAGCGAATCGCAAGCAGTCGGGTCAAACTGGGGCAACCATCAGGGAAACGCTCAACCTCCTCGCTGCCTCCAGGCTTTCGAGGAATTTGAGGCAGAGTGAAACTCGCCAGAAAAACGTGGGGAAAGGTTAAAGGGGTGAGGAGCAGGAGGGGGGAGGACAGACGCCCTCTTGTCCTCTGTCACCATAGCGACACCACAGGCGAACATCTCAAAAGTCCATTCATGTCACGTAGGAGTTAACAGGAACATGAATTTAAGGATTAATGAATAAAGGATGTTGGCTGATTCCACATGTCCAAGAAGTGAAGGATTTGTCCCCAGACTTCTAACTGTTTGGTCACTAATCTAATACTCAAGTGTTAAACAAACAAATGGACAACAGTTTAAACACACGCAGCTGCCTCAGCCGGAAGCTGTTCAGACACAAACAATAATAGATCTTTATGTTTCAAGATTTGTGATTTCACAACAGTTTAATTTACACTGCTAGAAATATTGTAAATATTGTTACCACAGCAACCACATGCAGCTGTTCTCTCTTTTCATGTAGAAAACAGGATGTCAGACTAAATTCTTTCGCCAGTAAATTACAGCGTGAGATGATGGTTGGTGATGAAGCATTAGTAACCATCAGAGCTGAGGCAGCATGTTTCATTTCCTCAGTATTTGATGAGTGTTGTTACAGTTACTGCACTCAATCAGTGTTTTCCACCGCTAACAAACTTCATCAGGAGATTCTAGTCTGACTTTAATTAAACATTTTTTATAATTGAACATTTTATTTAACTTGCTTTGTTAATTTTACTTTGGAGTTTTATTTCTCTAATTGCTTTTCCCTAATACTCCCCCTCATTATGTTCTGTGTTCTGTTCTGAAGCGTGAGAAGCTGCTGCTCTCGGCTCTTCACATGAATGTAATCTGTCTTTTTAGTCTGAGGTGCCTGTGTGTCCGACAATAGAAGCTGTATTTGTTGTCAGGTCGTAAACCTGATAGACTTTCATTTATCTCTGCTCTGAGCTGTGCAGGTATGAATGTTAACATCACCATGTCACATAACTGTACATGTCAGAGTGACTCAGACCTCATTCAGAAGACTGAAAACATTCTGAATAATAAATAATGACTATCAGCTGTGATTCAGACACCATGGATGTGGAGTTATTCAAATTTAACATTCAAAATTGAAGCTGTAACTTCAGTGGTAGAAAATAGGGACTTTATCCACCACCACCATCGTGCGTCGTATTTTAATTTCAGAAGGAGCTAAAGATTGATTTAAGACATTAACTTTGATGACTCGACCGGTCGGTTCAGAGGAGAATTCACGAGCCTCCGGCCACAAGAAAAGTTGAGAAGTTTGAGGTCCAGTCATTTCCTGCACGTGGACATTTAACAATAATAATAAACTCACGTTTTTAGTATCGAGGTTCAGGCTCAAACAGTAAAAAAAAGACGTGACCGTGACTAAAGCGTGGTTAGCAACAGTTAGCTCACAGAACCAGAGCCCAGGCAGCTCCAGCGGGACATGGTGGTCCGCCTGGCCGGACAGGGGAGCCTCCAGAGCGGCCTTACCTGCAGAGAGGCTCCGCTGAGCGGCGGACACGGAGCTCTGGAGGAGGAGGAGCGGCAGCAGACAGATGAGGGGGAACATGGCGGCGGTTTGAAGCGTTGACGGCTGCATCCACACAGAAAAACTCAAGCTTCACTGTCTCCTTCTTCTTCTCCTCCTTCGCCCTCACTCCATCTGCTGCGAGACTCACGAGCCGCAAATGTCGCGATGCCGCGAATCTTCCCGAGATGTCAACACGAACGGGAAAACACGACCCCGCCCCGTTTCTGAGGATCGGCCAATGAGAAGAGACGTTCAGGTGATTGATGGGAACATTGGGCAATCAGCGGGTCGAAGCGCTCCTCGGGCGAGCCTATCAGCGGTGGACAAATGGAAACGAGAGGACAGAGATTTTTTTTTTCGTGGCAGAAAGTTTGTGAAAAAACTGAGAAAGTGAAACTTTGCCACGTGTGAGGGAGGAGGAAGAGGAAGAGGAGGGACGGGGGCTCACTTCATCAACTCTACTTCATTAAACACTTATTAACTCGAGTATATTAAAGAAAGTATACTAATGCTTTAGTTATATAGTGGGAACAAAACTTAGAGAGATGCTTGACAGATTGTTGCACATTTCACTCCATTAATATCAGCATCAAACAAAAGTTAAACATAAACATTGTTAATATAAAATTATTCACACGAAATTTTTTTTAGGATGAAACAAAGATGAAGGGACAAGCGCTGACAGTGGCTTGATTAAATAATAAAAATATTTATTAGAAAACAGTCCAGCATCGATCATCGATCATGTGCACTTGCACCTCCTTATATACGTTTAGGCTTAGGAAATGTGTATGTGTGTTCCCACTCATCTTCCCTCATTATACTACATTATTAACTTTAAAGCCACTTCATTATATAAAACACATTTTTGTTTGATCTCTAGGCACACTGTCAGCTTCAGGTCCTTTCATCACTGTCCTCCTTCCTTTGCCCAACGGTCAAATGGAAGGAGAACCACACTTCCTGATTTAGTTCTAATCCCGGTTATCACAGGTGCTGGAGTGGTAGAAACCATTCAAGGTGCCGCTGTCGCTGAAGGTGATGCAGTTGTAGCGTTAGTAACATTCAGAGCTGAGGAGGCGCGTTTCATTTCCTCAGTTTTTGCTAGGAGAGTTGATGTTACAGTTGGTGCACTCAGTTAATCTGCAATCAGCATTTTTCACCCCTAACTTCATCAGGAGATTCTCACCTAACTTTACTTTAACCTAACCTTACTTTAATTAAACATTTGTACTTTAACATTTTATTTAACATACTTTTATTTTATTTATTTTACTTTAACATGTTATTTCTCTATTTGCTTTTCTGTAATACTCTCTCTTATTATGTTCTTTACACTAAAAAAAAAACCCATATTTGATGTCCTTAGGCCCGCCCCCTGCTCCACCTCCTCATTGCCTTGGTAACATGACAACACTGCAGGTGTTTTTCTGAACATGGCCAGACCGAGATACTTCACTCCCACTGAAGTCTCGGCTCACAACACTGCTGACGACCTGTGGGTGTCATTCCTGGGTAAAGTCTGTGACCTGACACCCCTGATGATCCAGAACAAAGGTGAGTAACAGCTGGAAGCTACACAACCTCTGCTGTACTTGTTACTCAGAGTGCCCTGGTACTGCTGAGCCCTGCCTGTTAGATACTCAAAGACTGCTGCTGCAGTAGCTGTACCTCAATATATTTAATTAAATTAATTTATTGAGTAAAATCTCATTATACCACTCTACTTTACTAAACACAATTGATACAATATTTTCAAATATTTTGCTTTTTACTGAATCTTCAGTTAACCTCAGTTTATGTTAATACAGGAGATGTAAAATGTGACCGATGATCATGTGTGTGCCTGTGCAGGCGACGTGCTGCTCTTACCCATCCTGGAGTGTGCAGGAAGTGACATCAGCAGCTGGTTCGACCCTGAAACCAAAGACGTGAGTCATGACATGACAGTGAAATAACCCCCTGTTTTTTTCAACATGGGGGGGGGGGCACCTTTCTGACGGGCCCCCAGGTAAACCTGAGGGGGGAGGAGGTCACATAATTTAAAGACGGAAAAAAAAACACCCAGTTCTGATGATTGATTCGTGTCATGGATCAAATATTTTATCACTGGAAGTTTCCTTAAGTTTGTGTTTTAGTTTAGAGGTACCAATCCATGACCTCCAATAGACCACAGAGGGAGGTTTTATTTGACAGTAAGTGGTACAGGGTGAGGTCAGTTACAATGTGCTGACCACAGTTTTGGTTAGTCAAGAGTTTTAATGTATTGCCTCCAGGGAATCATCTAAAAAGAGGAAATAAAACCCACATCCAGGAGGTCAAATGTTCACCATGCACACTCAACCAGATTAAACAAAAAAAAAGCCTGGAGACGTCTCCACAGCACATCTCCTAACAAAAGCATCAGAACAACACTTGGGTCAAAAATTTCTGTGCTGGATTTACCTGCATGTATCCGTCCTCTGTCCTCAGGTCCGGACACATGTGGACCCGGTGACCAATTGTGTGACGTACTACACCCCCAGGGGGCGCTTCGTGCACATCCCCCCGAACGCGCCGCGCTCTGATTGGGCCAACGACTTCGAGAAGCCCTGGTGGAAGGATGAGCGCTATGAGGTGGGGCTGCTGACGACCAGAGCCAGGTGGATACGCATCATCAACACGTGCACGTCACAGCAGCTGCGGCTAGAGGTAAACGGATCACAGCAGGTGCATTCTGGGTAATGGGGTCTGATCTCAGCGTGTGAGTGAACGTGGAGGTTTGACTCCTCAGGTGTGTTCAGAGGAGAATGTGGAGGAGATCCTCCGGCGCTACCTGCGCTACAACTCTCACGCCCACAGCTACACCTGCAAACACGACCAGGTGAGTCTGGTCTTCAGCAAGACGCTCGCCGAGAACAACGTCATCGATGAAGTCCAGGACCTCGATGAGCTGAGACTGGACCATGACCTCTTCGTCCCCATCCTCCTCCTCCACTTCAATGACGACCTCACGGAGGTGTGACCTCTGGCAGCAAACTGAACTGCAGCTGGAAGAAAAAGTAAATAAAAACAAATCTAAAAAGAGCCTCTGATTTTTTTTTCTGTTGATGATATTATCTCTCTCACATACACACACAACATCGTGCTGATATCAACCCACAGATTTTCAAGATACTTAAATTGAGGAAGTGGGAATTCAACCACATGACTGTTTTTCAGTTTAATAATAAAGAGGAAGTGTTGTGTTGTAAATTTTTAAGATTCACAGGAAACTGAGGAGGCAAAAAATAAGTTACAAAATTTAGTGAAGTGATAACTGAGGTTGTTCATATAAAAGAAGCAAAGCGAAGAAACTTCCCCAGAAAACAAACTGATTCCTCTTCGTCCAGCTTCAGCACGTGAGAACACGTAAATATGATTGTGGTCATTTATTTTAAATGCAACATGAGAAGAAAGACATAGAGAGAGAATCAGGTTTGTATTGGAGTGTCATTGGAATGTCCTTGTCTTCGTGTTAAGGAGGCAGAGACGATGACAGCTCACCTGCGCCTGAAGGAACAAGACGACAGCTACCCCTGGATTAAAGGTACGTTTCACCAGAAAAACCCACCAATGCCAAACAGCGTCCTGACCGATGGAGTGATCGCCCCTCTCCCTCTCTCCCTCTCTCTCTCTCTCTGTCGGTCGGTCAGAGCCTCAGCCTGTTCATCCCTCGGGCGTCTCCACGTGCAGGCGCTGGGTGGTTCCTGCTCTGACAGTGACAGTCATCCTGGTTGTGATCATAACGCTGGGAGCTATCAGTGAGCGCTCTCACTCACACACACACTTAACAGCATCTATATGACTAATCTTTGGGGAGTAAACGTGTGTGTGTGTGTGTGTGTGTGCGTGTGATCAGATGGAAAGACGTCAAACCGCCTGTGGTCTGCGGAGGAGAGAATTTCCAACCTGAGTAACGCCATGGAGTCGCTCAGCGCCTCACTGCAGAACGCTCAAGGTGGCTGACATGACTCAGGGACACGGGTCCTATGGGGAGAAAAGAACAAATGTGAAAAACATAAGCATGATTGTTAAATCCTGTATTTATTTTTGTGCTGCAGAAACCACCAAAGAGCTTAAGCAGCTGCATTTCACAGTGGACAACAACAAGGAGCAGCTGACCTCAGGTATCGCTCTTTAAAAAGCATGTCAGGGTTTTTAAGCGACAAATGGAGCAACATCTCTTTCTCACTGTGTGTGTGTGACTCAGTGTCAGAGGCACTGAAGCAGATGTCGGTCATTGACTCCCTGAAAAAGGATTTTGCTGACATCAAATGTGCCCTCCAACACATCGTCGACAACAGTACGTCCATGAATCACAGACAGTGACAGCACAGGACTGCAGAAGACACATGCTCACACTTATGGACCTGTCTGTCTCTCAGGTTCCGTGACGGATGGATGTTGTCCTCTGAACTGGAAACAACATGGCTCCAGCTGTTACTACTTCAGCCCACACCCTTTGTCCTGGAACGACTCCAGAGTCTGGTGTGAGACACACGGGTCTCACCTGGCCATACTCACTTCTGACAAGGACTGGGTGAGTCCATCCGTCTCTCTGCTGCACCAAATGAGACAGTAACCTGAAGACGACATGGACAAACACATAAGCGATGGAGTCACATGCATAAAAACTGACTTGATATAGCCGTAGAAACTGTCTCCGTGTCTCTGTCCAGGCCTTTGTGACCAAACACACAGTTCCCCATTATTACTGGATCGGTCTGAGCGATTGGAGAACGGGGAGCTGGGAGTGGGTGAACCACACGCCGTACACCATAGAACGCAGGTACACCTTCAGCTGGACATCCGTGCAGCAGCTGTCGTTTGTTTCTGTCAGAGTAAAGCATCACAGATTGGTATGTGTCCTGTGGTTTCAGGCACTGGCTCCCCGGTCAGCCTGACAGCTGGACCGATCACGGCCTCGGGCCCGGAGACGAAGACTGCGCTCACCTGCACTCGGACGGTCGCCTCAATGACCTCCACTGCTCCTATAAGCTGACGTACGTTTGCCAAACACACAGCTACAACTGAGCAGAGCGTCCACCACCACCACAAGCCAGTGACGACCCAAAATAAGCCAGAACCTAATATGTCTGTTTCAATAAACCGTCTGGAAAAACAACTGTTGTTCTCTCTTTTGTACAAAATGGGGCGGGGTGCACAAAGTTTAATTTAAGTCATGTAGATTTTAAACGTCCACCAAAGTCCCGAAGAGGAGTCAGACTCAAAGAAGACGAAGGCATCAACTTGAAAAGCCGAGGTGATTCCAGAGCTTTAGGGTCAGCTGTTAGCAGGCTCCACCCCCTGCTCCACCAAATATGGTTGCTTCTGTTTTCAAAAGCCAAGATATCGAATATCAAACTGAGGCTTTACAACGGCTGTCAGGTGTTCAACGGAAACTGGAAGGTTCAGAGGTGAAGATGTTTTACGAAAAAGTCAAGCAAACTCACAAAGCATCAGCATTTAGGGACACTGAGTGACACACACTGTGTTTTCCTGTTCAAAGTGCGCTCGCTGGTCAATGACCCTCGGCTGGTGTTTGGACTGTGACAGTTTGATCTGGCTTCATCGCAAAGAAGACGACAGAAAAAGGGACGACACACCAGGCGAAGAGACAGCGCCATGACTACTGAATACCATGACAACGTTGAAGACGACTCGTTCTGGAACAAAGGTACATGTCTACCTACATGTCCACACACGTGGCTGACCTATGTTTGCCGTCTGAATGTGAATTAGAGACACCTGTCTCTGTCCTCCTGCCTGTCAGAGCCTCGGCCTGTCTACTTCTCAGGCGTCTCCAGGTTCAGAAGTTGGTTGTTCCCTGCCCTGACAGCGACAGCCATCCTGGTTCTGGTCATAGCACTGGGAGCTATCAGTGAGCGCACACACACACACACACACACACATAAAAATATCGTGAAAAAACACGTTTTTCTTTGTTCAGACACAAAGACGTCAAACCGTTTGTGGTCTGTGGAGAAGAGTGTTTTGAACCTGACTGAGACGGTGGCCGCGGCTCAGCAGCTCACTGCAGGTAACACACCAGCCTCTGTCAGTCGGAGGTGATGATGTCAGAGGCCATGACAGACAGTCGGGTTCTTCTTCCTGTCCTCCTCCTCCTCCTCCAGACGCCGCCGCAGACGTTCGCCGGCTGAAGTTTTCTGTGGAGAACAACAAGGACCAGCTGATGTCAGGTGTCTCACACACTGCAGGTCGATCATTCCTTCAAACGGCAACATTACAAATCCCTCATGATAACTGTGTGTGTGTGGGGGGGGGGGCTCAGTGTCTGAGGCCATGAAGCAGCTCTCCAGAGTGGACGCTCTCAGCAAGACGGTCACGGGACTGAAATGCAGCCTGGAACACATCATCAACAACAGTACAGCACCATCCTTTCCCTCCTGAAAGTCAACTTTTCGAAAACTAAATTGGTCCTTCATTTTAAAAAAAACTAACCGTGGTTCCCCCAAGCCTTTGATTTTCTCTGCGTGTCTCTCAGGTTCCCGTTCAGCCGGCTGTTGTCCTCTGGGTTGGGATGGTTTCGAAACTTCCTGTTACTTCTTCAGCAAGACGCCTTTGTCGTGGCACGCTGCGAGAGACTACTGCAACGGGCAGGAATCCCACATGGTCATACTCATCCACGACAAGGAGTGGGTGAGACAGCATGTCCATCTGTCTGAGCTGGTCGTGACCCTGAGTTTAGCTTTAAGTGGTTAACGCTCCGAGCTGAGGTTTGTCCTCGTGGGGACACCTTCAAGTCCATATATGTGCTGTGTATGTGTCTCCCCGGTCCAGGACTTTGTGATCAGCCACGCTGCTGGCGCCTTCTTCTGGATAGGTCTGACTGATGAGAGAACAGGAAACTGGGAGTGGGTCAACCAGACGCCGTACGTCATGAACAGGAGGTGGGCCGCGTCTTTTCTTATTCCTACAGTCGTTTATTTTATGAATGTAATTGATCCCTAAACCAGTAGACTGTGAACCTGGTGTTGGGATAAACGTGTTTTCTCTTTGAATTTCATTATTCTCGTGAAATGAGGAGGCTTCTATGAGGCCGTTAAAAAAACGAGTGACGCAAACACACCTGTGTGTTCCCAGACGGTGGAAACCTGGTCAGCCCGACAGCTGGATCCATCACGGCTTAGGACCCGGGGACGAGGACTGCGCTCACATGCACAGCGACGGGCGCCTCAACGACCTGCACTGCTCCAGCAATTTGCGCTTTATCTGCCAGAAAGACAGCGAGCAGAGCTAAGGACCGCCTCCATCGCTACGCCGCTCGCTGCACATGTGCCATTAAACAGTTTGATCCAACGAGCCGGACTCACCTGTCGTTGATGCACCGTCCCCCTGTGGACTCAAACATGGCGTGCTTACAATTTGGTGGTTAGAGGTCAAAGGTTAAGGGCTGCAGCAACATCACAAAACACGTCTACGGCAAATTTAACAATTTGAGAGTTAAAGCATAAGAGGGAGGGCCCATCAGTCAGTAAGACAATTTTTATTTTAAAGGTTTTACTAAAAAAGTGATTTTAGTAAAAACAGGTATGAAAAAACTTCAGAACTTGTTTCAGTTCAAAGTTTCAGTTCAGTTGAAACATTTCGACCAACATCTCTTAGTGTTGTTTTCTAGGACTAGATAAATACATAAAACATAAAACAGTTAAACATTTAGAAAAGTGCTTTAGTGTGTCTGAATAAATAATGAGGCAAACTTTGAACTATCCAATATCTGAACTTGGATAACGTGAAATGTCCCATCGGGCGATCAGCTGGGCAGCTGAAAGGCTCGACTCAGGATCAGCTCAGTGCTGGTTCCCCCCAGGTGACACGCCTCCAGGACGCACACCAGCCTCTGATTGGCCAGTTGGGATGCCAAGGCAATGAGGTCGGCTGAGAGACAGAAAGAGAGTGTGTAGGTGAGATAGTGAGAGAGAGTGTGTGTGTGTGTGTGTGTGTGTGTGTGTGTGCGCGAGCGAGCGAGTGTGTGTGTGTGTGTGCATGCGCGAGCGAGTGTGTGTGTGTGTGTGCATGCGCGAGCGAGTGTGTGTGTGTGTGTGTACCTGGTGAGGGCGGTGGTCCATGTGAGGAGAAGGCTCCGTGGGATAAGATGGAGGTCCAGGTGTTGGGGTGAGGGAGGACAGGAGGACAGGAATGGGGGAGGAAGACGACGTGGACCGACACAGAATCCGACAGAGCTGAAACACATTTCATATCATTTAGAATCTGAATCTCACAGATTTCTGGATGAACAAGTGTGTGTGTGTGTGTGTGTGCACCTCTCAGTCTCAGCGTGTAGTAGTCATTGAAGGAGAGGTCAAACCTCCCAGGGTCCACCCTCCCTCCCATCGCCACGGCGGCGGCCTGCTCCTCCCTGCTGCCGTGGTTGTAACGCATCGGCGGCGTCTCCTCGGCGATGGGCGGGAAGGCTGGAGAGAGGGGAGCTGTGACGAAGGACGAGGCATCATCGTCATCGCTGTCATCTTCGGCAGCATTGGAGTTTTCTAGAAACTCCATGGAGGCTTCGAAGAGGACTGCACAAAGAGGAGCATTTCATCAGTCAGGGGAGATTACTATTAGACAATAAAACCACACACACACACACAAACACACACACCTGAGTTGTGTTTTTCCGGGGTTAGTGTGACTCTTGGATGTCTGAAGAATAAAACCAAGATATGAATCAGTTCCATCATCAATTTTGTAGCTAAAATATTATTTCCATTTAAATTTTGTAAAGTGACTAGGAGATAAAAAATAAACACAGATGAACACACACATTTTCTCACCTCTTCGGAGTGGTTGGAGTTTCAGGAGTGGGCAGCAGTTTCCTCTTGCACCTCCTGATGGAACAAAACAGATCGACTGTGAGCGCAGAGTTCAACACCGACTCAGCGCCGATAAAGAGAGCAAGAATTAATGTCTCACGCTGCTCTGTGGTCCACAGGAGTAGACGTCATGGGACTGAGGGCTGAGGACGGAGACGTTGGAGACAAAGACGAGGTGGAAGGCGAGCGAGGATGTCTGAATAAACTAGGCGTGGAGGAGAAAGGCGGCAAGGAGCAAGAGGAGGAGGGGGACGGGTGCGGGGAGGAGGGAAGGACCCGAGGGGAGGAGGAGCAGGAGGAGGAGCAAAATGAAGCTTTGTCTGTCCAAAACAAAGCACGGCCCTCCTGCAGGAGACGAGAGACGACAGGTGAGTCAACACCTGGTTTTCACCAGACACAGCAGCATATAAACAATACTGCAGTCGGACACCAGGGGGCGATCCCGACGGCTGTGTTTTAGTTTAGGATAGTGTGCGTGCTCAACTTTCACCTCTCCTTTGTGGCAGTACGTAACCATGGTTACTGTTGCCTGGATGCAGAAGGTGCGTCTCTCCCGATAACACAGCGCCTCCAGCTCTCTCTGAAGGGCCACCCCCATCAGGAACCCTGGCTCCCCTGCAGTGAACACACACACACACACACACGCTATGTCGATAAAGGTTTTAAAAATAAAAATGACAGACTTGAACGGATCTGACCTCTGCGCTCTCTCATGTAAGTTTCCAGAGAGACCGGAGGAGGTGGGTACAGAAAGAATCCTCCAACCAGAGCCTTGCTCAGCACCTGTCCGTCATCCCTGCTCCTCACCCACTGGAGGAACTGCTGAACTGGCCGGGTGTGACGATAGCCCATCTCTGAGTGGTGGCCCAGCCCTGACAGATCAACCAGAGACGAGAGGACGATGACTGATGCGAGACGAGGTTAAATCTCTTCCACGTTTCTACCAGCAGGGGGAGGGACAGGCGGTGTTACCTGAGCAGTACACCTGAGTGTTCACTGTGTTCGTCAGGAAGCAGTAGTTGTGAGTTGGAGTTGCCGACTTGATCAGCTTCAGTCTCGTACAAACGACTACAGACACTGAAACAGACATTGTTTGAACAATATATAACTAATCACATTCATGTTTCATGAACTGAAGCCTCAGACTTGACAGCTGTGACTCCTCAAATCTGAAATCGTCTCTCCCGTCTTACATGGGTGGAGTTTCTGGTGGGTTTCGGGTTGCGAAGTGGCGAAGAGCTTCACGTTGATTGGCCGATCGCTGGTGCCATCCTCGAGCTGCAGCCAGCAATACTCCAGAAGCTCCGCCCCTCGGCCATCTACCCAATGAAAACAGAGATTGCTGAGACGCTGCGCTGTTGTAAATCTGTTTTCTGAATATCAAGTAACCACGGCAACGCTCACCCTTGGTCCTTGTTCGCTCTGCCCGCCCCTTGAATGTGAGCAGGCCAACGATGTCGCACACGGTATTGTCAGGGCAGTCCAGGAGCTCCTTACTGGAAAACAGTGTGTGTGTGTGTGTGGTTGGTGAGAATGTGAACATCAAGTTCCGATTTAAAGAAAGTGAAGACAGTTTGGTCGAGATGTGGTTTGAGGATGATGTCAGGCAAGGTTAGGTAATGTATAATGTACTGTGTGTGTGTGTGTACCTGGTGTAGAAGCTGTAGACTGGTGCAGGTGGGAGATACTCAGTGTTAACTGAGGATTCTGGGAGAACAGATATCTGTGCGGCCGGATTGCTGCTGTTGACACTGATCTCTTGACAGAGCGAGAAGAGAAGAACCCGTTTTAATTTGAAAGGTCAGGTCAAAGGACAGACAGACGGGTTCCTGAGTACCTATATCGCCCAGCTCAGCCTGGAAACGCTGTTTGATCCGATAACGTTTCAGGCTGATGATGTCACCCGGCTTCAGACAGCGATACCAGTTGAGGCACACGGTGTTCCACAACACCACGCACGCACTTCCTGTCTGGTCACAAACCTCCAACACCGCCTGAATGGAAAGCAAGTTTGGTGTTCAGCAGGGATCAATCTCAGGTCAACAGCAACTCTGTGTGTGTGTGTGTGTTTGTATTCATGGACCTTATAGGGACAGTCATTATTTCGGTCCGATTTGCCAAAATACATTAAGTGGGACTTTTGGAGGATGCGTGTGATCAGACGACGGTGGATGGTGCCGCGAGCAAAGCCTCGATGAGCCGACAGGAAGGAGTCCCGCAGCTCGGCCACTGTCACAGAAGGCCGTCGCTCTGCCTGGTCCTCAGTGGGCGGGGCTTTCCTCCACACCGGCCCACAGTAGTCCACATTGTTCCACTGAGGGAGGAACACACTCCGGCTGGCTCTCAGAGGAACCAAAGGACCTGCAGGATCCATCAACCCGTTAGGTCCTGAACGGCTCTACTCCACAGCCTGTGAATTAAGATTGACCGTACCTGCAGCATCGGAGGATCCAAACCACGGCAGAGAGTCCACGTCCACATCAAACGGCTGGACTCCGTCGTCCTTGTCGTCACCTCTGACCTCCACACTCACCAGCCTGTAACTGAGGAGCAGAAACATCAAGTCTGGTCCGTCCTGACACGCTGAAACGCCGCCCCGTCACTCGTTCTCTCACCTCTCGGACTCCGCAGAGGCATCGGTGCATGCTGGGTGCTGAGCGCTCAAGGCCAGGGCGAAGGTGGCGTTGCGGAGCGTCGATCCAGGCCGCAGCACGTTCCTCTCCACCAGCTGGTTCAGACCAGGGTCCAGAGTCACCTGAAGCCTGCAGTCCCCATCTGTCAGTGTGACGTCATACAGGTCCTCACCTGGGGGGGGAGGGGGTCAACAGGGACAGGTCAGAGTATGACGACACCAACCTGTGGTCTCCAGGACAGATGTTCGAGTCTCTGTCGCCCCTTAGTGGCGCTTTTGCGGAACAACTATGCCAACGTAAACATGGAGCATGTGGGGAGTAATTGAGACACGTCCCGTGGACATTCTGTGCTGTCTCACCGCTGAGGACCGCCTGGGAGAAGTACACGGACGACCCAAGGTCTCTGGTGTAGCGCTGCATGTCCACCACGGACAGGAAGTCCCTGCAGACGGCGGAAGAAGAAGAAGAGGAGGAGGAGGAGGAGGAGGGGGAGTGGGACTCCTGCGGGACAAAGACGAGGATAAGCCAAACACGAGAGGACCCGTGGACACGGAGAAGCTCCTGTGAAGCTGCTGGGACAGATTCTCCGGTTAAACGACGTGGATTCATGTTACATGTTACACACATGCGCTACACAGATGTTGCAAAACACACGTTAAACGATGTGTTACACATGTTAAACGACACGTACAGCGATATGTTACACACGTATGATCTAACCTGGGTCGGTCCGGATCTGGACCGGGACCGAGTCAGGGTTCGTTCGAAGACGCATCCCGCTAACGCCATATTGGAACGGCGGCAACAACAGTGCGGTGCATTGTGGGAAGAAGAGGGGCATTCAAATAAATGGAATTAAATAAATAAATAAAAAAACATTTTTATATATTTTCACCACGTTAACCCAGTAATATCGTTTTATTTTTTGTTATTACATAGCTATATGTTCTTTTATTGAAATAGAGTTGACCTCTTAAAGCCAGTCTGATGTAAATTTGTTCTTTATGTGTATATATATTTTTGTAGCATTTTACACTGAAACTAAATGACAGGAAACACAAAATAAAGTCTGACCCGACATGTCTAATGTCCTCAGAGTACAAGTCAGGACTCTGTGAATTATTGTTTGGGATGATTGATTCATCAGTTTTCTGCTGAGGGGCTGATTTGCATGATGTTATGTTCCAAAATTAATACAGATGTATAATGTGAAGTAGCATGAAAAACTGTGATTTAATAAAACATTTAAACATGTTTAAACATGAGGATGATCTTCAAAATGTTTTATTAGCATGTTAAAGTTTATTAGACAGAATAAAGAGTGTGACTCTGATGAGAACAGGTCAAAGGGCTATACCTGGGTCAGGTCTGAGTTCTGCGTGTGAAGTGCTGCGAGTCTCTGAACGCCAGGTAGAGGTTGAATAAAAGATGCAGAGACTGGATCCTGCTGTTGTGCACAGGGACGTCCAGCAGGGCGCAGACGAGGTCGACATACTGCGCCAGACTGCAGTTGAGGCGAGCGGGCGGCAGCTGCAGACGCCCCAGTAGCTCCTCCAGCTCGGCTGGCCACTCCTGCATCAGGCTGTCGATGTCGGGCATCGCGCGGCCATAGTGGACGCTCGCCGCTGGTTTGGAGCGGTGAAGCGCACTGATGCTCTCCACCCAGCTGTCCACCGCCCTGGGAATCGACTGAGGACTTGCCACGCTCGTCACTTTCTTCAGCTGAGGGTGAGGAAAAATGGGACACGGACAGATGAGACAGTGTGTATGAGTATGTGCCTATGCGTGTATAAATATAAGTACCTCTGTGGCTCCATGTTGTTTGGTTTCCTCTGACAGCCACAGCGACAGAACCGTGGGGTCAGACTGTTTCACACTGGGCTCGTCCAGAGCCAACAGACCCAGAGCATCTGTTTTACCGTCCGGCCTTGGCACCTAAACACAACACATCATTTCACAGTAAGGTCAGAGGTCACAGATGGGAGGGCAAGCCTCAGGCCTTCGGACATGAGCCTCATGTGCTCCTGGTGTAAACAGGCTGGAGCTGGAGGAGAAAGTGCTGTCGCTAACACAGCCACGTACCTTAAGGAAGGCGTCGATGTCTCCAACAGCTGGGATGAAGTCTGGAATGAAGGGTTTCAGACTGTGGTCCAACTCGATGGACTGAGGAGTGTAACTGACGGGGACAGAGACTGAACTCAGACCTGAGACTTAAATGACAGCACTGAGCCATGACTGTCGGGGCTGCTCGTCTCACCGTGTGATGTACTGGAACAGCTCTTTGACCTCCGTGCTCACAGGCAGGTTGGCGTAGTCGCCAGGGTCATACGCCCCCTCTGGAGCCTGCCCGGGTTCATCGTCATCGTCTGTATCATCTTCATCAGAGTCATCTTCATCCTCCTCGTCTTCATCCTCCTCCTCCTCGTTCGGGCTGGCCCCAGGCTGCCTGCCGATTGACTCCTTGGTCCTCTGAGGCTTGTGGTCCTCGTCAAACTCGTCACTGCTGCTGTTGGCAGACATCAGGCCACGCCCCCGTCGATTCCTCCTGGAGTGTGACTGACAGGACAAATGACCAATCAGAATGAGACTGAAAGATATCATGGTGTTAAGACAACAGGCAAACTATTTTTTCCAAGAGCTAAACGCTGCAAAGGTCCGAGGCTTGATGCACATCTGTTGCTAGGTGGCTGGGTTCAGACAGCCGGGCCCAGAGGCTCCGGGCCGGGCTCTGGAGGTTACCTGACGCTGGCCGCGGGGAGTCGGACTGGAGACACTGGCTACCTCCTCCGAGTCGATAACCTCCAGGCTCTCGTCGTAGGGCTGGTTGTCCAACAGGCGGGAGTCTTTCCTCCGGTCAGCCCGCTCCATAAGACACCGAGCGACCAGCGGGCAGCACACATGTATCCACCGGAGGTCGGAGCACCGACGATCGGCCGCTTACACCGGGTCTCTGTCCCGTTAGCAACGAACCGCTCGTCTGGCTAACAGTAGCCGCCTAGCAACAAACAGGAACGGAAGAGGTTTGGAATCCTCCGGGGCTGTAAACACCGCCAGGCCCTGAATAAAAACACACCAAGACGTTTGTTTCAAACTTTTAAACGTTAAATTACCGGACAAACTCTTTAAATGCGACTCTCCGCTGTTGGCGTCCGCTGCTCACTCCACAGCCGAGGGGACCCGACATGTATCCTGGCAACCAATCCCGCAGAGCATCATGGGTATTGCAGTCAGAACTGATTGAAAACATGGTCAAGGAAAGAATTAGAATAGAAATTATATATTGTAAAGTAAGTATATTATACTTAATTTAATAAACCTGAAATATAACACACAATTGAATTCAGGTATACATTTGTATGTTGAATTATTTAAATATCATATTTTATATAATGTCACAGAAGGTGCATTGACATTATTGTTGGTCTTTCTCAAATGATCTTTATTGGAAAGTGAAACAATTCATTTATTAATGACTGACGGTCACATTGGTCCTGCACCTGACACACACACACACACGCTCCCATACAGACGCACGGTCTAATTCAAAAGTAAAAGACGAGCTAAAGATGGAGGGAAGATGGGAAATCGTAGAAATAAAAAACGTCTAAAAAAAACATCCTGTGTTTTGACTTCATTGTGTTCAGAAGAAGTCGAGGTCGTCCGGAGCATCGAGGTCTCTGTACTCGATAATGGAGCGAGGGTCTCCTCGCGCACCCCTGAGCACAGAGAGAGAGTCAGAGTGAGCACAGCAGAGTGACATGGATTGATCACGTTTTGATCAGGTCAGACTTTACCTGGTGTTACGTTGTTTCCCAGGAAACCCTGCTCCTCCTGCTCCTGCTCCCCCCCCTCCTAAATGACCTCTGAAGTTGTCGTAGTTACCACGCCCTGCGCCAAACTGGTTGTGAGGGTAGGGAGGTCCCCCACCTGGAACACACACACCAAAATGGAATAAATACAATAAAATAAAAATAATATTCAGTAAGAAACAAACTGTGTAGTTGTGGCAGATCTGAGCTCGTGTGTGTGTGTGTGTGCACATACCAGGAAAGCCCGGCATGGGAGGTCTGACACCAGGGGGATATCCCAGAAGGCTTTGCTGTTGTGGTGCCTGACCAGGAAATCCAGGCATGCTAGGGGGAGTGGCTAGAAGAGCAAGACAAGTCAGAGCTTTAGATGAAGGTTTCTGCATCTCCCTAAGAAATGATTGTCAAGACGGCAGTCAGAGTGTTTGTATCCCACCTTGCGGTGGCTGTAGGAGGGGCTTGTTCTCAGGAAGGGCTGGTCTCTTTGAGTCCGATAGGAAGTTGTTGAAGAACTCAACCTCCTGTCTGACGGCGGCGACCTTGTCTCCGTGTTTGTTCAGGATGTGCTTACGCACAAACTCTGGAGCCTGAACAGTAACAACAATACAAAAGTATTACCATGGTAACCACACACCCGCGCCCCCAGAAAGTTAATTTGAATTTGGACTCACCTTGAACTTCTTCCCGCTGAGAGGACACAACCACTTATCTTTACTGAGCTCTTGAGTGTTGGCCGAGAGGAACTTCTCCACCTGAGCAGACAGACAGACATTAAAGTACAATTATACATTCAGATAAACAGACAGACAGACAGACAGGTAGATGGACAGGAGTGGTACCTCCTGTTCCGGGTCTTTCTTCCCGAGCCTGGCAGCTTCTTCCTCACTCAGCGTCTCCGACGGTGACAGCAGAGGAGCCAGACGCTCCTCACACATCTTCTGATGTTCACTCACTGTCAGATCAGACGAGACAGCCCTCGGTTACTCAGTGACCTCCACAGCAAACCAACGGTGATCAAATCTTAGTGTGTGTGCTCATACTCTCGGCTGCAGTGATCTTGGCCACAGGTAGGGGTCCTCGTACATGGATCAGGCCACAGCGATGAGGCATCTCGTCCTCAGCAGGATACTCACAGAAGTTATAATAATCGACAGAGTGGACGAGACGCAGGTAGAGCAGCAGTCTGTCCAGCACCTGCGCACAAACGCACAATATGTAAACCTCAGAATTAAAGCTTAAAAAATATTATGACAGAACAAGACGAAATGAGCTCATCTTACCTTCATTAGTTTTTCGTCTGTCTCCACGGTGACCTCAGAGGAGGCGGGGTCTTTGGCGTCACCCGGGTCATCACTGTTGCCCCCAGAGACGCCCATCAGCTCCTCCTCCTCGGCGCTGACTTCTTCTATGAGGTAATCTGTGATGTTCTTCAGGACGGGGTTCGTCTCCATCTGTACACACGAGGCATTCTGGGTTTTAATTTAATCGTGTTACAGTGAGTCAGAGTATCAGTATAAAAGCAGCTTGCTAACTACCTGCTCAGTCCACAGCTCCCCCCGCTGGTCGAGGCTGTGCACGAGTCGAGCTGACAAACGAATGTCATTCCTCACCACCGGCTTGTGGTGCGTCAGACCGTTGACGTTGCGAACACGCCGGCACAGATCTCTGTTGACCACCGGAGAGAGTTCACAGTCTCTAAGCTGAGGATGGGGAGGAGGAGGGACGCAGGTGTTATTTATCCGTCAGTTTCATGTCAGGGACGATTCTGAACAGAGTACGTTTTGGCTGATTTACCCTGATGTTCTGGAGGTTCCAGCACGTCTCCTTGATGTTCACACCGCGGTCAAATGTCACCCAACACCGCCTAAAGAACCTGAACAGACCAGACAAATTCTATGACAAATCCTTGTGGCCTGGTGTGTGTGCATCACTGTCAACTATTTTAAAGGAGGCTAAAATAATCTAAAATATAAATGCGTGATGAAACACTGAAATCAGGACTCACCTCCTCTCAGGCTGAGGGTCGGACAGCGCCACTCGTAGGAAGCCTGGGTACCTGCGACACAACTACACACACATGCCAGATTAGTCCAGGTGTCAGTCAGGTGTGTCTGAGCCTGTGTGCATGTGTGTACGTGGCCTCTTACCGCAGTGATCTCGTCCTTGGACACCTCTGGGGGGATGCTCCTGATGAACAGAGAGGTGGTAAGGTGGAGGGGGCGTGGCTTCGCAGGGGCCTCCTTCTCCCTCTCTTTCCCTCGCTCTTTACGGCGTTCTGAGACACACACTGTTCAGTTTGCTGCCACTTGTTTTGTTTATACTCTGATTAAACCATTACTGTGATCTGTACCATCTTCTCCATCCTCCTCCTCTTCCTTCTCATCATCTTCCTCCTTCTCTCCATCGGAGTGGGAGGAGTCTGAGTCAGAAGCACTGCCCTCCCCACTGTCAGCTGACAAGCTGCGTTTCCTCTTCCTGCCCTGGGGGGAGGAGTCGAGGAGTTAAAACTAACACCACAAAGAACATCAGTGTCCACGAGAACTAACTCACCTTCTTTGTCTTTGCCTGCTTCTCTTCATCTTTCTTCTCCTCCTCGTCTCCCTCTTCATTCTTCTCTTTCTCTCCGTTCTGCGTGGCCTCCTCATCACAGTCCTGGGACAAAGATCTTTTTGGTGTTCTGATACAAAACATGTTGTCACTTTTATTAACCACAGTGTGACATCATTGTTCTGACCTTATTGTCTTTTGTCTCGCCTGTCTCTCTGCTGGCCTCCGTTCTGCTATTGGTCGCCTCTGAGTTGCTCTGTTTGCTAGTACTTGCTCCACTCTGCTCGCCCTGACCCTTCCCGCCTCCAGCTGCTCCTCCGCTGGCGATGCCACTGCTCGCCTCTCCAATTGCTGCTGCCACAGATGCAATCGGTGCCTCCAAGACCTGCAGGTCAAAGTCTGTACCGCCCTCCATCTTTATCACGGCTGCAGGGAAAGAGAAAAGACTGTTACCAAGAATGCAATGAAGAGGACACCAGCAACTGGATGTGTACATTTTAGGCTTTATATTTTCATATACAGTCACTGATGCTCTCACCTGCATCGAGGAGTTTTATGATGGCAGCACCATGGTCCATGTCCAGAGATACGTTTTCCAGCCAGTTGTTTTCGAGAAGGAAGAGGAAGACGCTGAGGCGGGTTTTGAGGGAGGCCAGAGACTCTGCCTTGTTGGCCATGATGTCTTCGGGGTGGTACTTGGATCGAAACCACTCCTGGTCTTTGTGCTGGAGGAAGAAGTCCTGCAGTTGCTGCCGCCTGAAGTCCAGTTTGTACTGGTTGTAACGCTTCACCGCCTCCGTCTCATCAACACTGTCCTCCATGTTCAACAGGAACTCCTGCAAATGGATCAGAATGAGTGACCTTTGATGTCATGTTCACGGACTGTGACAGAATCCTTCAGTGTTTTACCTTAAAGCTCCTCATGGTGGGAGGACCAGGAGGAGGAAGGTCAGGATCCACCATCCCCAACCTGAGACAATTTTAACCACAGAAAAAGTGAAACGTCAATATCTAAATTATTTTTGTGTCAGAACTGAAGAAACTCAATGATCATGAAATATCATGTTGATGAGAAAGTCACATGCTGGGGCTGTGGCTGACCTGCTCTGCAGGGGGTGACTTCCATGGTGTGGGTGAAGGTGGGGGAGGTCAGGATGCCAGCCCTGAGGCCCTGCCCCTGGAAACGGAGCCCCTCCTCCATAGGGCATGTCATAGCGGTATGGCTCCCCCCGGTGATCATCCCTGAAAACATTCACAACACAAACAACAGTTAAGTGTAAGATACATGTGTACCTGCACCTGCACACACACACACACACACACACACAATGCTCACCAGTCTCTCCTCATGCGTTTGTGTTGAGGGCTGATGTGTCGAGGTGGAGAAAACCTCTCCCTGCGGCCACGATCGTAATCCCTCCTCCTCTCTCTGCCACGGTCCCAGTCCCTGAACAAGTGATAAACACACATCAATCACACACATGTTCAACAACGTGTTCACCAGCACAAAACAATGTGGTTATATGCTTCCATCAACTCGGTGAGTTTACCTGTCGGGCCACTCGTCCCGCCGCCTCTCATCCCTCTCTCTCGACCGCTCCATGTCGCTTCTCTCCCTCCTGAACTTGTCGCGCCTCCTCCTGTCGAACTCATCATCGCTGTCTCCCATTGGTCTGAAAACACAATAATGAAAATGATTTGTTCAACAAATCACATGTAGAGGATTCAACATACAACACTGAATAAGCAGAAACAGTCATATACCAGGAGTAAGACCTACTGGATTAACCAACATTTACTTAAATACAATACAAACAACAACATCACAGGCCAGTTCACGCAGGAGGACAGGTTAAAACTAAACACTCGAGGTGTACTAAGTGAATATCAACAAGAAACTCAATGGCTCAATAACAATGTTTATGGAAAAAATTCTCATTTTCCACTTGATATACACAAACATGAAAACACCGAAGCGACAACAACCACGTCGACTCAAAGCTTCGCACAAACAAAACGTTATGTTAGCTGCATTAGCCTGTTAGTTAGTGCTCTGATCCGCTAGCGTTGACTCGTTCTAACGGCTCCGGGTTTCACTCAACGACTTAATAATTAAAACAACTGAGTGAAATTACGTCACACATTCACAACCTGACCTAAACAATGCAGTTATGGTTAGCCGTGCAGCGCCTACACCGAGCTATCAGCAGCTAATTAGCTAGCTGCCATCGGTGCAACTGCGTGCTAATACAAACATTAGTCACGGTTCATATTCCTCCGCGTTTGTTCGCGCTGAGTTCAGCGGGAAACAAATGTTATTTATAACTTTGCGGCGTTTTTACCTGAAACTTCTAGATTGAGAACCAACTAAAGAATTAGCTCAGGAGCAAACGCGACTATTTCACCGCCAGCCGGAAAGGAAACTCAACCAACGACACTTCCGGGCGGACTTAGCTGGATTGTCCTATTTCCGGTCAGAGATGTAGTCTGAAAAAATGCGCACGCCCTCTAGTGGCGGTAATGCAATACTACATACCGTAATGGTAATAAGAGCAGCCGATGAATAAAATAAAATAATATAACAATGTTTGTCCCCTCCACAAAAAAGTATTGTAATCAAACTCTTATTTTAATAATCACAATTTAATTAATCATCATTTAATTTTGGTTAACTGAATATTTATATTTATTTTTACAAAGGATTGACATCTATCTGAAACGATAATTCAGTGTTTAAATAAGACCTTCCATTCTACACATATTATATTTACACATTTTCACTCAGACCTGGTTTTGACTTTCATGCATTTTCCATACAAATTAAATTCTTTACTTACTTTCACAAG
The DNA here is from genome assembly GCA_016785235.1 of Pseudorhombus dupliciocellatus. Classification (NCBI taxonomy): domain Eukaryota; kingdom Metazoa; phylum Chordata; class Actinopteri; order Pleuronectiformes; family Paralichthyidae; genus Pseudorhombus; species Pseudorhombus dupliciocellatus. The sequence goes on along the minus strand of JAFBJW010000501.1, from coordinate 215,125 downwards.
AACACAGTTTTCTCCGAAAGTTTATCTTAATGAAATGAGCTTTGCAATCGCACAATCATGTCAACAGTGATTCCTCCTTCTAGCAAAGCGAGCATTTGCACGTCAAAGTACAAAGAAACATACAGCAACTGCACATAAATAAATCATTATTTATCATTTGCATATGGAGTGGACATTGGGAGTGTAATGTATGGTTTTCTTCAGCTGGTCCAATCAGAGCCTTCATAGCCTGCTCTCCAGGGTCACGTTGTCCTTTTCCTGACCAATGCCGTTGCTGCTTGTAGTTGTGGCCCCGCCCTCCATGTCATCTGCAAAAAATTTTAATAATTAGATCTTAAAAATTAGATATGTCTTTTATAGATGACTCACTATATGGAAGGAAACTGTGGAATGAATACTGACCTTTGACCTGTCGGTTCAGGAGGCGGGGTCCTGCAAGTCCGATACCCAGTGCCCCTATGGGAGCTGTGGTGAGGATGGCTAACACAGCTAGTGTGAGCACATCCAATCCAAACTTAATCAAGGCCTCATCTCCTTCCTCCCTCGCCATGTCCAAAGCCTTGGAGCCAATAGCAGCCTGACGCGTTCACAAAGAACACACGTTATTCTTAAATGCTTCCCGTGTTCACGGATGAAGTTCTGGAGTTGCTGTTGCTGACCTGTACGGTGGCCTTCGGCAGCCAGGCCACAGCGATGAAGATTTTCTCCTTCAGATTGAATCCTCCGAAATGAACCAGCAGGTAGGTCACGAGCAGCCGGATCACCAGGCCGATGCTGATACAGGCCAGACCCAGACCTGGGGCGTGACAGAAGCTTCAGTGCTGGGTCCCTGAATATTAAGCCTGGGGATTGCTCTGTGTAGGGTTCTTACCAACGGTGCTGGGGCTGAGGTTTGCTATGGTGATCTCTGCTCCGATCAGACCGAACAGGAGAGGCTGGAAAACGTCCCATGCCTGACCCACCATGGCTGCCACCGGGGCCTGGGTGGAAAGACCCAAATAGATTTTAGACACGATGGAGGGAACCCAGGGTTTGATCCATTGACACTCAGGTGTTTTACTTTGTCAGTTTTCCAGCCCAGAGCAGCAAGGAAGGCCAGCACCAGCGTGCAGAGACCGCCGGCTCCGGCAAAACCAATGACGTGACTGAAGAAGACGGAAAATATGGACAGGCCCAACAGCATGAGCGTCCTTCTCAGCACAAGCTCCTCCTGCAGGGACAGAGAAGCAGCGCGTGTTAAAATCTACAACATCTGAATTAAATTTGGTGTCTGATTTTATCTCATGTCAAACCTGGTCTTTGCTTGGGAAGAAGCACAAGAACAGACCCAGAATCAGCCCAGCGACGACCCCTCCCACCACCTCCAGGAGCCCTTTCAGGATGTTCATCCACGTAGAACCTGCGGGACCCATCCAGCCACGTTACGTCAAGAGCAAAGCGACACAGGAGGGAACAGAACAGAGGAGAACCAGTGCTCCCACCTGTGGAGAAGGCGATTCCCAGGCAGGTGGAGAAGCCTGTGATGGCCAGAATGTCATCGAAACTCCCAGCAGCCATCAGCAAGGTGGGGATTCCCTGAGGAGCCGCACAGGGCAACGTTAACATTTCATGGCTTAAATCGTATTTGTGGGGGATTCTGGGTATTGACCTTGTCCACTCCGTAGCCCTCTCTCTGCAGCAGCAGCATCGAAGGGACGACGACCGCAGGAGACACTGCAGCCAGGACGAAGCTGCACAGAGCAGCACGGTCAGCAACACACTGTGTGTGTGTGTGTGTGTGTGTGTGTGCGTTACCCCAGTATGAAGCCCCAGACCCAGGGCAGACCCAACAGGAAGTGAGACACCACAGCAACGATGCAGGCCTCCACCACACAGGGCCCCACGGCAAGACGCACACACACCGCCTTCAGACGGCTCAACGCCTGCACACACACACACACACGTATAGATGTTAACCTGAGGTGCAAGTACGTCATTCAGTGTGTGTGTGTGTGTGTGTGTGTGTACCGAGGGGTCGAGGCCCAGCCCCGCTCTGGTCAGGATGATGGACAGGGCGATGTTCCTCAAAGCTGCGGACCAGTGGGTGTTGATGAAGACGGCGTCTGTTACGTACGGAACGTTACGCAGCATGAGGCCGGCCAGCAACATTCCTGCACACACACACACACACAAGAACAAACGGTAGATCAGAATAGAATGATTCTTTCTCAGTTTGATTCAACGTAGATAAGATTAATATGATGAGATCAGAGTGCTGGGTCGTACCAAGTAGAGGGGGGAAGGGGGGCAGTGTGGGCAGCTGGATCATTCCCACCAGTTTCCCTCCGAGCACGGAGCAGATGAAGAGGATGACGAGGCCGAACAGGTTCCCTCCAGGCAAACACTCACTTCCTGTTATGGACCAGACGACCCCGAACAGCAGAGCGAACAGACACACTGCGTTTTCACACACACACACACACACACACACACACACGCGCGAGGACATGTATTGACTCGCCCTTAACCATCACTAACTAACAACAAACCCTTAACCGAAGTCAGACAGAGGCAGGGTCAGAAAGTGAGGATCAGCCAAATGTCACACACACACACACACACACACACACACAGTTTGCTACCTTTAGTGATGAGCAGGCTGATGAGTCCCCGAGGTCGAGGACATTTGTCCTTCAGTCTGATACAACACGAGCAGCAGGAGGACGAGTCTGACACCGACATCTTCATCTAAACACACACACACACACACACACACACAAACTGTTAAAACTTCTAAACTCTGTGTGTGTGTGTGTGTGTGTGTGTGTGTGTGTGTGTGGTCGACCACTCACCTCTGCTGTCGTGTCGATCTTCCTCTGCGGCAGAACAGTGATCTCTCTCTCCTCCTGACTGACCTGAACTTTACTCCCTCGCTTCACCAACAAGAGTGTAAATTATCATGAGGGAGAGAGAGAGAGAGAGAGAGAGAGAGAGGGTGAACAAGGTGTTGCACTTTGTCCTCAGTCTAGATTCACAAACGTAACTTTAGTAAAAGAATTAAAACTCTTTATGTAAGAGGCGTATGGAGAAGTGTCTTCATGAATGAATTTAATCGTCCTCGGGTTTTATTTATTTGTTTATTCATCACGAGAGCAAAGTTCTTTACAAACCAAAGCTGGGTCGCAACCTCAAACAGCCTTTAACACACACACACACACACACACACGCAGCCTGCTGTTTGCACATTCCTCTAATTGAACTTCTCTCTTTCATCTTCCTCTTTTCCCTCCATCCATCTCTGACGTTCAGAGAAAAGATTTATTGTTTCATCACAGTAATCATTAAACTCTCTCACCTCTCACACACACACACACACTCGTTCTCCTGCTGCGGTTTAGTGCTGACTCTGAACATTTCTCAACAGAAATACTCAAATAAACAGTCGGTTGACGATTTATTATTTATTACTGTTAATTAATATTACACTCTGCTGGGTGTGTGTGTGTGTGTGTAGTACAGGAGCAGATATTAGTTTATGATTCATCTGTCAATCAGACTGTAAAACATCAAAAGACACAAAGACACACACACACACACCGATACACACCTCAGCTTGTTGCTTCTGTCCGTCGTCACGGCAGTAACGCTTCGTGGCCTCTTCGTCCATCATCTGCAGCAAACACACACACACACACACACACACACGTTCTCATCCTCAGCTACTCATCATTAAAATTGCACTCTAAAGTTTTTGAAGGAAAGTTATTAGATTCACTGGCTGTGATTTATTTTCTTTTTCTACGATTAAACATCTTGGATCAAAACATTTGGAACAGAACTAAATAGATATTTCAACAGAAAAGAAAACACCTGATCAGTTAAATCCATTAAAGACAAATGTGAGTGAAGCAACAGACACACACACACTCTCAGTGTTCGTGTGGTCTTACCTTGGCGTGATGCAGAGACGTGTGACCGGGACCAGGAGGAAGAACCAACTGACAAAAAAGTCATCAAAGTCAGACTAAAGTCATCTCCAGACAGAGAGAGAGGGAGTGTGTGTGTGTGTGTGTGTGTTAATAACAGTGGGTTTAAACTCGTTGTTTTGTCGCGGTGTAAAATGACAGACGTCACACACAGCCTACAAAGCCTGGCATTATGAGAACAGAGGTCACTGTCACACCGTGGACGGCATTAATACCAGACTGTCACACACACACTCACACACACACACACAGAGCTGCGCTCATTGTCGCCTGCAGACACTAACACGTCTCATTATCGCCGCGGTAATAGCAGCTGTGCGTCCCTGACGCAAGCGGCCGTGATTGACAGCTGAAACTTCATGTCCACAGAGACGGAAACACACACACACACACACACACACACCTGTTAATGTGGACCAAACCATTTGACAAAAAGGTCAAAGAGTCGCTGTCTTCTGCCTCATGAGCGCAGACAGCCGGAGCAGAGGACAGGCGTGTCTCTGCTAAATATCTGCATCTCTTATTTTTGGAGAGGAAGTGGAAACAGACGTGGGGACAGAGACAGGTCTGACTGTGACTCACACACACTCACACACACACACACACACACAGGCCGGCGCCCCGTGTTCCGTTTAAAAAAAGAAGTTGTGGCTCATTAGGGTGTTTAAATTTATTCTATGAGGCAAGTTATTTACATTAAAAGACTCCGTTAGAGCAGTGGTCGTCAGAAATGATGCCGAACAAATAAAAATCCAACTGCATTTGGATTTACCATGAAAAAGGCTCCGTTAAATAAAATGCATTCTTATTAAAATCGGTGTTAGATGCACAGACTCTCCGTGTGCACGGGTCAAACGGCGGTGTGCACTGGCGTTCCCGGGGCGTGCTGCGGGGAGGACGGGTGCTCGGAGGAGGAGGACAGGGAGTGGGAGGACGTCTCTCTCTTCAGCTCCTCCACCCTCCTCTGCAGCTCCGACCTGAGGAACAGCAGCTCCTTCAGAGTCTGGTGCACGGGCACCTGCAACACAACACAGCTTGTTAGCGCGCTGGGCCGCCGAGCGTCCGCCTCCATCGCTGCCGGGCACGTGCACCTGTGGCCTCATGCGCGGGTTCCAGCGAGCGTAGTAGCTGGTCCACAGCTCCAGGTGTCTCGAGGACACAAGGGGATACAGAACGTGGTGCTCGTAGTCCACGTAGAACGGGTTGCTGAAGTCCTCCGGCTGGCTGTTGATGTAGGACCACAGGGACACCGTCTTGGTCTGCACCTCCTGAAGGAGACATGGGGACACGACCTTAACACGAAGAGTCCACGAAGCTCTGCTGACACATAAGCCCCGCCTACCTTCGCCACCCTCTCCTCTTCACTGTTGTACAGGAATGTACCAAAGAGGCAGCTGTAGAGGTGGTCCAGCACCGTGACCAGGAACAGCTCGTTGAACTCGAACGCTGCTGAGAACTGCAGAAGGAGACGAGTGATCACGAGAACACACACACACACACACAGGCAGTTCTTTCTCTTAGGTTCGTGAAGACGGACTCGGACCTGTCGGGTCATCTGCCAAACGCAGTCGATGAACTGGACGAAGAGGGGGGAGCGCTCGGAGTTAGCGTGGTTCTCATCGCCATGACCGACGCGCTGCCACACAGGGACACAGACAACCTGAGTATTTGGTACTGAACCAGTAGCAGAAGGATCATTCCCAGTTCCTTACCGCTGCAAACTTGTGCCCGAAACTAATCCACTCCTTCTCCACCAGAACCTGCAGCACACGGCAGCACGATGACGTCACCGCAGCTTCCGTCAACAGCCGATGTGTGTGTGTGTGTGCGTGTGTGTGCGTCACCTGGAATCCCCGGATCGTGCGGTAGTAGCTGTCCAGCATCAGCATGGCCAGAGAGGTGAGCTGGGCGGTCCGGTCCCAGCCGTCGCTGCAGTGCACCACCACCGACGTCTTCCCCGACTCGATCTTATCGGCGATCTTCGCCGCCCCTGACAACAGAAGCTACACGCAGCACGTTGTCACGGCGACGTACAAACAAGTCTAACCCTGCGGACTGTGCGACGCGTCCTGGATTTACCCGTATGTACTCCAGCCAGTGCGTCTGGTCGATGGCCGAATGCCAGTGAGCCTCATCGATGGTGGGATAAACCACGTCCTTCAGCTTCCTCAGCGACTCCCTCATGACGTGGATGTTGGGGATTTCCAGGAAGTTGAGCTCCACGTTCTGGTAGAAGCTCTCGCTCTCGTAGCCTCCATCCTTTGACTTCACGGGGAGGCGGGGACGGTTTGGAAAGAGGAAGACAGAACGGTCTGAGACGAAGCATGAACGTGACGCGGGACGAGAGAGAGAGAGAAAATACCTTGTTGGTGACTGCCACGCTCCCCTGCCGGGCATCGAAGATGGTGAGTTTGTGGGACTGTGCGTTGGCGTCCATGATGATTTGGAAGAAGCGCTCGTCCTCTTTGCAGCGGCGGTCTGAATGTCCAACCAGGGGCTGGCTGCAGCGCACGATGGTGGCCTGAGACTCCGGGTGGATCCAGGACAAGACCTGTGGGACAGTTCACACGTCACCGCCTCCTCTCCTGCACGCCTGCGCGCGTGTGCGACGGGCTCGCGCTCACAGACCGGTATGCGGTGCTTGGCCCTGAACACGGCCACGCGTTTGATGTCTTCATCCGTGATGTTGGTGGGGACGACCAGCACGGACGGGTAGGTGTCGCACAGCTCGTGGCTGCCGTTGAGCTTACTCATCGTCCAGCTCTCGTTGGGGAGGCCCTGGCGCCGGTACTCGGCCGCTGGGTCGTACACCTTCCAGCCGTCCACAGGAAACTGCTCCTTGTACAGAAAAGCGAACAGAGGCTGCGGGGGGAGGAGCCAGGAGGTGCGTTAGCGGTCGGCCCAGTCACTGCAATACGTCAGATATGAGGAGGGGACTGACCAGGTCGTGGGACAGGGGGAAGGCGTGTTTAGCCAGCAGCTCCACCACGTCCGGGTGGCCCGCCTCGGTCTTATAGGCAAACCGGGGACTTCTCATGTCCTGAAGCAGAAACGCCGGCGTCACGAGTGTGAGGTCGGGGAAATACACGGACCTACCTGAACAAAGTGTCTCAGTGAGCGTGTAAAGGAGCGTTCACCTTGCAGACCAGTTCAAGCCCTTTGGTGTTCTCTCCCTGGGCGGGAACGCTGATGGTTTCCAGTCTGCTGATGGCGCCGAGGTTCACGTCGAGAACAAACGGGGACTCCTGAGCGTGCACAGAGCGACGTTAAGACGTTACCAGCTACCACAGATGTGGTTACACAGCTTCAACAGCTGCTCAGGTTTGTATGAAGTATTTATATATATGTGGTGTACATGCTACAGTACCCTCTCCACACTGGCGAAGTAGAGCTTGAAGTCTGTGATGGTCAGGGTCCCATTAACAAGACCCCTGAACGGACAGATGTAGCTCACATCCTTGACTGCGCGTCCAGAAACAAACAGAGCTAAATTAGTATTTGAAGAAGCTTGAAATACTTCACCCAGAGATGAGTGTTTTACCCGTGGTGTGGACAGTCTCTCCAGGCAGCAGAGGAACCTGGTTCTGGAATGTTCTGACTTGCGCTCCGTATCTCAGGGCTGGCAGGTTCTGGACAGGACACAGAGCAGTCAGAGGGACGACAACACGGACCAATACCAGACCTGCATCACAGACACCTAGTGCCGAGTATTAGTACTGTGACACAGGCGAGGGTGGTGAGCCGTCAGAGGTTACATTTATTAGCCACCTACTCCACATACATGTTTAAATCCAAGAACGTGAGTAATAAAGGAACATGATTTGTATGTTGGGATCAGAGAGCAGCAGGCTGAGACATGCAGAGCGGGACAGACAGAGGACACAGAAGAGGAGGACGCTCAGACACTAAGAGACTTGCCGAAGCATTGGAAGGAGACGCAGAATTACTTTCTTCATGGGAACAAAGGCGTTCATCATCTAAATCCTGCTGCAGGGTAAAGCCAGCGTGGGAGGAAAGGGAAAGAGAGACAGAGACAGACAACAAACATTATTGTGTCTGTGCGATACGCCGCCATCGCTCCCCGCTTCCTGCTGTGCCGTGCGCCACACGGATGTGTGTTAGTCACCTTGTTGTCAGAGGGGACTGATCCTGAGATCTGGCTGGAGATGGTGGCAGCGATCAGCTGCTTACACCACTCGACATGAGAACCTGATGGACTGAAGAGGAGCGATGCATTAGAATCAATTACTATCAAACGAATTAGCAGCATAGAACAGGATAGTTTATGGACAACATGGGTGCTAGGTCATTATCAGCGTGTTTCTGTCTCAACCTTTGTTTTTATGTTTCGGAAACGTGACGTCAAAGTGCACCTCCTTCCTGTTTGGAACTGTGGTGAATTGACAGCGGTGGCTTGGCGCCACCTGCTGGAGGTTACGGTGAACTGCAGCAGCTGATGCTGCATCACAGTAGCTGTGCTTCACACTTGATGAGAGAAACCAGCTGCACAGTGACATGTATTCACCCAGGCGTGGAGCAGAATGAGAAGCACTTTATTTTAGATCTCATCATTTGACTTATTTCACCCTATGAGCTCAGTGAACAGGAGGAAGAGCGTCACAGCTGTGATCACACACACACACATCTCAGTCTGGTGCATCCCTCTCTCAACATGCTCACCTGTCCAGGGGTTCCCCGGCGGGGGCCCCACTGGCCGAGGGCCCCCAGTGCTTCCTGTTCGGCCACGCTCCGTCCGCCGCCCCGGCGGCTCCGCTCTGCTTCTCCATCAGGACGGTTTCCTCCGCGGATCAGTGGCGACGCACGGTTTGTTGTTTTTGTTTAATTTCAGCCGAGACGATAGAACCACGCATCGGTTGGCGTGCGTGCGTGCGTCTCTCCTCCACCGTGCGCGTGTCTTCCTGTCCTACGATGCGTCGATACGATGAGAATATATTTCCGTCTCCGACCGACAGCGCATACTCTTCCTCCCTCTGAAGCCCCGCCCATTCCTCTCACGTCACAGGTCCAGATGTGCCGTCACATCTGGTTTGTGATGCCGGATTCTGAGCCACGCCTTAAAGGGACAGTCCACCCCAAAAGTGAAACATACACAAGAAAAAAAATAAACAGATACAAGGAGGCAAAAGCAGAAATACTTAAATTAATTTAATCAGTAATATTTACAGAAGAGAGGCCACTCAACAAACTGTGAATAGAATATAACATTATTGAAAGAAATACATTTGAAATGTATTCTTATTGCACCTTTTTTTGTCAAATTTCATTTTTAATCCCAAAAAGATCCTGAAACACATTTCAAGTGTATTTTTTTTTATATAAGTATGCTATCGCAGCAACACAAAACCCTCAAACTAAATCTCCTATGTAAATCAAAGAGTCAAAATGAAAGGAGCAGTAACACATGTACTTGTTAACATTAATTCCCACGGAGCTAAAGTTTATCTACTAGTCAAAGATTCATCAGAGGGCTGAGGGGAAGTGATGGAGGTGTGCGACGGGCCTCTTCCTTTTTCTCCTCGGTTAGCAAAGTACAAAGAAAAACCATTCCCCTTAACAAAGAGTTACAAATCCACAATAAATGAACACATTTTCTGAAACATTACTTTCTATAAAATGGTTAGATTTAACACAACACAAAATAAGTGTATTTTACAACAATAGAACTTTAGACAGTAAAATAGGTTTTGATTGAGGTAATTACATCATGTTGCGCGTACAAAGTAAAACATAAAAAAAATAGATTTTTATCTGTTTTTTTCTCTAAAAATACAACCACCTCACCAACGCACATTTCATTTTGTTGTCTCTGTAGTTTACTTCCCAACTGCTTCAGTGAGACCAGCCCTTTTGTCAGTGACATTTTTAATTTTCCCTCTTGTAAAGCCTTTTATGAATCCACCTCTGTAAACACAGGCTGTTCTGTGGAACTCGCTGTCGACCTGACCTGAGTCTGGTCTGAGATTTGACCTCCTTGCAGGTGGGTCGCTCTCCAGGCTTCATGCGGACTTGAGCCAGTGATTGTGGTCAGCTCTGGCGAGCCGGCCGTTCCATGGCACAAAAGAGTGCTAGGTTTATGTAGTGCAATACTAATCTGTGACAGAAGATGGACCATCACGTGGAAATCATGCGTTCACCTCTAACGGGCACTTCAACATATCGAATTGAATTCAAGAAGACTTGCTGATGCTGATTTTTCTGAATAGCTCTGATCAGGGTGGTAATGGAACGGTCTCCTTTTTGTGTTGCACTTTGAAAATGTTAAGCTCTCTCAGAGGCTACAGTTACTTATTAAGTTTAAATACCAACGCTCTGAGGGTTCAGGCTATATAAGTTTGTCTTGTTAGTAACTCCCTGCAACTAATGAAGCACACGTTCTCCTAATCAATGCCGAGATCTACTCTGTGTCAAAATTTGTTAGAGAATAAAAAAATGTTTTGCTATAAATTAATTTCAGAATCAAAGGAACTTGAAGTATTACTCAACATAGTTCCTCAAAATGAGTCAAATCAGGGAGATTTGAGTTTGATCTGTCACTGCATTTCACAGACAGGCTTCCTTCAACACACGGAAACGTACAGCCCCCAGCACAATGCTGTACTCTCCCGTCAGCAGTTAGCATGATCTCACTTCAAACTAGCATCAAACAACACGTCCCCCGTCCACCAGAGTACACAGAGTACACAAAGCCACCTCTCTTTGGGGCCAACAGTCAAGCTCGTACGAGACGGAAGGTGATTCTCACAAGAATCAAGGCACAAATCTGGACGTGACCTGAAGCACTTCACCGAACGACCAGTTACCCATCGGCCATCACTGCAAATGTCACAACAAACATAAAGAGCCTCCTCCAGACCTTTCAGTTTGCAGGAAGCCTAAGAAATTAACAGGAAGTACAGCGGGAGAAGATACTCAGAAGGTAACCGAGGTTCCAGAAGTAAAGCTCTCGTCTATGCCACGTGTAAAGCGAAAGAGAGAGAACAGAGAACTATCCAATCACAGAGCTTAAATTACTTTCATTGCACTAATAACGACACCTTGACATTAAATGTGCAGCTGAGAATCACAAAAGCATCCACACTGTGTCTGGTGCAGGTCAGCGGGAGGTTTGAATTTTTCCTTGAAATGGTCATGGATCAGTTCAAGTCTGGGTGGGAACGCTCGGTGAATGAGGCCCGTCGCCTTTGAAAGAGCAGCGCGCTCGGTTTTTTTTTGTAGTGCAATATTCTTCGGTGGTGGAGATGAGACCATCACATCAACTAATTCACTTCTATTTTGAAAATATTTTCTGCATCAGCAGACGTTATGAACCACGTCTGAATTTGTCTGGGCTCTGAGCGAAGTAAGGGGAGGGGGAAACAAGATTTAATGTTTAAGAAATATCTCAAACCACATCAAAGCTGCGTTCACAAGAGTAAATTATAGATGAATTCTTATTAAACTATGACTATTTGAACTGCATTTACCCTCAGCCACAGCAAAGTCAGGGCTGGGAAACAGTGCTCCAACGAGCCTGGCCGATAGCAGTGACAAAACAGACATGAATGCAGCTTCCATCGACAGTATCTCTAACTGAGATACGCCGCCCGGCAGAGATGTTCTGGAAGTGAATGCAGGAAGCTGGAGCCGTCTGCTTTCAGCCCTTGTTTAAAGCGAACACAAACCAAGCTACGACCCTGAAATGTGTTTGATTGGAGGCACAGAGGTTAACGAGCACGCACCTGACAACTCGGAAACAAGTGTGAGCGGCTTCACTTTGAGTCACAATTGTCAAACTAAATCAAAGCTAAATACAAACCTCTGTCTGTTACAGCAGTGCAACCCACACACACACCGTTCTGCATCTCAGCATCTATCCTGCGGAGTATAAATGTCCGGCGGTGATCTGAGTCCAAAAATAACTACCAACAGTACTCGTGTGGATTTAGTGCGGACGAAAAACTACACCAGCCTTGCTTGTGTGGACACTGACAGACAGCCACTGTATGTCCTGAGTGTTCAAACCCTTGCAGTGAATGTCTTTAAGGCTTCGCTGTATAATGAGTGAGTATATAGAGAAGTCTTGTGACAAGGCTGTAATGTGACATTTTGCATAAATCACCACTGTGGTGCTGGAGTCAACAACCTAATCTAAGTCTAATTAGTATTCTTTGTTATCCAGTTAGGACTGCAAAAATAAGGATTCATCCCTACCTGTTTAAAGGAGTTACAGAAGATTGAGAGACAGAGAGGGAGAGATGGGAGGGGGCGGGGGTGTCTGGGTGTCATCAGCCCTCAGAAGGGAGTCTGTAGGTGTGTGTATTGCTGTGATGGTGTGGAGGAGGTGGAGGAAGATGTGTTAGGGGTGGGGCTGTTCGCCAGGTGGGAGGAAGGGGAGGTGTCGGACAGCTGCAGCTCCTCCAGCTTCTTCAAGTACTCCTCTCGGAGGGCCAGCAGCTCCTTGTAGCGCTGCTCCACTGGACTCTGATGCTGGAACACACACACACACACACACACACACACAAACGGTGTTGTGTTTGAACCAGGAATGGTTTTAAAAAAGCAGTTTTTCTGACCAGTTCTGGTGATGGTACCTGTTGTCGTATGCGTGGGTTCCAGCGGATGTAGTACGTCACCCACAGCTCAAGGTGGCGCATGCTGGCGACGGGGTAGAGGACCCTGCCAGACTCAGGGGTGTAGAAGGGGTTCAAATAAATGTCCATCTTGCTGTTGACCAGAGACCATAGAGACACCGTCTTTGACCGCACCTCCTGGAGAGAGTGGGACAGTTGGAAAAGACATTTTTAAACATGCGCGCGTGCACGTCGTCGGGTAACGCAGAGCAGGGGGTGTGACGCGTCTTCTTACGTGCTGGTCACGTGCACTCTCGCAGTTGTAGAGGAACGTCCCGAAGCGACAGCTGTAGAGGTGATCCAGGATCGTCAGCAGAAGCTGCTCGTTAAATTCAAAGGCCGTGGGAAACTGGGAGGAGAGTGAACTCACTCAGATTAAGAAGTGATATTCTGGACAGAGAATAGATGAGCTGCTGTTGCACGTTCTAATCCTCAGACATACCTGTTTAGTCATCTGCCACACGCAGTCAATGAACTGAACAAAGATGGGCGATCTGTCCTGGTCCGCATGGTTTTTGTCACCATGACCTATCCTCTACACACACACACACACACACACACACACATTTATTATTAAGACAATGCTGAAGTCGACAGCTGTCAAGATTCGTTGTGAAAATGTTACTTACTGAAGCGAATTTGTGCCCAAAGCTGATCCACTCCTTCTCAATCAGAACCTGAAACATCACAGGAATGGTCACGGCACCGCACGCATCTAACTGGGTAAATGAACGTGTGAGTTCTGCCCCGTTCAGCCACCGACCTGGAAGCCTCTGAGTGTGCGGTAGTGACTGTCCAGCATCAGCATGGCCAAGGAGGTGAGCTGGGCGGTCCGGTCCCAGCCGTCACTACAGTGAATCATCACTGAGTTCCCACTGGAAACCTTGTCTGCTACTTGGATGGCCCCTGACAGCACCAGCTGCACAGACACCCGGATGTTAGACAAGCGTTAAGACAATACGTACTTGAATGTGAACAAACGGTTTCTTACCTTAACGTGTTCTAGCCAGTGTGTCGACTCCAGACTGGACAGCCAGTGTGATTCCTCGACATTCGGGTAGACGATGTCTTTGAGTTTCTTCAGGGATTCCCTCATGACGTGGATATTCTGGATGTCTAAGAAGATGAGCTCTGCATTCTGGTACTCGTCGCCCTCATAGCCCCCCCCGGTGGCCTGTGAATCCGAGCAATGAGGGTTCTAATGCTCTGCGTTTATACGTGGTGAGCAAACCAATACTCCCCTCTCCCTTCACACCTTGTTGGCCACTGCGTTCACGTTGGGCCTGGCGTCGTAGATGGTGAGCTTGGTAGTGTTGTTCGCCTCCCTGATCAGGTCCAGGTAGCGCTCGTCGTCCTTGTTCCTTTTCCCGGACATGCCGACCAGAGGCTGACTGCAGCGGACGATCACCGCCTGGTTCTCTCTGTGGATCCACGACAGAACCTGAGGGCAGGAACACGACTCGTCACCATCAGTCACTCCAATTCTACACCAGAGTAATGACAGTGATGCAGCCACAGACGAGATTCTGTTACTCACCGGAATGCGTGACCTTGACCTGAAGGCTGCCACTCTCCTGAGGTCCTCCTCTTTACTTTTAAAGGGCACAGCCAGCACAGTAGGGTAGGTGTCGCACAGGTCGTAGTTCTTATTAATGAATGTAATACGCCACTTGTTATTAGGTAAGCCCTACAAAGAAAAGACAACATCATCATTAGAGATATATTTCACACAACTTGATGATGAGGGATGCACTGTCCCCCCTCCCCCACACCTGGCGTCTGAACTCTTCTATGGGTTTGTAGACGTTCCATCCATTCTCCTCGTACTTCTCCTGAGTTACATATGCAAACACAGGCTGCAAGAGAGAGAGAGCGAGACACGACATTACGGCATCAGCACACACACAAATCCGACAAATCTGAGTCAGAGGCTGACTTACCAGACAATATGACAGAGGAAAGGCGTGTCGGAAGAGGAGCTCAAAAATATCTCGTCTGCTGTGGCCCTCCTGCTTCAGGGCAAACCTCAAGTTCCTCATGTCCTGAAGAGAAAGTAAAAGTCAATGCAAGGTCACATACACAAAAAGAGCACACACAGAAATATTCAAGTGTATTTCCTTCGTGGTGAATGAAGAGAACACCTTGCAGGTGATGTCCAGGCCGTAGGAGTTTTCGCCTCTACTCGATGCCCCGCCCATTTTCTCCACCCGACTTATGGCGCCCAGAGGAACATCCAGCGTCACCACGACATCCTACAACACAGGGTCAGCATGCTGAGTCCGCTCACACACAACTACCTGACTGACTGGCCCTACGGGGGCTTGCTGGGACTCACAGTGTCTGAGCTCTTGAAGTAGAGTCTGTAGTTGGTGATCAACACTTTGCCTTTCACAGCTCCACGGAACGGACAGATGTAGATGATGTCTTTATCTGAAAACAGACAGAAATACGACTTATCTGTCCTTACATTATTGACTCAGAATATATTAGTGATATTTAAACGGTGTTGACACTCACCTATAATTCGGTCCTCTCCAGGCAGCAGACACACATCTGCCAACAACTCCATTTTCAGGGACTCTCTGGAGGCCTGGAGCAGATACACAGGCAAATTGTTTGAACTTGAATTTTTATATTGCAAGCGCAGCACCGTGTATCCACTTACAGTGGAGATGTGTTTGTCCATGGCATTTGAGTTGTAGACTGAGACGGGTGAGGCCATTATTCAGAGAGGGGGCTTCCGCAGGCTGAGAACAGAGACAGAGAAATGATTGGTTATTGTGTCATCCAAAACCTTCCCAGCAAAACTCCTTTTTTCCTCACAGTGTCACTCTGGGAGGATGAATAATGACAGTGTGATGACACCCATGGGGTAATAATGAACTATACTTACACCTTTTCCTGTTAGTGACTCCCTATGCACTACACAGGCCACTCACGCTCCCTGTCTCAGAGTTGATAACGCAAACAAGCCATTATGTCCAATTAGTAGAAGAACAGTGTCAACAAAACGTGTGAATACAGGGTTTCCACGGTGGTCAACCACTCCAAAATGATCTGTGCCGAGCTGCCTCAGGCTGAAAGCAGAAGTGCTTGTTGGTTTGAACAATGCTGGCGTTTCCTGTGTTCTCGTATCACATCCGCCGCGGACCTGCTCTCACTTCACTCTCACCACCAATAAACAGCAGCACTCAGATCAGTCAGTTGCCCCGCCACACCTGGCGGCACAAGACAGGGCGTAATAACCCTGTTTATGTCTCATAAACTCCTATAAACGCGTGGAAACATGTTGTACTGCATGAAGCCTTCAGAGGTCATCATTCCGGGTGCGACACGTTTCCTTGCTGGCACATACACACACACACACACACACAGCCAGTGAGAGACACGTTTCCAAAAGCTTGACAGAGAGGGAGAGTGGGAGGGGCGGGTCAAAACTGTATTCCAGATTATCACTGTTTACATACCTGTCTGCAAGGTGGCCAGTACGAAGAAAGACAGGGCTAAAATAGAACCGAAGTTCAAGACAAGAGTGTCTCTGACATAAAGCCATATAAAACCTGTCGGCATCTGTTGGACTAAACCAAACACTACGCTGTGGAATATGTCGCTTATAATGCATACAATACTTGTTTCAAAATAAAAGCCCTCCAGCGTTTCTCTTGGCTCAATCATTCATTTGTTTTTTTTAAGGTGTTTATGGTGAAATATTTGCAGTGGTGGAAATGCACAACTTCTTTCTGTATAGTGCAGAATGTATTTATTTATTAGAGTTAAGATGACATTACATTTATTAGCTAAAGCTAAACCTAGCTGTTACTGTAAATATGAACAGCTCACATTAAACAGATGTGTGTGTGTGAATACTGTGCATTGAACAAATAAAGTGTCTTTCTTTGTGTGTGTGTGTGAGACATAAATAGAATAAATATCAACAGAGACAACACAGCTCTTTAGATTCAACAGAGCTGTTTCTCATTATAAGAAACAAACATTAAAATAATTAGAATTCGCTGTGATCTAATGTGGTCCCATTCTCTCGTGTTTCCCACGGGCGAACACGCTCGGTTTCGGTGCGGACACCTCTAATGTTCGTGGGGGGGGGGGGGGTTCAAAATGTTCGTGGGGGGGGGGGTTTCAAACAGCGCCTTTTCCGCAGTCGACAATCCAAAACGCAATCCGAACCGAGCCGTGTCCTCGGTACCGGGCCGGGGGCAGAAGCCCAGAACTTTTCCAACTTGCCCATTCCAACAGACACAGCTGTGGAGTTACACCAGGAAATAGCGCAGGCCTACACAGTGCGGCTCGTTCCAGGCGACATTCGGGGCTCGTGCTGACCCGCAGTGCGCCGAAACGTGCGTTCGCCCCCCGCAGAGGACGCTTAGAGAGCCCGCAGGGGGCCTCGTGGGGGCAAAATGCCGTCACTTACCCGCAAAGTGCGAATCTCCCGTGGCTGAATGTGGATTTGTTTCCCTCAAGCCACAGCAGGAACTTACTCCATGTCACGTGGCCCGCTGTCACGGCGCTGATTGGCTGCTTGTCAAAACAAGTCTTAAAGGGAAATGTAGTTTTCTGAGCGGGCTGCCATATTCCGGATTGGAGCAGGGGCTCGCAGTATTTTTATGTCATGCCAAGATAATTACATTTACAAAAAAAATTCAACAAGAATACAGTGACAAAGGAACTTTGACAGTTTAATTTCCAATGGGTTCTGGTCAATAGGACAGGCCGTTACACGCCATGGACATTTCTTACTCAGAGTTTATGATAACAAAGATTCTCAGGATATTTTCTCTGGACCACTTAAAAGCATCCTCTAAGGAACAGAGTTGAAAAATATAATGTCATCCTCCAAAAACCTAAATATACTGTATATCTTCTCTGGCATGTGATTCATCTTATTGACAATTTATATGTTTTCAGGGTGTGCAAGGACCGCCTTCAGCATGATGGTGCACATCTGAACTTCAGTGGATCCAGACAGCTCAGTCGAGACAAAAGTCGTCTTGTTACTCACCCAGCACAAAGTAGCATAAAGGGAAATTTTAAATCACAAGGTTTTTCATTTAATTAAAAAAATAAAAATCAATATTTGGGATTTGCAGTATTTGTGACAGAAGAAGAGCCATCATATATTTGTGTATCAATAAGTGTATCAATACAACTGCAAGCACTTGGGGGTAAAATATTTGTGTATTTGTATGAATAAATCCTCAGCATGTGGACCTCCCTCTGTAGTACTCCTACATGCAGATAATACTCAGGTTCCCTGGTGGAAACCTGAGTGTGAGTAATGAATACAAACACTTTGGAGCTGACAGTGTCATCCCAAACACGACCATGAAATAATGATGATGCCTGCCCCGCTTTGTCCGCTCGGTCCTTAAAGGAGAGAGGAGAGAGGAGAGGAGGGGGAGGGGGCGGGGGGATGGGAGCGCAGTGATGCTGAGCCCTTCCAGTGAGGCCAGTATGAAAAGCCCTAACGCAGGCACTGGGAGGGGCGGGGCTTGTGGTCCGTGCTGAATCTCCCGTGGATTACTGACAGTAACGCTCTGTCCGTCTTTCATTCATCGCCGGAACCGTGCACGTCGGACATCAGCCGCGACTCCTCCTCGCACGATCTGCCCGTCTCCTCCAACCGCCGACGTCAAGGACACCAGCAGCACCAGCAGCACCAGCAGCTCCGGCCATCATTCCCGGTAAGACCTGCAGCGCACGCGGCGGGAGAGCGTTGCATAACGGATGGTTCGGTCTGTCTGATGCGATGTCGAGAGGAAAATTACCAGCCCGCAGCATATGTGATGGAGGGGGACGCGTGCGGGGCTCCGCGGGGCCGAGGGCCCGTTGTTTTCATTGTGACGGATCGGATGAATGCTTGAGGATAATTTCCGGCGGCGTTACGTAATATTATTAAAATGTGATGTGTCCTCCTCAGTCGTGATGATGAGGAGGGATCGTTCCGGTTCTTTTCCACCTGCTGGGCTCATTTATTTCGCTGGTATCACTCGTGACGACACACGCCGCTGCTGATCAGGCCTCTGCTGCCTAAACCTGGAACATCCCCACACCATGACAACCGTCCCGCCACAGCCATTTGAACAATAAGCACGTTTAGCATCGTGACATTGCAGAAAGGTCATTATTTCCAGCTATCCCTGTAAACTGTGCGACGGACAAAACAACAGCTTACAATTTACACAGGGTTCTTTTGAGGCGTATTTTGATTTTGTCCGAATGGAAATGAAATTCCAATACATACCGGAGCAAAGTATTTATGGTTTCTTTAAGACTGATGCAGTAACACGTCAAATATTTGGGGGTTTGGACCTGTGATGAGACAAAGCCTGACCTTGGCCTGAGGGAAAAAGTGATTTGAATGCTGCATATCATCAAAGAACTTTCAAATGATCCCCAACATGTGTGGCATTCAAGTTCAGACAGCTCCTGGTGAAGTGCACGTTGGCTCTTCTCCTGCTCTGAATTGTCAGTCCACTCTCAGATATACTTCTGTCCTCCTCACTGCTTCTGTGTGTTCGTGCGACTTCTACTCTCGTACTCATTTCCTCCATGAAGTGACCCTGCTCCCCGGGAATGAGAGTGATATGTCCTGATATGAAGGCTGATGTCTACTTATAGCTGGTCCCCCAACCTGGCAGCGAACCCGGTGTCCGAGAGCATTAACGAGATCCGGTTTAAACTTCGTCCGCTCTGCCACTGCGGCAGTCACGATTAGATGATCATGATCTTATTAACACAGAGAAACATGACCGTTCCCACAACGAGATGCACTCAGATGACGGGGGAACGTCGCTCATTAACAGAGAGGAACCTTGAGAGCCAGACTGAATGTGGGCGGCCATCTGCCTCGACAGGTTGGGGGGGAGCAAAGAAATAAAGGCAAGGAGAAGGGAGATGGAAACAAGGGGGGAGAGGAGTAGGGAGGGGGAGGAGAGAGGACAGGAATTAATTGATAATTAGTGATATCAGTAACAATTCATATCATAATGTCTTCCTGAAGTGGCGTTTCTGACTTACAGCAAGAGTGTAAGCAGATCTATTAGACTTGTGTCATTTAAAATGGATCCTATCTCGTTACCACTCCTGTAACTCTATCACCGGTCTGGAAGCCGTGTGCAGGGGGGGAGTTACAAGGGCCGGTGGTGTTGATGTGCAACTTTGAATTGGGATAGACATATCTGGACTTTCATCGCCGCCTCGTCAAACAGTTTAACACAAGTTTGATCGTTTCTTACCGTCTTCCCGTACAATCTCTCTCTGGTAATGTGTTACCTTAAGTGAATATGGCTCAATCATTTCCCGCACAAAGGTTTGGGGTTGTGTTCAAGGACAGTAAAACATGAACTTGATAAAAATGGAAAGAGTTTGTTTCTTGTTGGCCTTGACCAAAATTCCACCCAAACTGCTTTTACATCACATTACATGAGAACTAAGGGAACACTTCCCATCCTTTGTCAGGAGGGAGAGAAAGTGAGGTAGAGATGTTGTGTTTGATCTGATGTCTTCTGACAGTTTGGTATTTGGAATTGAAAGCGTGAAGGCCTTATTGTATTAATCATGGAAGGGAGAGAAAAATAGGAAATCACAACAGGGAGATCCTGTTCTTTTCACACTGTCAACACATTTATTCACTCAGTCCAGCCCCTCTGTCTCGCTCACGGACAGCTACGGCTTAGGAGTTAAAGTAGGTCGTCCACCAACCAGAAGTGTGTCACTTCGACCATCTTACACCTCATTTCCTATGTGGCAGTGTCCTTGGGTAAGCTACTGAACCCTAAACTGCCCATGTGCAGGGCAATGGTAATATAAAGGGATATTGTTATTGCACATAGGAGTCATCACAGATACATTTAAATAACACGTATATCAAGTGATTACCTCATAAAAAGCCACACCCCTATGAGTATTAAAATATTATCATTATTATCCGAGGAAATTGTTCCAAATCAATTTTTGCATGTTGCACCTTTGGCAAACTGGGCCCAGAGATCCCAACTGGGGACAGGCCCACAGACCATTAACATGTGAATGATAGTGGTACATATGACTTCTCAGGCTTTGTTTGTGATGCACATATACAGTGTTACACACTGAAAGACACACTGTGTAAAGCCCTGAAGCCTCAGAGAGGAATGACTACTTTGGTGTTGCAGTGCAAAGAAAGGGCCAGGAGAGGAGGACAAAGGAGAGAAAAGAGAGACGGACAGATTTAGGAGAGGAGGGGGAAAAAAAGCAGTGGGGGGGGGGGGGGGGGGGGGGGGGGGGGGGGGGGGGGGGTGAACAATGAATGAGGAAGTTAAGATATGAGGAAGGCTTGAATTAAAACAGAGGGAGGCAGCGAGGAGAGGTCAAGAGGAGGCTTGCAGAGTGGTGGATGGATGTTGTCTGGTTTGCAGACAGCCCTCTGCTACTGCACTGTGTGTGTGTGTGTGTGTGTGTGTGAGAGAGAGAGAGAGAGGAAGAGCGCTACAGTCAAACAGATCACAGTTAAAACCATAACGTGGCAGTCAGTGGTGGACAGTCCGTTCTTGAGTTTGATGAGCAGTCTGTGGGGGGGCTGCCGTGTCGATGGTGGTGCTAAAATCAATAGCATCCCGGCGTATGTATTGAATGCTCCAGATGGGACAGGGATGTGTGGAGTGCTGTAGAGACAGTGGGGTCAGCCGTTACCTTGCTCCGCCTCTGGCTCCTCCCAGGCAAGATGAACGATCTGCTGGGCTCCTCCAGGTGTACGATCTCCAGCCTCTCGCTCGTGTAATCCTTGGACTATCACTTTCCTTCCAACGGCTGATTCTGCAAAACGTAACACAATAAATGTTAAAAATTGCTGGAGCTCTTAAATTTGAAGAGGCACTACAAGGGTCATTTTGAACGGAGTAATTTTTAATCTTATTTTAATGTCAGTTTCAGAGCCTCGGCACACCATGTCCTAATTAACAGGCTGCTGCAGAGCATGAGCCAGTATTGGCCGGCCTGGCATGCCTCACTTACCATTGAAGGTATTGATTTATACACGGAACAGAAAGGTCACTTTCCGTTGGATTAAATGGAATTTATAGGATATCAAATACCTGTTAGTAGAGCTACACTTGACTCTAACCTCTAAATATGTGTATGTATGTATTTTATATATGTATATGTATATATATATATTATTTTGCTTGTTTGTTTGATTGTTTATTTGTTTTGTTTTTTGTTTGAACATTAAACATCCATGCTATGAATAATACTGTGTGAATGGTACAATATTCAGCAAAGCAAATACTGTAGAGCCACAGTATAAATATTTGGTTGAGACTGAATATGTGGTTATTAAATCTGGAAGATCGCTGTAAAAAAATTGAGCATTTTACTGTATTTTATTTTATTTATTTATTTACTTATTTTCTGTCAGGTAACAAAATGCATTTAAGGAGAACACATGTTAAGATATTTCAATAAAAGTCTTGATTTTTTTTGTGATGTATGATTGACAATAACAGATACTGCTTATGCAAATATTTGCATGGCAAAAAAAGCACAAAGGGATGATTTTACAGATTCACCAACTAATCATTTTCTGGTGCCTGTGTGTCACTGGTTTGTTTCATGTGTAGGCGGGGCAGTGTGGGAAAAATGACATGGAGCCGTTGAACACAACAGGGTGGTATGCCTACTGGCATGAAGCACTGGAGCACTGGAGCCAAGGATCTGTCCTGGAGACATGAATGATTTTGGTGTCCATGTTCTCATCACTTGACCAACAGGATATGCTACCGGAGAGACATGGTGTGTTCCTTTGAGTTTTGTATTCTTCAGGCAATTGCTATTTTCTCATCATGATGGTCTTATCTGTTCTGTGTGAAAGGTGGGGGCTGGCAACCAACTCTAAAATAAATCAAAGGTGGCACAGTAACAGTAACATTTTCTTTCATGGAGAATGTGTTTTAGATTCTTAAAACCAATCACTCCCGATAAATAAGAGCCATTATTTGTCCCAGATACTTCATATAGCCTTTCATCAACCGATGTGCGTGCACAAACCAAATGCATTACAGGCTGTCATAACAAAGTGTAGTTAATTGTCCTCGTGAATTAATGATAAGCCTGACTGCTGTTGATGTGAGTAAAATGACCACGAGAGAGAGAGAGAGAGCAGCAAAATAGCATCGTTCTCATTGGCAGGAGCAGACGACCCAGTCAAGCTGGCAGCTCATCTCAAAGCATTAAAGCATAATGGAAAAATACCAGTGTGTGTGTGACCAGACAGTGTTTTCATTACAAATACCCTCTCAGCACACATGGCTGATTGATAGATTATTGGAACATGTCTAGCATTTTTGTGTTAGCCTCTACAGAAAAACAAGTCCCCTCAGGGACTGACTGGCCCCCGCTGATCCTCCACCCTAACGGCATCAAAAGACTGCTTAACTAAACACAGGTCATGAAAAGAGGTGACAGTACACCGTGTTTAGCCACAACTACAGACTGGTGAGGTTGTGTTTACTTTTAATTGTTTCCTTCCTCTTCAGAGACACTATATATCCATGAGAACACATTTCTCTTCCTTTGCCAACCAGCCTTATATTTTATTCTATTTTTCTCTCTACATTAATTAAATTGGCTATTTAATGAATTAGCCAATTTATTATTGTTATTATTATTATTTGACTCAATCACTCTAAGATTTTTTTTTTTTTTTTTTTTTTAATAGCTTTAATAGCTATTAGCTAGCTATCAAAATGCCACCTAGGTATTTGGGTTTTTAAAAAACTACCAACACTACTCAAAACTAGTTTCAACAATATGTGACGGTATGTTATCATATTCTTACATCTTTGTATCTTATCACATTGTACCACTTATCTTTTGTATAGATTGTTGTGTTGCGTGTTTTCTTTCAGCACAAGTGTTTTACTGTCACAGTATACTGCATCATGTGTTCCATAACTGTGTTCTAACCGAATAAATGCAACACTCCTAAGAGTCGACCTGGTTTTTGTTTTCCTTAGTGGAAAGGCCAAATACCTGGCACGTGGTATAAATACATGTCAGGTACATTTTGTTACTCACATAGCAATAATGCCAGAACACAGATGTAATTGTGTGACCCACCACATTTCAGGATACCAGAGTTATGGGAAAAGAAGGATGGAAATAGGTGACACTTCCTGTGTTTATCAACTATGAGTTTCTGTCTCTTTTCCCCTAATTTGTCTAATCTGAGGTTTGTTCTTTGTTTCATTCTGTATTGGTATTTAATCTCCTTGTAATTTGTTTAATGAGGCCTTTTTCTTTGAATTGACATTTTACAGAAATATACAAAATCCAACCCCAGGCTGAAATGGATGTCAAATATAAAGTTGTCCCATAGTGCCACCCAAGACCTCAGTCACACTTCTCAGTCTCAGTCCTAGTCACCCAATGTTCTCCATTAACCCTTCGACTATACAATAGAGTCCAGCCTCTGGTATAGAGCAGGGAGTGAGGGCGTCTGTGGTCAATGTGTTGCTGCTGCCAGTGTTGTGGTGCTGACGTTGTACAAGAGCAGGGATTAGAAGGAATGCTTGTGCCAAGAAACATCAATTTTCATTTTAACTCCAACATAATTTTGGAATTCCTAAATTCAGGGTTTAGGAAATGGGAAAATGCAGTTGTACCATTGCACTCTGAGGTAGTTTTAGTTGACTAGTGACTGGTTGTTAAGGACCTCCTGCTGTGAGACACTATATATATATATATATATATATATATATATATACAATCTAAAATAATCTCTCCACCACTTTTATCTCAGCAGTTGATTCAAGATGAAAATTGATACCAGCCTGACTATGCCCCAGCTCCCAGAGGCCATGTCCCAGGCTGGCCTGCAGTTTGCAGTGGCCACTGAGGAGGACTTTGATGAGATCATGGCTATGAGCCAGGACATCTATGGGGGCCTCGACTACCTGCCCACCAGATACACCAGTTGGCTGCAGGAGCTGAATCGCACAGTCATCTTGGCTCGCAAACATGGAAAAGTGGTAAGTTCAATGAAGAGTCTAAGCCTCTAGAACCACATCTAAGTCCGACTGCTCCGCCCACATTGTAGGCACTGGGTAAAGTTCTAAAAAGGACACTGTTAAGTTGAAAGCTTTGCATTATTCTTAATAATCATTCCTCTGTGACCTGACAGATTGCGCTGGAGTCGGTGTGCGTGATTGACGATGGGGAGACCATGCTGGTGGAAGGTCTCCGTGTGGCGCCGCAGGAAAGGGGCAAGGGTGTGGCAGGGGTTCTGCTGCGCTTTTGCTCTGAAATGGTCAAGTCCAAGTACCCTGACATCAAAGTGACCCGCCTGACCCGTGACGATCAGCTGGGACCAAAGGACTTCCAGAAGTATCGCGTCATAACCAAGCAGGTGCCAAGCACAAATCAGTGATGCGACCTTTCAGTGACGGTAACCGGCTTTTTGCTTGTCGTTCCTCATCACTGGGTCTCTCCTCAGGGTATCCTGCTGGTGCGCTTCAGAGCAGAAGATCTCAAGTTCCGCCTGACCGAGCTCGGTCTGGGTGGAGACACTCTATCCCCCCTGTCCACCTCCTCCACTAATTGTCCTCCAGCACGTCTTGACCATACAGCCATCCACCGGCTATATCTGAGCACTGGCCTGATGAAGGGGGTCCTTCCCAATTCCACCATCATTCAAGACTGGCAGCCGTTCAAGCCTTTGCCCAGTAACATGGCCATCCTCCTGAAGAAGGACATCGACTGGATGGTGGACGATGTGTCCAACCCAACCGTTGCAAGCCTGTGCACCTTCCCATTCAGAGTGCCCATTGGAGACGACTGGTAGCTGCCATTTTATTTGTTCATACATACACAGAGATGTACGTTATCATCTAACGGGTCTTTGTGTGTCTTTCGACCAGGTATTACCTGAATATCGACATGTTTGGTAAAGACCTGGACCTGGTTCGGCAGCAGTTCTTGTGCCACCTGCAGCGCCACACCGCCACCCTGAACGGTCACGTGATGTGCCAGATGTTCTTGGAGCCGCTGCTCTGGAAGCCTATGGCCGAATTCTGCCACAACACCCTAAGTTTGGAGCTGGTGAAGGAGTACACTGAGCAGTGTGTGGTGGAGTCAGACATCATTTAGTGGCAGAGGGCGGAGGGTGGTGCAGGAGATTAAGAAACCAGAGGGGAGTTAAGACGAGGACCATAAATGGGCACAACGTAATCACAAAGAAAAAACACACCCCTTTGGACAAAACTAAAAAAACAAAGAAAGTTAAACTTAGAATAAACATGCAAATACAGAGTGTGTGGGGGGGGGGGACACACCATGTAGTCGGCTACAATACAAACAAATATTTTATCTAATATTTTTAAGGCTGTGTAGTTTGGGGTGTAGTTCAAATTTTGTGCACCCAAAACAAAGAGGAGAGAGTTACTAGCACAAACAGGTCATAACAAATCCATGAGAGTCATAATCAACCGAAATATCAAGATTTTAAATTGAGATTTAATCAAAGGCTTTATCTTAAAATAGCCTTTAAAGGGGGTCAAACCTCGCCGAACAGACCAGAGGGTAATTAGGTCAGCGCGGTGCTTTTTAGCTGCAAATTTACTGAACGGAAATTATTTATATATGCTGATGCGACTGGATGCTAATGCACTCCAGCACAACACGACAAACTACAGCCGAAAACATCACCATCATCATCTTACTTAAAGGAGATTTATTATGCTGGTTTTGGGGGATTATAATCTACATTTGGGGCACTAAGGTTTACAGGCTCCAGTGCTCAGAAAAGGCCTGAGTCTCCGTATTCTATTCATGGCTGAAGCAGCGGGAGATTCAGCTGGATTCAGCTCCCGTCGCCCTGGCTAAAAAGCCCATTCTGCTCTGATCAGCCAGCTGGTGGCGAGTTCCTGTACGTCAGGACAAAAGGACACTGTGAACAGACGACGCTGCAGTTAGACACGAGCCTGACCAGTTAATTATGCCACAGCCCACTTTGCTTTAGTAAAGAGGCTCACTCTATACATCGGGAGTCTTAAAGATACCAGATATTCACACAGAAATGATCATTCTCTCATTATCGACTCACCACTTCAAAACACTTCTGGAGTCTCAGTGAAACAGAATCCAGTCCAGCTGAGGTCGATGGTTTCCTACTCTTCAGACTTAATGAAAGAGAAAGAACATAAAATGCCCCCATGCCGTTGGTGGGGTGTCATCCAAGTGTCAGCAAGCCCCCAGCATTCATATTTGACTCAAAATATCAGCGTCAACAGATTGAGTCAAAACGACTCGGTTTTGAGTTGAATATGAACGTTGGGGGCTTGTGGACACTGGGACGACACCACACGAGCAGCACGGAGGCATGTTGAGTTTTTTCTGTTGTTTAATTACGTCTGAAGTGTAAATCAACATTTACTTCAGTTGTATTGAAGCGTTTCTTCTGCTCTGGACCATTCGGACCAATTATATAAATGTAAAAAACACTTATAGATCCCACTAGAGGAGTGAGAGAGAAGGAAAAAGCATAATAGATCTCCTTTCAGTTTTATTAGGTCATCGCTGGTGTTTTTGATAATGTGTCTGTCTAGGAAACATGGGGAGGTTCAATAAGAGTAGCAAGCCAACATGCAAATCACATTCTGTGAGGACAGAGGAACCTTCCTTCGGTCATCCCAAATCTCTTTGTGTTTTCTGTAAATATACAATTTTTAAAAAATGCACACAAGCTGAGTTACTGGGCAAATAAATCCGCACACGTTGGGGGGGGGGGGTTCAGAAGTTAAGAATCCAAAAGGGGGGAATGTACAGATCCCATCTCTCTATGCTCCGCCACACAACGGCTTTAAGCAAACCCTTCGTTACAGTCACAGTTTTGTCTTTTTGTTTCTCATTATAAAAAGATATATATATATATATATAGTCATTGCTGCAAAAAAAATGTGCGGCAGTTTTTAATAAGGCTGTTAAATGCAGTCTCATTGTTTGTAGGTAGCTTAATGTCAGACTAAATGTTAATGCTTTACTGTGCAGATACGTCATTGTTTTAAGTTCATGCAGCGAAAGGTAGTGAAAATAACCTTCGGAATTAACAGGACTAGAGCGCTCTATAGACGACGTAACATCACTGCTATTACCTGACACAGTGATCATGTTCTCTCTGTGCCTCAGCGCAGATTCAGATCCTAACATTAGAGCAAACGAATCTCAGTTGGTTTTCGAGATATGAACAGAATGATTTTCACAAAAAACACTGGAATGTCAGCTGGCTGGAGAGCAGCGCTTCAGTCAGGAGTTTGATTTGCAACAAAAAAGGAATCGAATCTCATTACCTCAAATACTCAAACATTTGAAACGCTGCGCCTTGAGGGCACGGCCTCAGAAATATATAGGTTCTTTTTCTTTTGAAGCAGCTCAAAACACAAATATGAAAACATGCAAACAAAAGTGCATTTTTGTTAATATTCAGCACTTTGCTGCCATTTCCAACCTCACAACCAGAGTAAGCTAGAGAGCTTGGCAATGGACAGAACAGAACAAAACGCTAAGCCCTTCCTTGATGCTTTCCACTCCATTCGCTCGCTGAGTGAGCAAAGGCTGGAGGTTTCCTCAGTGTTCAAGTTGTGTAGTTAGTTCCAGCGGTTTAAGTGCGAGTGGGTTTAGTGCGTGTCCAAATTCACCTGTTGGTGGAGCGACAGCAGAACAGTCTCTGGGGGTCGTTCTCAACCTGCGAATGATAAAATGGTGCGTTTGGGTGAAACATGCAATAAACCAGAGTGCCATCCTCCGCTCCCTTTAAAAAACCAGGTAAGCTTGCACTTTGGTGGATTGCTATTGTCATGGTGGATTTGTAAGGAGGCAAAACAGAGAAACAGACAACACATCTGTTGTGCTGTTACATAATCACAGAGGCATGGAATCAGTTCCCACCCATCTATGAGTGTCGATCCACCATGAGCCCCCACATCAGCCTCAGGGCGATTTGTCATAGATTCACCAACTGTGTGGTGATCGACTACAGAGAGCAACAACCAGAGGTATGACCTCATTTATCAGGGGAAGCACTGTCAACTGCTCCATAACGTTGTTAAGAATTCAAATTGAACACCCTTGTTGCTCTCATGACCCCCCCCCCAATACTTGTCATAGTGCCTCCTAAAATTTTAGCAGACACAATTTCATCAGAGTATATTTTAATAACATTGTCCGATCAGGTCGCTTTTTTTTTTTTTTTTTTTAATTTTTTTTTTACAGTACTTTGGTACAATCCCAGTTCATGTGTAAGTGCTGATGATCAAACGTGTGCCTGCGATCACAGAAAAAAAAATTCACAGAGATAAGTCAGGAAAACAATACGAGCCTGTGGTTGTGTGCACGCCGTCATTAGTGCACGGCCTCAGGATCTACCTAGGACTAATAGCATTGCTGTGAACCCTATAAGAAAGGATGGACTGAACATCGGAGCGACACGTTCTGAGTGTAACACAGAGGCAGCGGTCCGAACCAAACACCAACATCTCATTGACAAAACACCTCAGTTCTTTGTAAAGAACCATTTTAGCTTCACATTGCCTTGACCACCACCTTCTGGAATGCAAAGTGGGGATGACTGAGGAAGTATAAAGGAAGTATAGTCTGAAAGAGAGAGTAGACTATAAAACCGAGTCCTTCGTTAATAAATATTAGTATTTATGGGCTACGATCCTCAACCTATTCCAAGGAGCATAAGAAAATCGAGGAGGCCACTTAACCCTAGTGTTTGCAGCCAAAGAGAATTATGACTCCTCTAAAAAGTGATGCCCTAATATTTGCTGCCTAGTGAACGTGAACATATGCAACGCTGGAGAGGCCATGGGGGGAATTATTTCTAAAACTTGTTTTCTTGTGATTGTGACCATTATGATAATGTATTTATTATTTAAAATATGACCCAAACAACGCTGTTGTGAGTCTGACACTGAAAATACAGAATGTGCTGGCTCTCTCCGGGAGATTCCACCATCCAGAAGGCATCCCTGGTTAAAGTGCCTTCTCGATGTCTGAGACCAGACACTGCATGAAGGAAAGTCATTTAGCTAAGGGCATCTGGCGTCAGGTTATTTTGGATTATTGATGATCGCCAGTGAATGGAATTCAACCCAGCCATCAGGAGTTTAGGTTACAGCTTAGCACAGCATCTGCAGGACTGCTGGCAGTTTCATTCTTTCCTCAGTTTCACAGATTATGCCCAATTGATTTTCCCCACGATCACGAGATTGTGTTTACTATGTGATCACAAGAAAACAAACGGCTCGTTATTTATTTAAGACTACTAGAAAATACAAAAGACCCATGTGCATCTTAAGACTTGACCAGCGATTAAAATAAATGACACCCACACACACCCTGCCCTTGAGTACAGTGAAGTCAGCTCATTAATCTTCTAGCTTGTCATCGTTCCCTCTTAGAATCCCAGTGTGTTCAATTATCAGCTTATTTTCTTTTGTTTGGTCGGTATATGTCACCCCTGTAAATACTGTACATTGCACAACACTGTACTGAGCTAAATGATCTCATAATAAGAAAACAACGCATGCTTGGTTCCACCCAGAGATGAAAGGCAGTTTCTCCCCTCAGCACTCTGCAGGGGGGGGGGGGGGTGAAGTGATCGAGCCCATAGAACTCTGTTGGACTTTCAGGGGTGAACAGTGTTGGAGCCCAGTTCGATATAATCGGAGTAAATGGTGACGGATTCTTCAAAGAGAAAAGTACTGCTCCTGTGCCGTCGCCACAGTCTTGGTTCATTTGAATAACGGCTCAGCACTTCCTTCAGCTGTGTTGGATCTGGCTGCAGCGCCGTCCACCCCTGAGAGTCCAGACGTGTTCCCTGGGCTCGGTCGCTTCACCCGCCCCCCCTGCTGCAGAGCGCTGAGGAGAGAGCGTTCACATTTCAGGTGAACTGACCTTTTCAAAGAGACTGAAACACACATTTAGCTAAGTTTATCATTGTCATAGTTTTTTAAAGGTTTATTTAACCGTAAGGGAAAAAGAGCGGGATGAGGATGATGAGGAACTGTTCAAATAGGTTTCACCACCCAGTAATGTCCCCAGATAGACTCAGCTCAAGTATCTTCATCTGTTCAGAGTCTCAGGTCTCAGGCTTTCAGTTTGGTGCCTGTGTTGAATTCATTAATTTAATTCAGATTTGCGTATACAGAACAGGATGCACAAATACACTGCACAGTATTTTCCTCGGCTGGAAGTGGACGCACCGTGTGCTTAAAGGGAACCTCAGAGAAGTGCCATATTCAATTAGTTTCAAATTTCCAAAAACATTTCGAGGGTTTCCTCTCGACATGAGCTTTAGCCGAACACGAGTCAAACGTCTGACTTTGTGTTTTTTTTACACAGACGGCCTGTAGCACACAAACAAAACTCCAAGGGGATGATAGCGGCTGGTTCATTTGAGAAACTGGGAACTTTTTTGTCATTTGGTTACTTCGAGCACTTTGTGTGGGGAAAAAAAAAGAAATGTTACGATGGTATACTTTGTACGAACGCTAATGAAATGCAAACACATTGTGCAAATCCTTTCAGTATTATAGGGTTAGATATTCTATTTATGTTTGTTTTATGAATGACTGTACAAGCCATTGAGTTAGTGGGTACAGCAGCATGCACTTTAGTTGTCTTTGGCAATAATAGATGTGCTCCTATCTCCTGTAAAGTTGCATCAACTTCGATGAAAATCAAATATTCTTGTCACACATCTCGATGTCCAGAAACAATCATACACTCTTTCATGTGTGATGAGCCTTTCACTGTCAGTCTGACAAATGTTTCCTCAAAGCTCGACCACTTTAACCATTTGTACATTCACTTACAGTGGAACCGAAAACAACTCTATATTTTATTTTGAAGAGCAGACTAACACAATAACGACTGTGTTCTGAAAGAGTGCTGCAGCCTAGCTGAGTTGAGATATGACATAGTGACTAAGAACATTTAGTAATCGTATTAGTACTAGTTTGAAGTAGTTTTTAATGTGTGTAATTCCATTTTGTGAGACCTCATACTTTTACATTTCAGAGGGAAATATTGTCCATTTGACTCCAGTACATCGACCCTACAGCTTTTAGAAGTTAGACGTTTTGAAGTTAGCTATTTTTGAAGACTAACATACGTGTAAAATAAGATGCAATGCTCGACTTCGACTAACCAGTGTGACGATGCTTAGGCTTCAAAGAATAATTTTATTCTAATATTAAATCAGTGATGCAAAACCTTTATCTCCTGTACATTAAATCTCCTTCTGTACTTGATTTGTAGTGACTGCTTCATCATGAATCGACAGGTTATGCCTTGGCCCCCCACAAGGGGGAGCCATGAACAAACTCTACCCATTTGTTGTGTTTTAAGTAAAGGCAAGCAGCAAGTCTGTGTTTATTTCTTTCATAATTTTTACGCTTAATCATTACACTGAGTGACGTGTTTCCTCGGCGACACACTGCGTGACGTGGCCGCTTTCTGACGCGTCGCGCCGTGTCGTCACGTTCGCACATCTGACCTGTGTGGCGCCATTGTTTGGGGAAGCAGGTGCTCCACGCACCGCGAGGGTCCGAGTGCCGCCGGTCACGTGATTGCGTGGCTCCGTTTGATTGGTCAAAGGCAGCCGGATGACGGCGTCTTGAGCGGAAGTGACTCCTCTTGACTGTACACATTATTATATAATTTTTAATTCAATTTATTACAGTTATTATACATTTATTAAGTAAAATATGAATTAAGGCCACCCCCTGATATTTCTTATTAGGGTCACATTGTTATTATTATTAGTTTAATTAAGAGGTAAACAGATCTGTTTGGTTGAGCACCATTTTCTTCAATGCTGGACTGTTATAATGACATCTAAAAAAAAAAAAACTTGCAGAGCTTATATCGTTTGATTATTTTTTACAACAATTAAACTAGTTGCTGATATATTTTCTATTCATTATCTTGTAGCGTGTGCCTGGCTTCTAGAGTTTTGGACGCAGAGATCCGACGATGGGTTTGTCTGAGCAGAACTCTTTCCACCAGGAAGGACGATCCAGCGCTTGGCGGCCCTGCAACACCGTGGACCACAGGTTCTTGTAAAGCTGAGGAGGAGGAGGAGAGAGGAGTTTGTTTTATCTTCAGCACTCACTATAGTGTGACATGGCAGCTTTTAGGTTTGTGTATGTGTGTGTGTGTTTGTGTGTGTTTACCTGTCCGTCAGCATTGCCAAGTGGCGAGTTGAGGATGAAATCAGTGGGTGCGAATACGTCCACCAAGGCGACTGCATCATCTTTTAGCTGATGAAAAGAGCAAATGAGGAGGGTGACTGAGAGTTTCCTAAATGAACAGGGTTCATTTGTTGACAAGAAGCTGAAATAGCATCACCTCTTGGTGTGTCTCATGCAAATGAGAGATGCATGAATATGGTGGAAGATAAAAGAACAATGTTCCTGTACCTGGGAGCAGAGGGTGAGAATGGCCGTCTGAACCAACTCCGCTGACTTCCTTCCGCTCATGTAATCGCCTTGAACGAGAACAAGGGCCGTGTCACAAACACTGAATCGATGGAGCTGAGTGGAGCTGTGCAGGGCAGGACATACCCTGGTATAGAGTGGCCATGTGGTTGCTCAGGCTCCACAGGCCATACAAGGCACACAGTTTGCTGAGTACTGGTCTGAGATGAGCGGGGGTGTCCTGGTCCACCGTCTGCTCGTGAAACCTCTGGAGGCAGGTTTCCTCGATGTAGGCGATGGCGAGGGAGCGACAGTAGTACGCCTGAATTCAAGCAAACAAACGTCCAGTTATTCCCCTCTGTGTCTCAACAGGAGCAGGGGAAGCCCTGGGTGTGAACTGGTCCTCATTACTGAATCTGTAAATTGGGACCAAGCTCCCCCTTTTCTCCTCACAACGCCTTGTGAAAGGCTGATCCTGTAAAGGAATTACAGGATTTGACACAGTTCCACTTGAAGCTGCCGCATCTTTGCCGGCCAAGTCGCAGCGGAAGCAGCAGAGGATGTAAATGGGAACCGTGTGGGCATCGAGGGTGAACCGGTCACGACCGATTCACTGCAGCAAGTAATTAAACGCGCATCCTCACGTGTCGCGGTTGCCAAAAGTTTAGGGACGTGCATTCTCTTCTCTTGTTTTGGCCAGCACAGAAATCAATCAGATAGAATCAAGTGTGTGTGTGTCTACAGTGGGATGTGAAGCCGCTTTCAGGCATTTTTACCATTCAACCTGCAGTGTGTGTGTGTGTGTGTTACCTGGCTGTTGTTAGAGGCCTCGAACGCATCCTTGCCTAAAGCCCTCTGCTGTTGGAGCCTCTTCTGACTCTCCTCCAACAGGAAACACACCAGCCACTTATATGCTGCCAGGGGCACTGACACGAAAGGCACAGAAAGATAAACCATGTAAAAACACAGCTGAATAGAATCATGGCCGCTCCTGATGGATAACAATTCATCTGTCAGACATTCACTCTCTTTCTTTTTTCACTGGAATTGTTTTAACTATTAATTCTAGTTCTGTCGCAGTAAGTTTATGGTCAAACATTTCAACCCCCGAGACGATGAAACACCTGCAGAGTCCATGCACTCCTCTGTTGTTGTCGGTTCAAATCTGCTTCCCAGAATCGTGTGGAAATCCTCAAGGAAATCCACGGTGTGAAAGGGAGACTCGATCCGAACACCATCTGCAAGCAGACAACACAGAATATGAGGCTTGACAAACAAACGAGTGAATTCCCCGCGCAGGACTGACCGCGTCTCTTCGCGTGGAGCCAGCTGAGCAGGTAGTTGCTGGTCTGCTGCAGCAGCAGATTGTTGTCTCCTTCGTATGTGCAGTTTGGGTCGTTGTCGTTCCGAAGATCACCGAGCCGACTCACTGACACAGGGAAAACCTGAATTAATAATCCACGTGCTTGAGAGCGTGATGCGTGATGTGCAGGTAATGAATGAAAACATGTAAACATGCGTATGAGTGGGACTGACGGGCCAGGTATCCGTGTCCACCGCAGGCCTCCCTGCATTCTTGGATCCCCTTCTGAGCTGTCCATGAGCCCAGCGGTTTGCTGGAGCAGCCTATGGCATGGATCTCCCGGCCCATCTCTGCCTGGCAAGCACACACACAACATCTGTTATACTGGCATTAAATGATGAGGACGAGGAGGAGACACAGTTTATTCTCCTTACTTGAATGTCACCTTTGTTTTTCATCATCTGCCCAATCTGGAACTCAACAAAGTTCATGAAGATGGATTTGGTGAAGTGTTCAAGCGCGTACGCTGCTGCCAGATACGGGATCAGACGCCATTGCTGGATAAACACACAACAGGCATTAGGTTAGAACCCTTTGGCACGTGGCAGTGTCAAACGGTTCAGAGGTCATTGTTCAATGAGACATATTATTGGATATAAGAACGACATGGGAGGGTAGCACTGCAGCTTATCTGCCACTCAGACATTTCTAAGCCGTTGTACGTGTTAATGATCTGTTGCTAAGGTTCTGACCTGCAGCTGGTACTCCAAAACAGGAATCTCATCTGCGTTCTTTGGTCCAAACTGCCTCCTGGTTGCTGAGAAGCGGATGGCCACGACCAGAGCGAGCTTCAGGTTGATCAGAGCCATCCTGGTGATGTAAATCCTGCCCCCTGACAGGGCGCCGAGGGATGCCCCGAAGCGTTTGTTTGAGTCCTGGAGGCGGTGGCAGAGAAAAGAGGCTTTAGGTTATTTGCTTTCAATACATATTTTGGTTTGATTAAATATTTGAGTAAAGTGGGAAACCCTCCACAGGCCTACCGACCTTGAACGGCGTGATGTATTGGCCATCAGCAGTAACATCTCCCGTCTTATTCAGCAGGTTCTCCCGTGGGATCCTCACATTGTTGAACATAACAAAGCTGATGAGAGGACAGACACACACAGATGAAGTGTGTTTGATAAATGGACTGTATTTATAACGCAGGGGTCAACATCTATAATTGAACCAGTGGGCACGTCGATAAAGGAAAATGTTTTGTCTCAGTTAGAGGTCAATCATTGTCAGATAAAGAGGAAACAATGAATGATTCACCCACCCATTGTCCAGTCCATTCTGGCCCAGCTTCTTGCCGATGTCTCCGGCGATGACACCCGGCAGGGTGAGCAGTGTCTTAGGATCCCTCACCTGCAGCACGACGGTGGGATGGATTCCACAAACTCAGCCGTTTCACCTTGATATTTCCCATTAATAACTCATCAGGGGTCAAAGGTCAGAGTCTCACCGGGACGATGAAGGAGTGCAGGCCGTGGCAGACCTGGTCCGGGGTGTAGAGCTGAGCAAACACCACTGCGTGGGTGGCCGTCTTACCGAGGTTCCCCACCCAGAACTTGGCAGCCTCAAAGTCTGGACAGTTGATCACAAACTCCTACAGACACGTTATAAATAGATTTCAGACTCTTTATACGCATTATAGTATCATATTTGCCAAATATATAAATATAAATGTAATGGGTGTAATTTGTGCATTTACAGGACAGGAAAAGCAGAATGTTGAAATCCTCGCACTGTGTGCTGACCTGGGTGGAGGGGTCGTACGTGGCCGTGGTCCTCATGGCTCTGGTGTTGCTGCCGTGACTCAGTTCAGTCAGAGCAAAGCATCCGAATGTCTGTTAACAGGAACAGGCGGTAACGTGTAAGTTTGCAGTGATATAATGCAGCCAGACATAAACCAGTTTTTGCACAAATATTTTGAAAGAAACATCCTGTAATTTGTATTTACACTGCAAACCCTGTAAACTTGCCCCACTGGAAGTGTCAAGAATAAAAACATTCACACTATAACTACACGGTGGTCTTCCTGTCGGTGTGAAGCTCACCATCATGCTGTCAGTGCTTTCGACATACTGGTGATGTCTCCCCGATCCAGAGTTGGCAATAGTGGCTCCAAACATCTAAAACAAAAGATTCGCTTAAATCAGAATGAAATGAAATCTCAAGACTACGTTTTTGAGAAAGCTTAAGTGGAGCTAAGGATTCACACTCACCCCTTTGTTGAGGGAGAACTTGGAGGTCATGGACCAGTCGTACATGCCCAGGCAGTCACTGAAGATGGCGCTCTTCCAGGGATTGGCCATCGCCTCATCCTTTGTGATGAAGTCATATCTGAAGAGCTGCTTCACCCTACAGATTTTCACAACCTTTATTTTTCTTTCCTCCTATATGTGCAATTCACAACATAAAATACAGATGGTTTCTCATGGTCACGTGTCATCCTGTTGATACCTGAGGAAGGTCAGCTCCCTCATTTTCTCCACAGGAATGTCTTCACCGGGCTGGCGAGCAAACAGCGGATCGTTCTCCAGCGTCTTGAACACATGTTGCTATAGAAACACACAAGGAGAAAAAGTTAAAATGTTAATTATTTGTGATACTCTTTTAATAATAACAGAAATCTGGTGCTACCTTGAATGCTATTATTTCCTCTCCCTCTATGAAGCGGAGCATGTCCTTCCAACTGAAAGAGGCCTTTTTCCTGTACACGTCCAGGGGGCCCGAGGGGAGGTCAGCAACTTGATGATGCTCCATCATCTGTGGAGAGAGAGGAAGTGTGTGTCTGCACAAATTTGAATTACATTTGAATTATATTTCTACTCCACACACCCTCTGTTCAGAAGTTATTTGCATGCAAACAACAGGTAAACCCCAGCGTTATTAGATAGGCATAACATGTCGGTTATTCAATACCATTATTAGATCAGGACATATGTAATATATATGATAATTATTATACAGTGCAGACGCTGTGCACCGTCATCTAACCGAGCAGGTATTACGGTATTACGTATTATTGACGCGACCTTTGTTCTTCAGGTGCTCTGAAAGCAGAGCAGAGTTCATGGCTCGTCACGCCGACTTTGTCCATCTAATCACGTCATTTCCAAACTACTCTGAGCTCCAGTGACACTGGGATTCATACTGGGCGACCCCTGTCCCAGTGTCCCCACCAGTCAGACCAGTGCTGCTGCCCAGTTAGCTCACTAGCTAGCCCCGGGGGACACCCGTCCGTACCTTCAGCGTCCACTGCGCGGCAGGTTGTTGCCTCTTCTTCTCCAGATGTCCCGATGCCCCGAGCACAACTTTATTTACAATTTAAAAGACACGCCTCTGATCCGACGCCAGCTTCCGGTTCGCGACAAGTGACGTCGTCGCACAAGTAAAACAAAACCTGCGTCGCTGATTAGCTCCTGTGGAGTCAATACGGTGCGATGTATTTTCACAACACCAAGAATTATAATGCACAGCAGCTATGACGCTAGAACTGCGCGTTACTGGGGCACGCGTTCAGACGTTTAAAATTGCTGTGCTTTTATTTTGAAAGCAGACACTGAATACAGGAACTGTCGAAAGGAGAAGTTGTGTTCGCGGTCCGTAGGATTTTTGAACACTCAGAGAAGAACATAACAACCACGGTTTAATAACAAGATAATAAGCTTTAGCCAGGAAGTTATTTGGTTGTTGGAATGAGAGAAACGACTCAACAGCATGAACTGTGGCAACAATTCAAAACACCATTCATTGCTTTTGTTTTTGGAACTTTTTATTTCATAGTAGTAACACATAGACACCTGTAACGTATTGCTGGATAATTGGTAATCATAGTAGAGTAAGAAAGGAAGCAGAGCTCACTATTACACTTCAGAAATGAACTATGACTTTACATACAAAGTTCAACACCTTTAAGCTACATTTTAAGAGTGTATACAGGATGCAGAGGAAAGCATGCATGGTGTGTATAAGTAGGAAAGCAGAGTACAGGATATGTGTGTTGTATCTGACAAGCCAGTACCTCAAAAAAGAAAATAGCCAGTCCTCAAATACCCAACAAGTAAGTAAGTCATTTTTCACATTTGTTTTTGTTTTGCAAGTGTCCGTCAGGGAAGGAGACATAACTCGATGACAACGTCAAGGTGCAGGTTAGTGGTTTTACTTGTGTGAGGCACTAGAGCGGGAAATGCAGTGCAGGCACTTGAGTGTACTGCAGTAGACAGCCAGGCTGGCAGCAAGCATGTTTCACAGGCTATTGTCGTGTGACTCCTCCCGAAAACTAGAAGACCTCAGGCACTGTCAAAATAAACGCTACAGATCTCAGTCAGAGTTATGAAACCAGGGACAGGTTTAACAAAGCAGGTTAGCGTATTAATCCAGGCTTATCATCACTTGGTTGGGTCACAAATGGGTCCTGGATGTCTTTAAAATCAAGTTCAAATCTAATCCAGGGTCCTGGCCTCTACACAGGACGTTATCCTGATTTGATACAGGCAATGATTAAGTCTTGAATGTCTTGATAACCAACAATGAAAAGTCTTGTCTTGATGTTCTGGATTCGTTCAAACACGCTTTGTGAAACACCTCCCATCTTCAGACCACTGCTTCATGTGGATCCACTGACCCACTGAAAGTTCAAACACTCGCCAATCGTCTGCCGGCCAGTTTCTCACAATGGGATCGGCTGCACTCAATACAGAGTACTGTATGTCAAGCAGGTATCACCCCTGTACCTGTATCTACACAAGCATTCTAAATGTAACTACACTACACTTGTATGATATCGCGGGGCTGTCCTCTCATGAACGTGGAGGGGATTTCTTTGTTTGGATCCTCTCCATCCAACTATCGAGGTGTGAGGACATCTGCTCTACATTCACACTTTATGTTCAGATTCAAGGTTTGTCCTTCGGGACTTTTTCAAGGCCGTGTTCCCACAAAGATTAAAATTTTCCTCCAGCACAGAGCAACGAAATCAATCGCATTTATCTTTGGTCAAATCTGAATTGTTCGGCTACAAGCCAAAGGTTTTTGCTACAGCACAAGAAGATATTCATATACATTCAGTAAAGAGCGGCTCTGCTGTGAGCTCTCAGCGCCCACACCTTTCATTTGGGACAAGGTAACCCCCCAAAGGACGAGAGGCCGTGGGTGTTGCTGGATGAAGAGTCTGTCCTTGTGGCACTGAGCGCTCCATAAGGCAGAGAGAATCACCATTTGAATTACAGCTGCCAGGGCAGGAACTAATGTTGGGTGGAGAACAGGCCGCCCGTCTTCTTCATGGATGCGGGTAGTTTGGTTGACCCCTCACTAAAACAATACGTTCATGGGCTGGCAACTCTACATTCAAGTTTCAAGAGGCCTCAGCCAAACGGACT
Source organism: Pseudorhombus dupliciocellatus (assembly GCA_016785235.1). Lineage (NCBI taxonomy): Eukaryota > Metazoa > Chordata > Actinopteri > Pleuronectiformes > Paralichthyidae > Pseudorhombus > Pseudorhombus dupliciocellatus. Next base: position 175,327 of record JAFBJW010000501.1, on the reverse strand, counting down.
CAACTGTAGAGATTTACAAAATATCAAATACACAAGCCGGTAGATATCAGTGCAGGAACCATTGGAAGGCCCAGGTTATAGGAACAACAAACACAGTCACCACGACACCCATACAAAAGGTTAAGCCAAGTTATTAGGAAAAGTAATTTGGTATAAAGTGTAAAAAGAACAGGCAAAGCATGTGAAGGCACACACACACACACACACACACACTCTCTCTCTCACACAGTAAGAATAATCAAACGTGTTATCTTTTCCATGCTGCTGTCAGTACAAACACAGAACTGCTCACAGAAACATTTACAACCATCCCGTTTGTTCAAACTACTGGCGCTAACGTCATCTACACGGCTAAAGCACGGCTCTGTTTTCTATTCAATGCACATGTGTGGCCGTTCAAATGGATCCACAGCATCGTCTGCCTTCGTCAATCACTCACCCTTCCTGTCAGTCCTCCTCCTCTTCCACTTGTACCTGCAGACCTGATTCCCGTGGAGGCCATTTGAACCTGCTGTGCACTTTTAATCTCAAGCCACAGCACAACTGAATTAACAAGCGTTGATTGGACTCTGAGTCCTTCACTGTTCTTCTCAGAATTATTTTTACCATTATCACAGAAAAATGAAACTCAATCTCACTAGCTATCGTCGTTGTTTAGTGAAAGGCCAGTTGTAAAAGTGAAAGGCTATGTACAGTATAAAAGGTCACACTTATTTTCCCCACCGCAAAAAATCCAGCTGTGTCCCTTATATAGACGACATGAACAGTCTTCATGTCGCTGAGTAATGACCCTGCCTTGGACAAGCGTCCCCTACTGAGGCCTGTTAAAACGTTTAACTTCATAAATCATACACTTCACAGAATGTCACATCTTCTAGGAATAAGTTATGTGTGTATCCGTATTACATGATTATACCATGACAATGTCTTCATACGTTAAGTGCTAACTGGGCATTTATACATATTTTATCAACACTCCCCCGGTGATTCCAGAATTACTCACCACGAGGCTCGGAAACAGAAATCGAGGGTCTACAGTTAAATGTTCTTCCTTCAAAGGATAGTTCACCCAAAAAATAAATGGAGGTGTCTGTTGGGGCTGAAGGACACTCGGACGAAACTCCTCACTCGCCGCTCCATCGGCACAGTGCTGAGCACACAATGAGTCAATTTACTGAGTGAACTATCCCTTTAAATCTACGCAGCACACAGGCCGGGTTCTGTGACGCGTGATGCCACTTCACATGGTTTCCATCAACAAAAGTATCATGTGCGGTCGGACAGATATGTGTCAAAAGGGAAACTCGCCCCCAAAAAATACTGAAAACTATTTTTGATTAGATCAAACAGTAAACAATAAAATACAACATCCATGTACATGTTGAAAGGCTCTGTGTGTGAGTGTGTGCAGGGCTTAGGTGGGGGATTCTGGGAGGGGAGGGGGGGGGTGTGTGTGTGGAAGACCTTGTGAATTTATTCAGACAGTGTTTTCTTCGGCGGGAGGCTCAGCATTGGGCGGCTCCAGGAGGGTCTGCTGGACTACAGAGGAAAATAAAATCATGCACAAGTTATTTTTCTGCACCGCTGGACAAGAGGTTCTGAAACCGACACTGTGCGCGTTTACCTTGTGGTTCTGTAGCCACCACGGCGTCGGGGTTCTCAGCCTTCACCTCATCAGTATTCAGGCTCTCTGTTGGGAGACAGGGGCACGTGTCAGCACTGACTCTGCTGCTGCTGCATGTAATCGCTGTCAGTGAGGCTCCTTACGCTGTAAACTGAAGCACAGCTTTTTCTTCTGATAGGAGATGTAACTGCTTATGGCTCCCACCAGTGCCATGGCAACCGCACTGACGATCCCTGCAATGGTGCCCACCTCAGCTGTGGTATCTGGAGAGAAACACACACACACGGTGGGTACAGTGACCTCAGACTGTCACACATTCAGGAAACGAGCAGAAAACTCACCAGTGTCATCGTTGCGCTGGTTAATCCGATCCGAGTCGCCGCCTGAGAATCCACCTGTGGAAACAGTGAGGGGACAAGTGAAGTGTTCGCTCTCTCTCTCTCTCTTCTCGAACACCAGCGGTTAAAGTCCAGACTTTACCTTTGCCTTTGTCAGGTTTGTACGTGTCGTCTTTACTCACGTCAAACAGATCGTTGTCAGAAAATCCATCTGAGAGAGAGAAGAGAGAGACGACGCGTGGTCAGTGCACAGATGGTTCAGAGTGTGGTGTCACTTCAGGTTGAGCTGCATCACGTGTCTGTCTACATACTCACCTGCTGACAGATAAACCAGATATTGATAGAATGGACGTATTATTACTCTAATTAATAATGATGACATGGGATGAGAGTGTTTGGACAGACACGTGAGGACGTAACGATCGCATCAGCAGGGCTGGATGAAGAGGACAGCGTGAGCGGTCAGAGCAACAGCTGAAAACAATGAGGTCCCTCTCCTGGACTGAATCAACTCTAAATAAATTAGTGGGAAACAGAGGAAATGGTTATTCACTTAGACTGTGGGCTGGAAACTGTCCTGTCCTGTCAGACACTCTCCATCCAACAGGAGTGAGGACTTCATCCCTTTCATTGCTTAGTTAAGGTTCACACTCGGCTCACAACACTTAGCGCCGCATTTAGACGAGAGGAAACATCTCTGATGGGCTCATGACAGAGACGGAGACGTTGAGCAGACGCAGCGATGGCATGGAACAAACCCGGAACAGAAATATGCAACAGAAAAAAAAAGGAAACTCCCACCCACCTCCCTTGCCACCAATGTCATTGTTGGGGTCCAAGGCATCAGCAAGGTTTAAGTCATCGTTAGCTGTGAAGGTCAGTTAGATGTCAATGATATAGTTGAGTCAAGGCAATGTAACCCATGTCATCTGATGAGACTTTCAAATGTCAGAGAGCATGTGAGCAGAAGTAAAATTCTTGGTTTCTTCTCTCCCCAGTCACTTAATGGGGAGAAGCCTCCAGCACAACTGCAACCAGTGTGGGAACCAGTGTCCCTCAGCTGGGTGGGGGCAGGTTGCTGCTCACCTGGTTTGGGTTTGGGCTTCACGGGGGCCTTGGTACCTGCTGGAACCTTGGGTGGGGCTTTGGTGGTGGTGGTGGTGGTGGTGGTTGTGGTGGTGACTTTCAGTAAGTCCTCCAAAACAAAATCTGCAGCAAGAATCATATTAACTGGTTATAGACTGGTCGGGGGGAGGGGGTGGGGGTGGGGGGGGGCGGGCTGTGAGGTGCTTACCTCCTCCTGCAGGTGCAGCTGGTTTCGGTTTGGGTGCAGGGGTCGCTGTGGTGAGAGTGAGAATTGATTACGTCTTTAAGATAATTACTTTACCTGGTGTCCCATTTATTATTTATATGTTCCATTTTATGTGAATATGAGGATTTCCTCCATGGACTGAATATAGACTTAATGTTATACGTGACACATTTCAAGAGTTTCCTACCGAAATGATTATTTGTTTAAAATCAATAGAAACAAATCAGAGGAGTCAGAGCGTGTCCGGACAGGAGTGGGGGGGGGTTCCACTGTTCTTACATGGTTTACTGTCGTCGTCGCCATCCAGAGCATCCGCCAAGTCAAAGAGCTCCTGAGAGAGGACTGAAGAACAGAGCATCTGTGACAAACCAAAACTTTTCTGAACCTTTATTGTCACAGTAAATACATGTGGATGTAGTTAACACTGCAGACAACAAGACCCTGATTCAAATGAACATTTTAACGCCTGTATAAAGAGCTTGTGATACATCTCATTTGAATACAACAACCGCTGCTGGCGTTCATCTCCTCAGGGGTACTGCGATCCCCAGAGAGCGTCTGCAGTACCTCCGCCCCACAAGCTCTTTTAAGGACACACACAGTCAAGTACTTGAATGAATGAAAATGCAGCTGTCAATCATAAGCCTGAGGCAGGAGCTCCTCCTTTAGTCACTTTGAACATCTCTATTGATGTGTACTTATGTACTAATAAGTAATCAAACACATGTGGAATGCATAGAATAGAATACAATGCCAGGGGCCCCGTGGATGTGACGTAAGGGTCTGTTGACAGGTTTACGTCATTCTTTTAATGATGCTCACGTTAAATGAGCAACCACTGAGGGCGGTGACATCATGGTCAGACAGAGACCTGGCTGCCCCCACACGGCTAACATCACATCATGGAAGAATCCACTGTAAACATCTGCAGGCACTTTACCGGGATGTGCAACATCTGGCGTCTCACACGCACGAGACAAGATAAAGCGGAATGTAAAAGATTTCGAGCGCACGTGCACGTGTGCAGAGAGCCGTCATTCAGATTGAATATGAAAAGCATCCAGAATATACGTGCATGTGAGTGCGTGCGTGTGTTTTACAAGGTGTTTCGGTCCGCACGTGCCTCCAGGCCGGAGGACCGCTACCCGGCCTGGAATCAAAGTGCGGCACAAAAGGGGCGCAGAGCCGGGGACAAAGCCCTACCTTGCGGCGGCAGCAGCAGCGCCAGCAGCAGGCCCACGGTCCACAGACTACCGGTCGCCATGTCTCCAGTCACCCAGAACGCACGCACCCGGCGGATCTTGACAGCACAGCGGTTCGACAGAGGCTCTGATGCCGGGTCCAGGCGCCGCAGTAAAGGCGTTCCCTCCGCTCACACTCCCTGAAGCTGCGGCTTCTTCTCCGCTCCGCGCCCCGCACCCAGCGAGGCCCGCTGCTGCCCCCCTCAGGCTGCACCGTGCAACTGCCGGTGAGCGTGGCTGCTGATAACCTGGGGTGACTTTTTTAAAAATCTGTTTTTTGGTTTTAAACAAAAATTAGAGTTGATTTTGTGCCTATGCAACGTTTATAAAAGAAGACCCCAGGGTGTTTTTTTCTTTTAAGGGAAGGTTGGTTGGAGGTTGGTGGGTGGAGTGGGAGCAGGTGTCCCCTTGTTTACTGAAGAGAAGCCAGCCGGGCCCCCTGCCACAGACATGCTCTGCAGGACAATGAGACAGAGACACAAAGAGACTAAACACAGAATCATCACACAGTGTCAACAGCCCTGTGCTGACATAGCTATATATAAATAAGCAGTTTACACTGACTCTGGATGTGTATTTGGTGTTGCATGTGATTTTAGTGCACAGAAGTTGGTTAAAAAAAGACGGTACACCAACAGACTTCCTGTCAGCAGTTCTGTTCCCTCCAGCTGTTGCTGAATGCACATGTACCACACTTACAAAGCTGCGGGTTGCCTACAACTTCCTCTTTTGAAGACTGTTTTCATCATTTTGATCCCCAGGGTTCTGTGGCCTCAGGTGCTCACTGTGTTGTTAGTGTAATTTCCCTTGATTATTGTTGTTCTCATTATTCTGCCTAGACGCTCTCCTATCAAAGTCTCTGATGATCTCATGAAATCTTTCCCCACAAGACAAAATCATATGATGTCATTCTCTCCCTCAGCTTGCTAATATGTCTAGTATTTCTGTTGAGCTAAAACTCAGCCTGTCTGCTACATTAACACCTCCAATCTTAACTTAGTGAGTGAACATGCCGAAGCTGCTGCCACAGCAGATCCCGAGGACATCGTGTGCTGCAGTGCTTCACGAAATAAAACAGAACAAACTCACTATAAAAGATGTTTATGCTGAAATCTCATCTGTAGGCTAATATGGAACAAAAGAGCAACACCTCAGATTAAATACAGTATTTAAATACTGTACAATACAGTTTATAATAATCATAATAATAACAATACTTTTGAAACATGTAATTTCAGCTGTAAGAATTAGGATGAGTCAGACTGGAAAGATGGCGCCCGGTGAAAAGCCCAGTGAATGTCCCATTTTCACAAATGACGTCATCTGTTGAGAGCGGCATTCTGGGATTCTATGAGGAGTTCGTTAAAGGTTCAGTGTGGAGAATTTAAGTGGTGAGTTTGCAGGTTGGATTTTATTTTAGGCGCCGCCCGGGAGCGGTCAGCGGGAGAGCAGAGGAAGGTCACTTGGGTTCATGATGAGGCTGGAGTCCAGGTTCAGGTTATCTATGAAATCAAACAACACGAGCAGCTCAGTGAAATGTCAACACAGCTTCAATAAGAAGACAATAATCGCTGCAGAAATATTACAATGAAGTTCAAGGCATCCATATGTGCACACATGAAAACAACAGAATTAGCAGCAAACTTCACCTTGGTCAAAGTTGAGTTTTTTGGAGTTGGACCCCTCACCTAGTCCCTCGATGTCGACAAGATCACTGTTGACATCCGAGTCATTTAGAGCACTGAGGGTAACATCTACACACACACACAGAGGTGACACATTATTTTACTGCTCACCAACCATGTATATTACATTAGTCATTTCACAGGTTAATTCATACATAAACAGGATTTCACCCAGTTCAAAATCAGATTCAATGGTTGGGCTCACCTGCAGTCTTCTGTTTCTTCAGGGCGGCCTGGTTGGAGGGAGGACCCAGGACTCCTGACGGCACCACGACCTGAGCTGTCGGCCCAGAGCTGAGGGTTGGGGTGCCCTGTGTCGTGGAGGAAACAGTAACTGTGGCTTTTTTGGGGGCCTTCTTGGGTCCATCAGAGGGAGTGGGAAGGGCCCCGTCTTCATACAGCTTCCTCTTCACTGCGCTCTTTGTCAGACCGCTGCAGGGAAGATGGGGAGTCCATGATGAACCTCTGCATACACACATTTTCACAGTTGTGATTTTATTTTAGATCCAGGTGACCCAGCTTTACCTTGCAGGACTGGAGTCTGCCACTGGGTGAAGCTGCATGGTGAGCTCTCCCAGTTTAGTGAAAGCAGCCCCGGCTGCAGAGAAGATCTCCCCAACCTGTCACACACACAAACAGTAATGAGATGTTGACACATGTGGTTGCAACGACATTTGTCTTAAGAGGTCAAGAGTATCCAGGATATCACATTTACAACATTATCCAAGTTGTTCATGAAACTGTCAGTGTTCCTGAACGCATCGCTCAAATCAAACAATAGCTGATATGGTGCGTTCACGGCGCTGTGCGCGCGTTGAAATTACACACAGAGTCGAATCAAAGTTTCTCGAGCTTTTCTATTAAAACCAGTTACCGATACTTACTTTAGTGGAGGCTGAGGTCATTTTGCTGAACTGTGTGTGACCACAGGCTGGATATTTGCTACGAGTCCGACCCGCCGATGCTCTCAGACTGGAAACGGGCTAAGATGCTAACAGATTAGCCGAGGTGCTACACCTGGGGCTCCTGCGGGTGTAGCATGGCGGCTACAGGTGCGATCATCCGTGCGCTCAGCGTCTTTGCCTGGTGAAGTCCAGCAGTTGAAACCCCCGGGTCATAGTGTGGATTCAGTCCTAGCTAAGAGTGGCTAACGTCCCCGCTGGAGACACGCTGCTCGTTCCGCCTGGTCCGCACCACAACAAGGTTCATGCTGCCTTCAGGGACTCCTCGTAGTCCTCGAAACTCTAAACTGGACTGTGTGGCGGCACATTCATGAGAAAATGTTCTTTTTAATTACCTACGATTCACTTTGCAAACAGTAAATCCAAAACCTAAATCAACAAATGAATTCTTGTTTTTCCACAAATAAAAAAGGAACTCAAAGGACAAATACATAGTAATGGTTACAGGACACGTATGGATTACTTTTTATGTAACCATGAAGCAAGAAGTTCCACTAAGTTGACTAAACACTGGTCAATAGATGTTTGATGACCTGGTATCACCACTTTTACGTTTCATTTTTGTAATTATTATTGAATAGCAACTTTTGACAAAAAATAAAATGTCAAAGATAAACAGCAGCGTCTATAAATCTATATGGTGATGCTGTTTTCGATGCGGCTGGGCAGGAGGAAAAGGTACTGCAGCTCCAGTCCTTCATTCTGACTCAGGATCTCAGCTTCGATCTTCTCCAACTCTCTTCTAAACCCAGCGATCAGCTCCACAGCTGGGGCCTCAGTGAAGTGCTCCTGTGTGTACTGGCCCAAAGGAATCTAGGCAGGAGAAAGAGCGACTGTTGTCGAAATCTCAGAACTCTAAACTGGCTAGATGGAACTCGCTGTGAGTCTGAATGAAACTATGAAACTACATATAGACTGATGTCAGCGTTTTGGAATTATGAATGAATGAATTAGAGTCCATCGCCGTGCAAATCAAAGCTAGACTCACAGCATCTGGTTGCGATCGGCCCAGATGCCACGTGATGGCCATCTGCAGACAAGACTGGCCGACATCGGGCAGTGAGGCCATGATCAGCTCCATGGTGGCAGCATCCTTGTCCGCTGGCGGGGGATGTCTCATTGTGCAGGGAGTGTTGGGGATCCAGGCACACCAGTCAAACTGAAAGACATGGCAGAGGGATGCTTCCTGTTCAAAACAAACCCAGCCGACTGTCAATAATAATTAATAATGATAATAATGTGTAAGAGAGCCAGCACCTGGCCGTTGTTAGTGGCAGCATGCTGGGCTGTACTGGTGAAGATGGCCACTGTTAGCAGGGTGCACAGCTCCTCTCTGGTGCTGAGCTTATGGGACAGGCCTGAAACACACCAACGATCAAGAGCATTGATTTTTTTTTTAAAGGAGAAAAAAAAACAAGATATGATATTAGATATTTACCAAATTTGGGGAGCTCTGCCATCCCATTCTGCGTTATGTCGATGATCCAAGCCTGAAGCTCCGCATCCTCCTGCACATCGTGGTCGGACTGGTAGTACAGACTCATCATACCGGAGACAAAACTGAAAGACGATCGAAATGAAAAGTGAGCTCCAATTGATCTTGTTTTGGGTTTTTTTTTAGCTGATTTGTCTGATCTCTGTCCTGAATTGTACATTCAGTTGCTGATTTTACTTTGTCTTTTTTTTTAAGACTCAGACAGAAGAGGACAGTGTCCAGCTGCTGGGACAGGCGTGGTAAGCGTGCACCTGTGTATGGCGTCCCACAGCATCAGGCTGTGCTCTCTGTAGTGGTAGTTTGGGAGCCGGGACACTCCTCTGTCAGCGAAGTCGTTGTAGGGCTGGAGGGAACGGTAGGTCAGCAACTTAAACTCCCTCTGAGCCAGAATTAAGACGCCGTCGCCGCCTGTGGACACCACCTACACAAAAACACATTCTGTGAGTGTGTTTTCACTGACTTACTGTTGGCTGTAATAGTCCCTTAGGGTCACATCTCATAGGATTGAATATACCACACCCGTTTAAAGATGCCATCAGCAGAGATGAGCTGATTGCGCCCCCTGATGTTGATCTCGAGAGTGTAGCGTAGATGAGGGGCCAGCAGCTGAAACAGGGAGACATGTAGCGTGTGTCTTAGCCACAGCATCAAATAAACACCATCAAGTACCACACGCAGTCTGACACAGAGGTGGTTTACCTTGTATATAGGGTGCACGGCAGGCAGCTGCCTCAGGGTGGAGACACAAACCACCTCCACCACCAGGTGAGTCCGGAGAAGGTGAGACAGCACCTGGAACACCTGAAACTCGGCGTGACGCACCCAGATCTTCGCCAGCAGCCAGGCCAGGGGCGGGTCTCTGGGAAGGAAGATGGGCGTGTTCGGGCCCGGAGTCTGATCCAGCTGGAGGCGAGGAGGAGGGGCATGATGATGATCACATTATTGAACTGAAGCATAAAACACATTGGGTCTCGAGGTCTGGGGGCATAATAAGAGTGACTCATATACCTGAATGGCGATAGGCACGAGTCCTTCATCCGGGTGTTGGTACAGGAGACAGAGAGGAGCAGCGATGTACTGAGGTTTTCTCTTGATGGTGTTGGCGGGAATCCCGTCCAGGATGGCGTAGTCCAACAGGTAGATATTTCCTGCCTGGACACGAGACAGGACATTTTCACATTCATACATCTGTTTACATGATAAATTGGTGTCCCCACCTTGAGCTCCTTGTGCAGGCTGCTTCTGGGAGCCATGGAGCTCTGCACCATGTCTGGGGTGACGGGGAAGTTCTCTGGCAGTTTCTCGCACCTCTGGATCATCCTGGGGTTGGAGCCATTCAAACACTGGTAGCCAAAGAACCAGTCCTCCTTCCAGTGCTCCATGCAGTACTCTGACATGAAGACATGGAACTATATCTATATTGATGAATGTAAACTGACGCAGCAGCTTTGAAATGTGAGCGTATCTATTCTCCACCAACCAGCTATGGGACTTTTCAGTTTCCAGAAGATCCGTTTGAAATCATCCAGGTCACTCCAGGACTTCCCAAACCGGATGGCCAACTTTTTCAGAGACAACTCGAGCAAACTGACGAGAAGAAAAGGCGAGAATGAGAAATGAGGTCAGATTTAAGAGTGTGTGCGTGTCTGTGTGTCACCTACGCATACTGCAAGGAATGTTCAAAGTCGCTTCTCTTTTCGTTTTCAAAGCGGTCGTCCTGTGGTAAATCTGCCTCTGTCTTAGCGTCAATGCACCGGGGGATCCCTGGAGCCCATGCTTGCCATCTGACACGCAGAAAAACCAAAAACATGAATAACATTTATCTTGGTGTCTTTCTGCTGTCGTCTTGTGAGACCTGTATGTCTTCTGTCTCTCCTGCAGCTCTGTCTTCCGATGTGCCAGCAGCTGAGCCACGGAGTCGTCCCTGAGCATCTTGGCTGAGGAGACAAGAAAACAGACGTTAATAGACGTTTTTGAGCTGCTCAGACTGTGAGCCAGAGCATAGAAATGTCCTGTCCTCCCATCAACGACCCATTAACTCTGAATGCTTGCAGTCCTCCTACCTGCTCCCTGTCGGATCTCCAGAATGACGTTTCCTGTGAGCCAGCGGTAACATGGGAAAACCACTGGGTCCCCGTCTAAGCGCTGCACTGCGACGTAGCTACAGAACCAGTTGTCTTCCACCCAGTACCTCTGTTTCTCCAGTCTGACCAGTAGCAGGGAGCCTATAGGAGAAGGACTGGTCACTTTGTACTGGTCCACCTGAGGGAGGGAGAAAAGAGAGGAGAAGGAAATAACAACATCTGTCGACAGACACGGGCAGGTCACATACTTACTGCTCCTCGACAGAAATCCAGGCCGGGGTTATCGAGCAGGGTGCGTTCACTCTCCCCTGTCTCCCCCACCAGGGTAAGATAGATGTAGTTGTTGGTCCCTGAATACTCAGATTCTCCAGTCGCAACAGTCACAGTGTAGACTTCCATCTGACACACACAGACCATGGTTAGTCCGATTCAGGAGGAAACTAGTTTTGTTAATAAAAGTACTTCTGCCGTGCAATCTCCTTACCTGAGCATACCAGATAAGATTTTTTTATCATATTAAATTGTCCTGTAAATCCTAACTTCCTTGTCCAAACTAGGCGTCATCATTCAGCCTTGGTTCCATCAAAGTGATGTTTTTCTTTATGCTTTTAATGTTGTTTTGATTGTCATTTCCTTCACGTGATGAGCTGGTGCACGCGTTGCTTTATGGCTATGTTTCAATATGTAAACATCAGTGATGCAAATGATGATGAAACAACCGGTTTGACAGCCCTGGGGAAGTGTGACACACTAAGATACAAATCAGGAGGCACAATAACTCACTGTGTGCACTCTGCAGAATATATCACCATTTAGGATCAAGTTCAGGCCATGGGAAGTATTTTGAAGAACAACTTGCTAATATAATCATTACTATGTTTGGAGCTACTACAACATCTAATTATATATAAAGAAACTTCATACCTCAGCAAAACATGTGGAACGAGTGTCATTCCACTCTTATGTACTTAAAATCTCAGGTTACTTATTTCCCTTTATGCACCTTGAGACTGAAATCTGAGCAAAGAGTGATGAGAGGAGCCTCTTTGTGTCCGCATATACGCAGCGTGTTTTAACTTGAATCACTATTTAAACTTCTCAACAACTGATGAAACTACTGCATTGCAGCAAATGGATTTTACATCATACCAGAGATATGAAGAGAAGCACACTCACCCTGGTCCAGGTTGTATCACCCCTGTGTCTTCTTTGTCCGTCTCAAAAGTTCTCACTAGTGTTGGCTTACTGTCCTATTGTTAACTGCTGTGTTACCAGGTGTGGCTCTGCCGGTCCTCTACGTAGATTACACACAGGCATTTACAGACGCACATGCACACACGAACAAGTTGGAGAAAAAAAAGGGAAGTGGGGCAATTCCACGACACCCAGTCCCACATAACTGCGACTTCATGAAGCGGCACATAAGCATCAGCTGTGCAAATCCAGAAATAGGATTTAAAGAAATACATTAACTGAATATATGTTTAAAAAAAGATTTTCTGAAAGTAATAATGTGTCAGGGATATAGATTTCTACCTGTTAATGATCTACGTTATAGTTCAATGCTGTTTGCTTCTCCTCCTTCAGTTCCTGGCTCCTTGTGCCTAAAAACCAGACTGACCTTGGTTCATCAGCAGGAGCAACTCATTTGTAAAAACAAAGTTTAAAAGTGAAACGGAAAAGCTGCCGCAGGATGTTTCAGTGAAGAGCCGACGGTTGTGACACAGCGTCTGCTCGATGTTTCCAAAGATGCAGTTGCAGTCACCGTTTACTGTCACCGGTGTCCGAATTAGCGAGTGAACCAACCCCTTAGAGAAATAAACAAAAGCCTTAAACGTATCGTTGTGAGGAAGTTTGTAATATTGTACGTAATTGGATTCTCTGTACTTTTTTTGTATAACAAAGAACATGCCAGTAATAAAACAAAACATGAAGTGCACAAAGGGTACGTGTAAATCCAAGCAAAGCTCACCACTGGAGGAGCACACGGTGGAGAAAACCTCTCTCAGGTGACCGACGATGAAAATGACAGACCTCTCCATTCTTTATCAAATACCTACTTTCCCCACCGTATGTCCTGTACACAAGAATCAGGTCATAGAGCTGCTTCTACTGGGTAGCAGCAAACGGAACAGATTAAAAAAAAAAATTAAGTTGAACTAGTTTGCGATAAAGTCTGAAACCTTAAGAGACGAACCAGGAGTCCACATGATCCCAGTCTGATGTGGATGCTGAAGATGTGGCATGAGGTAACTCAGTATTGAAAGTGTCACTAATAATACAGTATGTCAGCAACTCATGACGATTTTAATATCATTACAGGTACGGTTGGCAGGTGTTTATGAGCGGTTCGATCCAGAGGCACCATCTTCATCATCTGGGGGGCAGGCGACGAAGTCAGCCAACATGGAGGCCATGGCTTCATCGTCCAGCTGAGGGACAGAGGGCGATGAATTTCATTTACTTTAACAACTATTTCTGATCGTTTGTAAAAATTTTGAATTCTTACCTTTTTCTTCTCAGGGCTTTGTGCCACCTCTTCCTCCATGTGCACTTCCTCTCTCTTCCTCTTCAGTCCTTTGCCTTCCTCTTCATCACTTTCGCCCTTTGTCTCCTGTAGCTCGGGCTCCGCGGCGCTGTCTCTGTTTTCACTCGTCTCGTCTTGTTCTTTAGTGCTCAGAGCTGTGGAGGCATGGGGCTCTGCGGCAGCTGTCTCTCCCTCCTGAGCAGACGCCGGTTGCTCCTCCCGGTGGCTACATGGATGGGCGTCGCTGACGCCGGCTTCCTGTGCAGCTTCAGCCCACGACTCCTGCTGAGATGAAGATGCTCAGTTTCATCGTAACAACACCAGATTCTGACAGGAATTTAGGTGAATGTAAGTAAGTACCTGCTGATGGGTTGTGCGCTCCTCTGAGGAGGCCGATGGCTGAATGTCGCTGGCTCCTCGCTCCCACAGGCTGGCTTCTTCCTGCATAACTACTCCTGCTGCTCCCCCTTCCTGATCCTCGGCCTCCTCCCTCTTCTCCAGCGCTCCTCCGGTGACGCACAGTATCTGGGGCATGGTGGGGTCATCCATCCTCTCGCTTTCGTCGTCCTCAGCTACTCGAGCCTCCTCCAGGACGCCGATGCTCTCCACCTCCTGGACCTTCATCCTGTCCTCCCCGAAGAGCACCCTGTTGGTCTGGATCTCTTCTATCCCCCCTTCGTTATCTCCCTCCACACTAAACCCAGCGATCCCTGCTTTGTCCACTGCTGCCTGGAGCACCTTCCCCTCCTCCTTCCCCACCTCCCCTGCCTTGTCCTCTGCTCCTTCTAACGGAGGTATGTCTCCATCCTCTTCCTCCTCCTCCTCCTCTTCCTCCAGCTCTTCTCCCTCTTCTTCATCGTAGTCCTCATACTCATCTCCATCGTAGAACTCCTCCTCGGCAAAATCGCTCACCTCTTCCTCCTCATCCTCCTCATCCATGCCTTCCTCTTCCAGCTCTTCGTCATCCTCGATGTCCTCCTCCTCCTCCTCCTCATCCGTGCTGTTTATGTTGATGACGGCTGAATCTTCACTTGCAGCCGGGGGAGGCGGATGCTGGTGAAGATGCCTACCCTGCTGACTCAGCTGATTCTGGAGCTGGTGCAGCTGAAGGGGCAGACCCATGGCACTGGGCTGGCCTGGCGTGGGGGGCTGCATCAGCATCTGCTGGAGCTGCGGTCTGCCAGACATGGAGTCTCCAAGACCGCCTGGCGGAGCTGTGAGAGTGCTAGAGTTCAGAGGGGACACCAGAGACACCACGGAGGAGTTTATGGGGGTCGTGGATGTAGTGAGGAGAGGGGAGGAGGCGGGAAGGTTGTTGGACAGCGACACGCCGTCTACTGTGGTTGTTGCTGCTGTGGTAGGAACCATGGTAACACATTCTCCCCCTGGCAAAGTCACTGTGGAGGCCCCTGGCACCGCAGAGGACACATTCTGAGAGTTTGTTGCAGCAGCTGTGTCTTCCTGCTGGTTCTCCATGTTGAGCATCCCCGGAGGGACGATGACCACGCTGTCATCCGAGTCGCTGGCCAAAGAGATCTCCACGTCGTCCGCTTCTTCTTTATCGTAACGGACAAACACGGGTCTCTGCCCCTCCGGGGGCCCGAGCCCGGCCTGGTCTGGCATGTGATGTGCATGCGGGGACAGGATCATGTCTCCAGGGGTGGGGGCCTGGCTCGGCAGCCCCGGAACCAGAGAGAGGTGGTTCTCAAGCGAGCCTAGGAGGGAAGACGGGCCGAGGTTGAGGGAGTGGCGGGGAGTGAAAGGGGGACCGGGGGCGGTGCCTCCTAAAAGGGTTGGCAGAGTAAGTCCCGGGGTGTGTCCTTGAGAGGACGAGAGGACTGCGGCGGTGGGCGTGGGCTTCAAGGTGAGCGGTGGCAAGGGGAGGGCGATGGAGGGATTACGGGGGTGGAGCAGAGAGTTACAGATGGTCATAGCCTCGGTACAGAAAGAGGAGACCTGAGAGAGAATGGAGGGCACATGAGCAAAGAAAGACAAAAATGGCACATGGCAGTTTATTGTGTTCTTTGCACGCTGGGTCCGAGTCAACATCTCTCTTTAAGAGGAGTTGGAGAGCAGTTACCTTGAGGTTTCGGTCGGACAGTCCTTTGCTGAGGATGGATACTGCACAGGTCAAAGGTGGAGGCCAACAGGGGGATGGGACCAGGACCAGTGCAAGCAATAACCTTCAAGTCCACAGAAATAATCAATTGACAATAGTGTTGTGGACACCTGAACTCAGTCTATATGTGTAATACAAGTGTTTTATTTTGTACCTGTACAGCTCGCGTCTAGTGAGGGCACTGCTGTACTGCCCGCTGACCCCCAATGCAGATTCACACGCAGTGTTGCTGCAGGACTGTTGCTGCTGCAGACGCACACACAGCGGCAGCACGACCTCATGGAGACGCTGTGGGAAAATAATCATTTTGAAAGGGAAAACAAAGTGTTCATTCACAAACTGAGTGGCTGCATGATGACGAAGACGAGAAGCTGCTAGAGCAGGTGATTTACCTTATGCATATCATCCTTCAGCATCGTGCCACTTGTCAGTATGATTTGTCTCAGTGCTGCGAAGAAGAAAAAGACCTCTGTGATTGCAGCAGACTTACAAAAGACCAATCACTTGAGATCATCTCAGATTTGGCCACAATCTCACCTCTGAGGGCTGAAAGGCAAGTGTCCTGATTGGCCAGAAGGTCTCCTTTCCTCTGGAGCGATGAGCCGCCTGCATCTGCAATGACCAGTGGCTTCGTCCTCCGAGGACCCGGTTTCCCTCCAGGCACCACATCAGCTGACAGACCGGCCCGGAGCTGAAGTAACCAGCCACACAGAGACACAGGGAATTAGGGATTAATGCTCGGTGCTGCTGCCTGGAAACATGACGACGGATTTTTCATACTCAACAACACATGGTGCTTGTATACATTTAGAGTGATTTAATGGGACCTGGATTCACCTTGACAGAGTCCACCCCTGGTGTGATGTCACTGAGCAGCTGGCTGAACAGGAGCTCTGAATGACTCGGGCTTCCCTGAAGAATGCTGGCAGAGGCCCCAGCCACCTGGATCCAGAGCTCCAAGGTTCTATACACCGACACCCGCACTGAGCTGTGGAGTCAAGGAAGAGACATGAGAAACAAATCCCACTTGGCATTTGCAATTTAAGAGTAGGATGCTTCACTTTCTGCTTTCAATTATAACTATGATGATATAATGAGAGAATCAGATGTGACGTGGAATTAAGGTAGAGGGCGGTTTCAGGAGAGCTGCAGTTACCTGTAGGCTTTCTGCTGTCCTAGACTGGCTTCATGCAGAGGCGCCCAGGAGGACAGGGTTTGAGAAAACAGCCGCTGTAGAACAGTGCTGTATTGAACCATGCCGCTGCGAACACTGTAACACACACGCAGCACAATGAGAACGACAACAATCTCAGTGCCAGCTAATGTCCATAATACACACATTTGTCCATAATATTACAAATCTATCTAAAAAGGAAATTAAAAAAAGATCTCAAAACTGTGTGTGTGCATGTGTGTCCACACTTACACTGTGATGAGTGCTGCTAGGACTTCCAGAGTGTTGGTGTGTATCATGGGCAGCACGAGCATCCTCACGCTTCCGTCTCCTGTTAGATTCTGGCACACACAGTCAAATATAAGTTATAATATGAATGTTATTTTGTTTACTAAAATGCATAAATTTGTATATGTTGGCTCACTATGCTCTTGGAGCTGACAGCGAGGGCTCGGCACACCAGGTTGAGAATGGGTCTGACGGGCAGACGCACAGCTGCGGCCGGATCCACTCTGAGGGGCGGGAGAAGAACAAGATGAACATCTGGCACCACAAACCTAATCCTGCTCTGTCTGACTTCTGAATTCTCTTTTTTTGTGTATTCTCATGTCTTGTACCTCAGTGTGTATTTGAGTGCCACACAGAGAGCTGTGTATCTGTTCTGGAGCTGCAGCAGCAGCAGGGGGTCGGACTGGTCGAGATGAGGGAAGGCCAACTCCACCCCTGGACCTTCATACTGCACCGTTCCATCTGACACGAGAAACACATTGAACGGTGAGCAAACAAGAAAAACCAACAAATTTAAACTTCAGCCATGCAGAGAAATTCAGCTTCACTGAGAGAAAAGTTTACCCATCTCTGATCCTTGGTAGATCTGCGCCAACAGGCCATTGGCTGATGCCAGTAAGCAGTGAATCTGATTGGTCCAGCCCTCAGCTCTGCCAGCACCCATTCCTCTGTCCAACAAGCCCCCCAGACCGGGCAAGCGACCATAACACTGACACGCCATCTAACAGAGCAACAGTCACAAAGAGAGAGGGAAATAAGTGAGTGAGTGAGTGAGTGAGAGTGTGTGTGTGTGTTTCTCTTATATTATTATAAATATACAAACCGCTTGTGTTTTCTTGTTTGTGCTGTCCATTTTGGAGAGGAAATAGGCTCCTAGTTTGTCCTTGAAGAGAACAGACAGCTCAAGCATTAGTTTATTATTAGGCTTCTCAAAGGACAAATGAAATACATACAATTGATAAAACTTTAGGCAAACATAGCTGGAGAAAAATAACTCCAGCTGTCTTTGTCTCCTTGTATCTTACCCGGAGGGATCCACAGGCTCTGGGGTAGTAAGTCATGCAGGTGGTCATTCCTTCCATGGCTGACAACTCACACTGTGGTCACAGGAGGGAAAGTTAGTCCAAGTACAATGTCAATTATTTGATTCTTTTAGTTATAATAACTAAGTCAGTAAGTCCATCAGTTTTAATTAGTTAATGCCAACATATGCGTAACAAATATAATAAGACTTCTATGCGTGTCTGGTGGCCCTGCAACTATGAATGCATGGTCCCTGATGTTGTAATCTCTCCACAACAGCTGCACTGTCACCTCACCTCTGTCTTGAGACCCAGAAGAGACGTCAGGATGCCCAGGATGGAGTTGAGGCCGACTTCCCTCGCAAGCTCTGCTAACTGGGATGAGTACTGGAGCAAATCCTTCAGAATGTTCACTGCTAGCTGGATGGTTTGAACTGGAGCCTGGGACTTAAGGAGAGACGAGGGCAAAGGGATGGCGAATCAGCAGGTGTCATGTTGATTTTCAGCCTTTTGTCATATGTTTTATGGACGACACAGACTGACAACATGCATTTTGTACCTGTATGACCTGCTGCACAGAGCGCAGCCAAGAGAGGCAGTGTTGTTCAAACAGATAACTGGAGCTGTCTTTAACCAACATGGAGAGCAGGCAGAGCCCCTCAAACCTGCACACACACACACACACACACACACACACTGATCATAAGACTTGACATTTTCCCTCACTTCAGTAATTATCACAACTAAAATCCAATTCTATACATTAAGATATTACTGGGTATCTACAATAACCTATTTTTAAAGGGGGTGATTTTCATATAATACAAGCCATTTCAACATCTTTAAATCTAAGAGAGATTGTTTTCTCATTTGATGTGGACATTAGGGGAATCAGCTGTTCACTTTTGCCAAGTAATGAAGATGTAAACACTGGCCACGTGACAAAGGAGACATCATGTTATTGACATTACGGCGTTAACTTCTCCACCGTCAGTTTAGCAATGACACGATCACGACAGGTGACGTGAACCAGTGCTCCCCTCACCTGGTCTTGCTGGAGCCCAGTTTGGCGTTGCTAAAACCCACGAGACCCGCGACGGCGCTCGCGCTCTGGAGAAATAAACACAGACACGACCCATTAATGACAGCAGTGAACGACAAACAGCCCCAGAAGCCTCTGAGCCACACGGGGCGGCTCAGTGAACAACAAAGCCTGGAGCAGCTGATGCTCAGCGGGCTAACGGGGGAGCTAGCTCCAGGTAAAGGGCTTCACCGGCGCGTGCCGCTACCTGTGTCGGGAACACGCCATGTTCTCTGTAGCTGGCCAGCAGAGCCGGTACGTATTCTGGACGGTGTTCTTTCAGAACTGACACCAGACCCTCGGTTAGTCGCATGGCAGATGGGCCATGCAGCCAAGACGATGTAGCCATTTTGCCTGTCCGCCAAGCTGACGTAGTCAGTGCGCGACGGGATGACGTCAATGATATGAGCCTCTTCGCCGAGGCTGGTTGAGCGGCTCCAGTTGATGCTGTGTTCCTGTCGGGTTAGCCGGGTCTACACGGGGCTGGGCTGATCGGACCGGACCGCAGCTCTCTGTTCTGCGGAGCCGCCGTGAGAAGCCGTTTCCTGCCCAGAGATGGCGAATGAGCGGCTCCGAGCTCTGGAGGAGGTAGAGAAGGAGATAGCGATGATCCTGCAGTGTGCCGGTGAGTGGGGTCCCAACCGGCTGTTCACAGTGTCCGGTCCTTTACATATGATGTGACGATGATGGATTGTTGTTTGCTCTCCCCCTTGCAGGTAATATAGTTCTGGAACTCTCCAAGGACAAACACAACGCCAGCCTCCTGGACAGACAGCTGGTCCAGTTCCAAAGCTCCGTCAACCGAGTGGAGAGTGAACTGAGCACCCAGATCCGCTACCTCACACAGGTCAGGACCCCCTCGGCTTTATTTGGACTTTATTTCTTTCCCCTTCATTGCAGGGATATCAAAGCGCACACTAACTCCCTGGTTCATGTCCACAGGTGGCTACCGGTCAGCCTCATGAGGGATCCACCTATTCGGCGAGGAAGGACTGTCAGATGGCGCTCAACAGAGCGGAGTACGCCAAGGTCAAACTGGGAGAACTGGGACGGACCTGCGAAGTCATGTTGGAGCAGCATCAGCAGCAGACATGAGAGCAAAGAGAGAGTTGGAACATTACACTGAGATGCCCCATGTGACTGTCACACCTCTTTACACACTGACATTTTTCAGTAATCCCCTTTTTTTATTGGAATCACAATACTCTTGTGTCAGAAAAAAACAAAGAAAAACATTGTACAAGACTGTTTTCTTTTTGAATAAGTGTTTTTTGTACCAGCCCTGATAAAAGGATTTTTTTTGCACTGCAGAATGCAAGAAGTTACTTTCTAACAATGTGTAGTAAAAGGTTTCAAACATTCCTGACTGTCTGTCTAACATGATATATTTTTATAGCCTTGTGGATGAATTAAAGGCCTACCTAGTAACTGATTCTTATGACATTAACTCGGTCAGTGCACATCACTTTTCTTTCTTTCTCCTCTCTGACACAACTGTCGTGGTTGGATGAGACTAAAGCAGTTAGTGATCACAGACGTTAGCAGAGGAGCAGTTTAAATCTGAAACACTGCAAATGCCATATAAGCTACCATGCACGACAGAAATAATGACACACACACACACAATCAGGCCACATTGAAATTCACACTGTATATACTGACTAAGCTTCAAAGAATGACTTGCATTGGGTCATTTTTAATCACTGCTTTTGCTACAGTGCTCATATCACGTTTTCTAGCCACAGACAACCTGAATTATTTTATTCCTCATTCAACTATATACGTGACTTTTGCTCTGTTAATGTACGACGGACTATTGTTGAATGCTTTATTCTCCTTATGGTCCATTCCGTCTTCCATCTCTCCATCCTCTGCGTTCTCTCCTTTCCTCAGCGTCTTCAGCGGCAGCAGAGGGCCGCCGTGTTGCTGGGCGTTGCTGTTCCCCGTCTGGCAGCAGTGAGCCCCGCCGCTGTCTTTAGTGAGGAAGTAAAGGAGGGCGTTCAGCCACGCGTTGAACGAAGCCAATGGCCTTGTAATCTTGTAGCACATGGAGACCGTGGTCATGGTGTGGCAGGGCACCGTCTTTGTCACTTTCAGGAGGAGGAAAATAGTTTTGGTGACGTGGAAAGGGAGGAAACACAGAGCAAAGAGGAGAGTGATGGTAATGATGGTCTTGATGGATTTCCGTCTGCGGTTGGCATATGGGGAGTGGGCACCAAGAAAAATGGAGGTCCCTACGTCTCTTCCCACCGTCCTTGACAATTCGTTGGCCCCTCTTTTTTCTCTTCCGACCATGCGCAAGTTCATTCTCCCCCTTCTCTCCACTCTCTCATGTCCTCCCTCTCTCTGGCTTCGGTGGGACGAGGGCCGCGAATGCAGAGTTCTAAATATGGTTAGAACAACGTGAGAGTAACACCAAGCGATGATGGAAAAAGGCACAAAGAAGCCCAGCAGGTGGAGTATGATGCCGTACGGGATGTAGTCAGGGAACTCCTTATCTATGGCATCATCCCAACAGTTCTGGTATTCTTCAGTGGCACCTTCCAAGATGTCATGGCTTGCGTTGCCATTAACAGGTGACATCTCATGGCTCATTGGCTCCTCAGGGATGCCAGTGCCCCCCAGCCTTGTCACGTGACCAGTCTGAGCAAACCGGAAGATTGGGCAGGTCAAGGCAAAAACCACGATCCACACGAGAACACAGGTGTACTTGACGGCCTTCTTGGTTTCCAGGGTGATCACCTTCATCGGGTGGCAGATACCGAGGTACCTGTGCACGGAGATGCAGGTGAGGAAGAAGATGGAGCAGTACAGGTTAAAGTAAAAAAGGAAGCGGACGAGGCGGCACATGAAGTCGCCAAAGATCCATCGGTCGCGCATGACGTAGCTCGCCACAAGGAACGGCAGCGACAGGCCATACATGAAGTCCGTGGAGGCCAGGTTGACCATGTAGATCAGAGAGGCGTTCCAGCGCTTGGTCCGGCGGAATGATCGGAAGAGGACGACCGAGTTGAGGGAAATGCTGAAGATGAACGTGAAAGAGTAACAGATGGGCAGGAAGATGTACTTGTAGGACTCGTCTATGCTGCACGATGGCGATGGAGGGGTGGTGGAGGAGGAGGAGGAGGAGCTCAGAACGCCAGGGAGTACTGAGTCGCTGAAGTTGGGAGAGACGCCGCCTCTGGATGACATTCTGGTGAATAAAGGGATTCTCACGTGAGGAGTGATTTGAACGAGGCCGGGGCTTCTACTGCTGCTTTCCCCTCAGACGTCTCGTCTCTCATCCTTGGTCTCTGGATGTTTATTGTCGCTGTTGTGTGATCTTTCCTTCATTGGAGAGCTTCTGGCGATGGGCTCAAATCCATGAGGGGGCGTTGACCTGGAGATAAAAACAAGTTCGTTCACAGAGCTTTAGTTTCGTGCTAATAATCAAATAAAAACACAGTGCACGTGAGCACGTTAGGATGTCAGGGCAGCAGTCACGATGAGGTCAAGCACCCCTCCCCCATCCTCCCCGGTTTCTCTGAATGTTGACCAGGACCTTTGCACAGTCTTTCTGACCTCCGGGCGCATGCTGCTGATTCTGAGTGCCTGTTTGCTTTCCTGTGTACAAGGGTATGCTGCTGATTCAGTCTCTTCTCACTCCATTAGCTCAGCAATAAGTAACCAAACTTGCCGTCGCGCCTCCGTCCCACATTGACGATCTTACGGCTGTAGACTGCCGGGACGATTCCCAAACCGCCTCTGATTCCACCTCGCGTGATGAAGAGCTACGATAAATCAAGATTCTTCACTTAAACGGGTTGAACTGAAGTAACGGGGCTGACCGTCGTGTGCTGGGTCATATTAGCATCAGCACACAGACAGGTGCGACGGTGTGTGTTCAGTGAGCCATCTGCAGGTTTTACCAGCACTTCCCTGGAGTTCAAGTAAATAGGGGTAATGTGTCAACCAGTAACATGACATATTAACAGTGGGACACAAATATAGCCACAAAGGGTGAACACTTGGAAACCATCTGTATTTATCTGTAAACTCTAATTTACAAATATGAGGTTCTGCTTTGCCAGAATGTTTATTATTTATTTATTTATTTATTATTCAGATATCCGCATCACTTTGGAAAGACTCAAAGCTCCAACCGATGTGGACTTTCATTTAAGATTTCCTTAATTTTTTGGGATGGCACTTTGTTGCAGTCAGAATCACTGCACTAATGCAACAGCTGAGTGTTTTCGTGGGAGGTTCAGCAATGAGGTCAGCACTAGATTTTCCACTGAGCAAATGTTGCTACTGGAATGATGTAAATGTTTTTAAGAATTTAATATCCAACCAACAAAATAAAGACCTAATGATTTCAAGTGGTTTTGTATCCTTTAGAGACTGAGGAATTAAAGTTCTTATATACAGAAACACTGCTTTAAGAAAAAATATATTTACATTTTTAAAAAATATATTTTTTACACGTTACTATGTACACTTTATTTTCTGTTTTGGACTGCACGCAGGCGTAATGAGCCCTATTCATTTTCTAGAAGCAGCTAATTCATTCTGAGAATCCCCAGGCTTCACACACTCCATCTTGGTGTAATGTGCCCCCCCCCACCCCCGAAGTCATTCTCATTAGGAAATGTTTTTAGTTCAGTTTTTTCAAAATTACAAAACCCCCCCAGCTGAAGTGATGTTTAAAAATAAACTGTTTTGGCAAATGTTCTGGATTAACCCTGGTGCAGTGCAGTCTACAGGGCTGCATTAGGGAACTGATAGAACTCATAAATACCTGCATCACTGCAATCTGCTGTTAGAAAGAAAGCTTACCTGTGCCAGCGATGACTTTCACTCCATATGGCTCCTGTTCCATCAGTCACTCATTGGAATAATCACAAGAAAATGCAAAAAAACCCTTCGAAAGGCTCTGACTGTGATGTGTGTCAACGACTGGAAACTCCACCCCGGCCAGGTCGGATGGAACAGTCGGACCACATCAGCAGCGGTCTGGGTGTAGCAGTCCGGATTAGTGACCTTCACAGTTGGACCACTTCAGCTTTCACCTCTTTTCTGCTGCTTCCCTGAACAGTCCGACCAGTTTCTATGGTAATTCAGTCCCTCCCTCTGTCCCTCATTGTGTGTCATCCAATTCTTCTTCCCGCTTCAGCTGCTATGCGTTTGTGTGTGTGTGTGTGAAGCTTGCTTTCTCCTCAGCTGCTGCGCTGGATGTTGTGCAATGGAGGCTGGGAACACACAGATTGATCCTACCTGTATGTTTGGGCCTGTGTACAGTTATATAATCTGTTAATGTATGTATGAGGGATTTTTTTTGAGGTGTAGATGTTTTGCTAATTTTGTAGATCCTCCTTTAAGCACTCAAAACAAGGTGAGGAAAACATTTAAACGTGATTCATTTATTGTACAGAAGGGCACGGTTAGGCCTTCACCTTAGACATGCACATATAACAAACACAGTTTCTAAAAAGTAATAAAAAAGTGGTAGTAAAACAGAGAAATGACTCCCTCTCTCTGTCACGTATTACGATTGAGTAAGTGGAGAATGTTTTTGGACCGGAGGAACGCAAAGAAAAAGAAACAACGCTGTGCAAGTGCAGCTGTGGTGGGTTTGGGTTAGCATGCGAGAAAATATTGCAGTTTTCCCTTCATGAGAGTCCCTTAATGTTATAGGATGAATTGCATGCAATACCAATATGAGATTTCTAATCCAGTATTCCCTTTATGACACATTCATCTGTTACAAACACCAGCGCGCCCCTCCGCCCTCTGCTCAGTGTACCGTGAGGCTTCCTCTGATATGTGGATTTGTAACGCTTTAAAAGTCCAGCTCGTAGACATTCAGTAAAAACGTTCCCTTTGAACCACACGACATAAAAAATAAAAAAAAAAAACACTGTGCAAAGCAAATGTCCGAGTCCTTTCAGATAGTCTCTGTGGACCACTGCGTCGCTGACCGTGACAGTTCAGATGTTGGTTTGACGTTACCGGTCCTCGCCGGGCCCCAGGCGACCTCCAGCCGGGAGCCGTCAACAGGTTCACAGGGACGTCAGATCCTGGACCTCCAGCAGCATGGCATCCTGCTCCGTCCTCAGCTGGTCTCTGACCTGGAGGCGGCCCACCAGCTCTGAGCTCAGGTCTGACGAGGACAAATGAAAAATGAATTCACTTAGATTTGCAATAGAGAACCCCCCCCCCATGGTCACCGTGGAGCGTAAGGACTGTGTGTGGGGCTGTACCTTGTATGGTTTTGCTGAGCGATGAACAAAGACTGTTTAGCTCCTTGACACTGAAGCTTTGTAAATCACTGCACTCCAGATGCCTCCTCTGGATTACAGGGTCACTGTGAGCTGCAGCCTGGGAGGAGGAGGAGGAGGAGGACAGCTGTGACAAATAATATTTAAGGCTGGGACACTGCTGCCGTTTCCTGCCGCGCGCCACTCACCAGTGTTTTGTGGTCTATCCTTAGTCTGTCTCGCAGGTTCCTCAGAGTGTTCCTGAAGCCTCTGGACTTTGGCTTCTCTGGTTTGGAGGCAGGCTGAGGGCTCTTAGGAACCTGCACACTCCCTCTCTTTAACATTGGAAGGAACAACACGCTCGTCATTAAGTCCTTTTAGTGCGTCGTCACAACGCGTTCCCGAGGCACTCACCCATGTGTTTGAGCTTTCCGTTTTGCTCCCACCTCCTTCCTTCTCCTCCTCCTCCTCCTCCTCACTCTCGCTGTTGTTGATGAAGCAGAGCTGGAGGTTCATCTGCGTCTGCAGGCTGGAGGACACACCACAGTCAACAGACGTCACACTCTGGGTTTTCACGCTGCAGGCCGTCGGTTTTTGTGTCGTGTGGGTACCGGGAGGTCAGCGCCAGCACGTGGCTGTTACAGGCGTCGTCTCCGTCCTCCCAGCTCTCCGCTCTCCTGCCCCTCTCCTCCATCCAACTCACTGGAGCCCGGCCACGCTCCAGGGACACTCCATTCTGAAACCAGATCAACGGCGTTGTTGAATTTGTTTCGATTCCAGACAAAGCAACACATCAAAATAAACTGAATCATGGATGTCGACGACCTCTTACCTTTGCCTTTTTCTCCTTCTTCTCCTCTTCTTGCTTCTCCAGCTCAGCGATACGCAGGCTCAGTGCTTCCCAGTGCATGATGGGAAGCCCCATATTGTCCTCACCGCAGCCTTCCTGCCAGACCAGCGCAGCGCCCTCCGAATCGTCGTCGTCCGCCTCCTTGTTGTCGGCGTCATCGTCGCTCTTCCTGTCGTCCTCGGCCTCGTTGCTCTCTTTCTCCTCCCGCAGCTGCCTCTGTCTCTCCTTCTCTCCCTCCATCTTTGCAGCGGAAACAAAAATACACCAGATTTTAAACAAGGAAAATGAAAAGTGTCATTAGATGCTTCACAGTCAAAGGTTACACCTCCATTCTTGACCCCGCCCTCCAAAAGGAGCCACTGTATCTCTACCATATCTTTATTTCTCTCCTCTCGTGTTCCAGCTGACTGCTTGTTTTTCTGAATGATAAAAACCTTGAAGGTTACAGGATAACAGCTCTTCTGAAGGAATTTCCACAATAAACGGCGTGGAGACAAAAGGGGACGGACAGTTTATGAGCCACAGGATCATTCTGCTGATACTTTCCTCAGGAGAAGGTAGAGGAGGTGCACAGAAATAGGTCTTCTTAGATGTTTCCCCTGGCCCAGAACAGACAATCCAAACAACAGTGGTAGAATTGGCTTTTCACGTTCTCCCAATGACTTTAAGAGGAAACGCTGTCGAGGCATAAACTATGAAAGGCACAGATCTGGGCTGTGAAGTGCCCGGGCACATGAATTGAAATGTCATTTCTTAAAACACAGAGCAAGCAGAAAAGGTCAAACTGCAGAGGGGGCAACTTTACCGTGGTTTTGAACTGAGCAAAAACAACTAGAAATCCAGAGCAGGAAGAACCGTTACACATCCAGCTGAATCAAGAGATCCCTGTGCTCCAATTTAACTTGGCTAAAGGTGCAGTGACATCACCAGTGACGATGATGATGTCGCAATATCATCCTCAGTGATGATGAGGATGATGTGGTCCGAGAGAGGTCTGTTTTTTAAAAACACTGGGACATTTGAAATAATTATCAACTTCACACTTGCTGGCTGAGTCCCTGAGGATCCTGGGATGCGTCTTGTTCACTTCCAACTCCACAAAGACAAACACAAGGGCGTGTGTCCTCAACGTGTCCCAATGTCCCGTGTTCAGAGGATTTTAAGTAGAAAACTAGATGTGAAGTAGGTTCACTTTAACTAATATAAAGTAGAAAAGTCGTAAAAGTGAATGAAAGTAGGCCCTCTGCAGGCGTCTGGGAGGGGGATTGCAAAAACTCCAGTTATTGAACTGGTCCGGTTTGAATCTTCGCCCCTGGGAATAAATCCACACACTGAGCATCTCAACAAAGTGTAAAAAGTTTTTTAAAATCTTAACGGACACTCACCAGTGGATCCGGAACACACACACACACAGTCTGCTGGTCAGAGGACCTGAGGGCTCTGCCACATTGCTCAGCTCCTCCAAGTTGTCTTCCTCCTCCTCCTCCGCCTCACTTCCATCGACTCTTCCTCAGGCCGGTGAAAGAGGAAACGCGTCCCCGAGAAAAAGCTCCGGTCCGCGGCTCAACTTCCAGACTGGAGTCTCGGTCGCTCCACAGACCCACTCGGTCCCGGTCCACCCCGAACGCCCGAACAAAAGGCTGGGATCGGAGGAATTCCACGTAAAAGTAACGTCCGCGACTGAAAGGCTCGAAATCCGGGACTTCCTGTTGCTCCCTTCAAAATAAATCTTCTTCCTGTCCTCCTCCTGCCTCCACTGAGGAAAAAACGTCGGAATATTCCCTGAATAAATTCGCTATAAAATTAGAGGGGAAAAAAATCACAATGTTGTGAAAACATGGTTTTAATTAAATTATGAAATATTGCAAAAATATATATATTTTTAATTTCATATTAAGTTGGGGCCAAGATTCTTTTCATTAAAGGGAACTCCCACCAGGTTATGATTATTTCCAGCAGGTGGCAATCTTCCCCCACCCTGAAGCCTGCAGGGACCTCAGTGTTGTTATTAACCTGCAGGTTCTCCAGGAATATTTGACTCCGGCGAAGTGTCTGTTTTCGTGGAGTCACAGCAGAGACAAGCCTGACAGGGCTTTTCACTTTTCACACACAGGAAGAAGCCTCACAGTCCCCAATGACATGTTCCCTCCTTTCCTGTCACTGTCACCCTGGGTGAGGTAAGTGAAGAGGGAGAAAGACCATAAGTAAGGAGGTGAAGGATGGAGAGTGACAGATAGACCATAAAGTAAAAAAAAGGAGGAGGTGTGGAACTATATTGTGCGGCACGGTGCACACATGCTGACTCCTGGGCTCCTGCTCAGGAAACACACACACACTCCACAACAGGGTCGAGCACATGGGAACCCCTGACCTTCTGGGATTGATGTCATCCCCCTCCATCAAGATGGATCATACAGAAGATCACCACGGTCTGATTAATCCACAGCCTCTGGAGTAATCACCGTCTCAGCACAACAATGAGGCAATGAGTCGTGGGAGGGGACGCGTTAAGCTGATGCTGAGAAATGAATGAACTCATTCTCTGTAATGGGAGGAATGAGCAATAAATAAATAAAAAAAGAATTGTGCGTACATAAACATGGCCTATCAGTGTGATGCTTTAAGACGTCATTCTGATAAGGAAGTTCATGTTTTACTCACGCATTCAGTGACTAAATGACATTTGCGTCATGCTCACCTCCCAGTTCAGGGACTTGTGAGGTGTAGGAGCTCCAGTGGGACTTCGTGCTGCGACACCTCAGCTCCCCAGGGGTCGCACAGCGCCCTCACATGTCTGTAGAAGGCACGAATATGTAATAAAAGGCTTGAGTCACTGTGTGTTTATGCATCATATAGAACTATGGCAACCCTTTTCCCGATGTACCGTGCCTGCTGAAAAGGTGTGTCCCAGTGATCAAAGTATTCGGTTTACAACACAACGAGCTTTATAATGTCTTAAAGTACAGGCTCTTGTTCATATGATGGTGTTTGATGGGCATCCCCACCCTCCCTGTGACCTGCTGAGAGGTCAGAGAGCAAACACACACACACACTCAGGCTCCGATATACACCCACAAAGTCTCACGCAAAGGGAACACACCCTGTCCCTATCACTCACAGTTACTCATTTACACATTTTGCAACATCGAGTCATGCAGCGATTGAGCATCCACGCCGCCCAGCACACCCCTGACCCAGCCAGGCCCCCTATATAGAGCTGTCCACATTTTTTTTGGCTCCTTTAACGGTTCGCCATGGACACGTTACAGTTTCTAATTTTGTTCTCATGGATGTGTGGCTGCAGGGCGGGCGGGACACAGCACAGGTGAGTCCGTCCCAAAGGATGAGAAAATAAATCAGTCAATCAATTTAGAATTTATGAAAATCGTTCTTGTCAGGTTTACAGTTTTCACATTACTAATCCTTACTGATGTCTTCCGTAGACATTTTTATTATAATGCTGTAAAAAGTTTAGAGTGCTTTTAATGACTTCACTGAGATTTAACGGTGCATCCAGTTAGAGAAAGGCCACAGGGTCACCATGTGACAGAAGGTGGCCTTGCTTGGTAAACAGGATAAATTATGTTATATAATTTATTTTATTTTTATTTTTTTTTTTCAACTGTAGCTCATGTAAAACATTTTCTATTTCAGGTAAATGTATATTCTTACAGTCTGGACTCACAACTCAACCATCAAGATCAATCAAGATGTAGCCTGTAGTGGAAATCACTTTAATCTACAGCGTTTAATATATCAGGGTTGTTTTTTTTTTAATTCATGACTATTTTCCCTGTCTATAATTTTTTTAACCTCACCTGAAATCTCATCCTGTATTTTTTTTTTTACAGCTTGCAGAACAGACAACGAGAAGATGGTAGGTTGCTGAATGTTCAAAACACAAATCAAAAGCCAACATATATTTTCTGCACATTTTAAAACAACCAGAGTTGAACTAAGTGCTGAACAATAAGGATTACAGTGAAGTTAAGTATTGTCATTCTATAACAATAGAATAAGAGAAGATGAAATGAAAGTTAAGTAAAAAACCTGTGGCAGCCTACAGTTGTGATAAAAACTCAAAGGTTTGATTATTGTAAAAAAATAAAACATGGCAACCTCCGTATAGAGGCCTCCACTGTAAATATGAAGTATTTAAATACAAAGGGACTTTTCTGGGGTAAAGAAAACTTCTTTTTTTTTTTACAATTCAGAGGACACAAATATCATATGAAGACATCATGAGAATCATTTTATGATTCCACGTGAAATTTCCCTTTCACCCAAATCTTACACACTTGACCTTTAAACTTTCAATGCACTGTCACATTGTCCTTAAGATGATGAGGGCTCCGCCTATGTACAGCTGCTTATCTCCACTATCAATGACAAACCCTGATCACTTTATGTCCGTGTGTTTATAAATGTATAAAATACACATGTATATCGATGTTAGGTAAAGATGTGGCAAGTCCGACAAAGGCCCTTATCACAGAGAAAAAAACCCACGTGCACAGTTTATTTTGTCTAAGTACCACTAGCACATTCTTACTGACCAAGTGCGCTGACCAGGTATCACGTTAGATCAATTAAATATGTAGTCAGGCATAATAAGACTGCTCTGCTCTGCTCTGTAATACCTGTCTGCCTGTGTGTTGTGTTTGCGTGTCCCCAGCTCGGGTGCTGACTGCCTGTGACTTCAACCAGAACAGTGAGCCGTTCTGCCAGTTCACGCAGGACAACACAGACGACGGTGACTGGACCCGGCACAAAGGTCCAACCCCAACAGAGGGCACCGGGCCGAGCGGGGACTACCCAGATGGAAGTCAGTCCTGAACTCTTTACATTCCTCTGTATAGAACTTGAGCAAATATGTAGTTTCTGTACATTTACTTTATTGACGGTCAGGCCACGGTCAAGGGTGGAAATGCTGATTCTGGATCTGTTCTGGAATTCTGTCTGCAGAGGGGTTCTACGTCTACCACGAGTGCGACAATCTGTCCGACAGGCAGAAAGCTCGTCTGCTCAGCCCGGCCCTCTCATCGTCGGCCTCTCATATCTGCATCCAGTTCCGATACTACATGTACGGCTCGGACGCTCAGAACGCCTTGACGGTTCTGGTCCGGAGGCCCGGTGCAGAGGAAGAGGTCTGGAAAAAGACTGGAATGCAGAGTTCGTCCTGGCTGAAGAGCTCCATCACCGTGTCCAAACCTGCTGGTCAGAGCGTCACTGTGAGTGTCACGTGGATGCTACACAGTACAACGCGGGTGTAATACAGCACAGCCTAGTAGAGTACACTGCAGTACATTGTTTTCTGGTCTCTTCAGATCGTATTTGAGGCTCAGAGAGGCGTCACCTCCTCCTGTGATTCAGCTTTGGACAACATTGTTATTAGTGAAGGAGCATGTCCCTGTGAGTCTTCACACACGCACACACACGCTCAACAAATATTGTTGTCTCACCAGTGGCTCATTTTGTCCACAGCTTGCATCTCCGGCTGCGATTTCGACTCTCTTGGCGACCTGTGTGGGTGGGAAACACACACTGACAGTGAAGATGTGTGGGGCTTTGACCAGAACGTCGGCCCAACACAGACTCCCGGCACTGGACCTGATGATGACTTCTCCAAACCCGGAAGTAAGGGCTTCTTGTATGAGTGTGGCCATACGTCAGGAACCAACGCTCAGAGAAATCTGACATTGTATTCTGTCCGTTCAATTTGCAGTCGGTTCCTACATGTTGCTGGATTCTATCGAAGCCATCCCCGGAGTCAGTTCGCAGATCATAAGTCCTCCAGTGACCTCCCCCTCTGGATGCCTGGAGCTGTTCTTCCACTACTACCTGTTTGGCACCAGCACCACCATGAAGATCAGTGTCCACGCCATCAACCCAAGTAAAGGAAAACATGAATCGTTATTCGAATAATAAGGGGAAAGTAAAAACATGAAAGAATGAGATTATTTGTTTTGGCTCTGCGCAGGTGGAAGCCTTGGACCCAGTCTTTTTACTGTGAGTGGCAACCAGGGTCGGGCCTGGAAGCCTGCAGTGGTCAGCTACTTCTCAACTGCTGCTGTGCAGGTAATTCAGTTCTTTAATGCAATTATTCAAGTTTCATTTTTTGGCTCTAAGCTAACTTGCTGTACTTTTAATGAGCCCGAGATCTTCACATGCTGATGAAACCTTTAGGATTCCTATTGGTTACATCAACGAATGTAAATAAATAAATGTGTTGTGTGTGTATTCCAGTTTGTGATTGTGGGTACCTACGGAGAGACTCCTAAGACAGATATTGCCGTTGATGCGGTGTGTGTCATGGCCTGCGGAGGTGAGGAACTGAACCAGAAACACAAATGGCAGAGTCACTAACAGACTTTTACCACTATTTATTATCTATTGTTCATTTATAGCTCAGCCGACAACGCCCCTTCCACCCGTAACAACCCCAAGACCAACTACACCAAAACCAACAACTCAAAGACCAACTACACCTAAACCAACAACTCCAAGACCAACTACACCTAAACCAACAACTCCAGCACCGACAACACCTAAACCAACAACTCCAAGACCGACTACACCAAAACCAACAACTCCAAGACCAACTACACCAAAACCAACAACTCCAAGACCGACTACACCTAAACCAACAACTCCAAGACCGACTACACCAAAACCAACAACTCCAAGACCGACTACACCAAAACCAACAACTCCAAGACCGACTACACCAAAACCAACAACTCCAGCACCGACAACACCTAAACCAACAACTCAAAGACCAACTACACCTAAACCAACAACTCCAAGACCAACTACACCTAAACCAACAACTCCAGCACCGACAACACCTAAACCAACAACTCAAAGACCAACTACACCTAAACCAACAACTCCAAGACCGACTACACCAAAACCAACAACTCCAAGACCGACTACACCTAAACCAACAACTCCAGCACCAACAACACCTAAACCAACAACTCCAAGACCAACTACACCTAAACCAACAACTCCAAGACCAACTACACCAAAACCAACAACTCCTAGACCAACTACACCAAAACCAACAACTCCTAGACCAACTACACCTAAACCAACAACTCCAGCACCGACAACACCTAAACCAACAACTCCTAGACCAACTACACCTAAACCAACAACTCCAGCACCGACAACACCAAAACCAACAACTCCTAGACCAACTACACCGAAACCAACAACTCCAAGACCAACTACACCAAAACCAACAACTCCAGCACTGACAACTCCAAAACCAACTACACCTAAACCACCAACTACAAAGCCACCAAGTATGATTTTTTTTCCAAAGGTATTCTGGTGACAGCTTTGTTTGTTATTATGTTTCTTTAACCTGTTCCTCTTCATTCTTCTGTACAGGGCCATGTCCTCCTGATGCAGAGTATATAGAATGTGGCCCTGCTTGTATCCCCACCTGTGCTGAGCCCTCCACCAACTGTTCAGGCTCCTGTATCAGCGGCTGCTTCTGCAAACCAGGGTTTGTCTTCAAGGGACGGCGCTGTGTCCCGCTGGATAAATGTGGCTGTTTGGATGACAAGAATAACTACTATGAGGTTATATGTTGGAACTTATATTACAATATACTTAAATCTTCATGGAAAAATAACACATATTCCGCAATAAGCTTGTAGGATGTACTTTTACTGATACAATGCCAGTATTGATCCTACTTTCAACTTTGCTGTAGCCTGGCGAGATCATATTTGGAGACGGCTGCTCTAAGCTGTGCCGCTGCGCAGGGAACTACACTTTACAATGTGTTGATAACTCCTGTAAGCCAACGGAAGAGTGTCGCAACGTTAACGGTGTTGCAGGCTGCTATCCCAAAGGTACGAATGCCTCATAAACTGCGACAGCAGTCGGTACTTGCAGCTTGAAACATGTCATCTAACGTTCTTATTTCTCATTCTGTTAGGCACATCCTCTTGCATTGCGTCTGGGGATCCCCACTACACCACCTTTGACAAACACAAGTACAACTTCATGGGCAACTGCAGCTATCTGATGTCTAAACCCTGCAACACGACAGCTCTGCCGTACTTCGAGGTCCATACTGACAACGAAAATCGCTTTAACACCCACACCATCTCCTATGTAAAGGCCGTACACGTAAAGGTGTACATGGTGAAGGTCTCCATTCTCAAAGGTGGCACTGTGCAGGTAAGACATGAGAGGAACTGGATCATACATTTTAAATCTATGCACTGTTTCCTCAGTAATCTCACATCATGGGATTAACAAATACTGTCCCCATACAGGTGAATGGGACCAACGTAAATCTGCCAGTGACCCCCGCCCATGGAGTGTCTGTGTTCAAGTCAGGAAAGCATTACACTGTGTCTCTGGACTTTGGTGTGTCTGTCCGCTATGACGGAAATCACTTCATGGACATCAAAGTGATCAAAGAGTGAGTGGCACGTTGTGTGGACAATGGACACTCAGTGACGATGCTAGCGCTTGGTTGAGACATAACGCATGGCAGCCGTCACTTCCATAACCACTTGCTGTCTGATTTTCTTGTAATGTGTAGCTACAAGAACACACTGTGTGGACTCTGTGGAGATTATAATGGAGACTCCAAAGATGACTTCCGTAAGCCGGACGGATCATTGACCAAGGACGTCAATACCTTTGGACACAGCTGGAACACGGACCCAGAGTAAGTACTGCAGGGACAGACGCATACATCTGCTGGAGTCTAAGATCCTCTCTGACAGAAGGTTTGGGTTGACAGGTGTAATAAGAAACCCAACACCACCATCCCAGGGTGCGATGAAGAGCAGGAGCTATATGAGAGCTCTGGATACTGCGGAATGCTGCTGGACAAAGACGGTCCCTTCGCTGCTTGCCACCCGAGAGTCAGCCCCAATGTAACTGGACGCTCATTCACTCTTATATTGTACACATACAATAACATCAAAAAGTGTAATGTTACTGTAATTTCCTGGGACAGATTGATAGGATACAATAATCCATCATGTGTCCACATTGTATTAAAATTAATTATTAATCTTGTGCTTTTAGAATTATTTCAAGGACTGTGTCTTTGACCTGTGTGAGCTGGATGGGGCCAAGCCCATTCTGTGTGAAGCCATTGAAGCCTACGTCAATGAATGCCAGGAGCGGGGGGTCAACATCGGGACCTGGAGGAATGAAACCTTTTGCCGTGAGTTGTTAAAGCTCCTGTCATTTCTCCATTCTGGCACCTCCTTCCCGCCGTTGGCCGCAGTCCTGACCTCACCCTCCTCCCCGCAGCCCTGACGTGCCCCCCCAACAGCCACTACAAGCCCTGTGCAGACCCCTGCCAGGAAACGTGCACTGGGAAGCCTCCGTCCTGCGGCGGGCCCTGCTCTGAAGCCTGCGTGTGCGACCCCGGCTACGTCCTGAGCGCGGGCAAGTGCGTCAAAAAGAATGCATGCGGCTGCACGCGCAACGGCCAGTACTACGAGGTAAACGCGCTGTGCACAGACCCCACTGAGCTGATTCAGCTACAGTCAACTGCTGACACGGTGAATGTGTGCTTGTCTCAGCCTGGGGAGGAGTTCTACGTGCAGGACTGTAAGCAGAAGTGTAAGTGCAACGCTCCAAACGTGACCTGTGTGTCCACTGAATGCCCCCCAATGCACGAGTGCAAGGTCCAGGGTGGAGAGCTGGGCTGCTACCCCACGGGTAAGCGCGGAGCCGCTGAGTTAAATTCAACTCAAGGCTGATTCAGTCTAACGTTCTGTGCGTCGCCTTTTCCCCCGTCAGGCTCTCAGGATTGCGTCATCTCAGGAGACCCTCATTACAACACGTTTGACAAGAAGTTCTTCAGCTTCATGGGAACGTGCACCTACACGCTGGCCAGAACGTGCTCCAACAAGACTGGTGGGAACAGTCTTCACCAAACAACCACATGTCCCGGAACGTTTTCCAGTTTAACCAATTTTAATAACCCCGATGTTGTGCTGTCCCTGCAGGTCCTTGGTTCTCGGTGGAGGGGAAGAACGAGGAGAGGGGAGGGGCAGGGTTGGCGTACCTGAGGAAACTCTATGTCACCGTGGGCGGAGTCACTGTGACGCTGATGAAGGCCAGAAAGACGCTGGTCAGCACCTGTTTCATTAAGACTGAGCCAAACACGTGCACAAACACACACATTGCACCAAAACCAGCCGACCATCTGCAGCGGGATCTTAGATCCTCATCCCCTGATGTCATCACCTTTCCATTTGAAACGATCTTTGTCTCTTTACTCCATAATCCTAGAAATCCTAATCCGTCCACGCTCTTCCTACATGTCCTGTCTCCATTGATCCCTCCACAGATCAAACCCGTCTTCTCAGTGACAGTTCCTCATCTTATCCTATAAGACACAATCATAATCCCTGTATGCTTTTAATCCCCGTGCCATGTGACGCGTTATGTACACGATCTGTTTCAGATTTAAAGACATTTGTAGTGAACATTGCCTGTAACTTCAGCGTCTGTTTAACCTGTCCCCCCCCCACCCATAGGTAAATGGACGGCGGGTGGCCCTCCCTCACTCGCCCTCCCCCCTCATGACCATCAGCCTCGCTGGTCAGTACATCACCCTGCAGACGCCATTTGGGCTCCGGGTGCGTTGGGATGGAAACCATTACGCCCAGATCTCTGTTCCCAGGTAAAGCCAAAGAATTTGACAATAATATAAATTCACAAAACAACAGCTCATAAACATAAACATCAGGGGAGCACGTGAAACATCCAGAACAAAGGAAACACAGACACTAAATATTACAAACAATGACACAGGCGGACGTGACGAGGACAGGAAGTGGTGGGGATGAGGGTGAAGAGCCTGTTTTAACTGTTGAAGTTCATGAAAGCTCTTTAACACATTGTGTGACCATGTGGTGATGGTTGTATCTCTTTGTTTTCTAGAAATCCATGAAAGAGTTTGTCTTCTTTTTTATGAATCCCTTATTATCCGTGTCTTGGACTCTCCAGCTCGTACCAGGACCAGATGTGCGGTCTGTGTGGCGACTACGACAACAATCCAGACAACGATTTCACCAAACCAGATGGCACTCTGGTGGGAAACGTCAACGACTTTGGGAACAGCTGGCAGACTGAAGAGGACGAGGACGATAGGTGAGTCCATCTAATGATGCTAACCCACGATTACTCTGGTGATTGAATGATCAACCGGTTGCTATTTTCTTCGGTTCAGGTGTGTTCCAGGTACCAAGCCCGACCCAGAGTGTGACGAGGAGCTGCACGATGCGGTGGTGAAACCAGACAAATGTGGCAAAATAAAAGACCCTGCTGGACCCTTCAGGTGAGACACAAATCTAAATTCCCATATTTCTGGTTATAACCTCTGATTGTTATAACAGATGCCTGATAATCAGCTTTTCACCTTCAGTCGGGAACAGAGGAGCGAGCACGTGTCAGCGGGGCGTGCGCCAGATCATATACTCGTTTTAGTGCCCGCTTTACAACCGCCCACACAACAAACCATTTATTTTGAAACGGGTCTATAAACCGTTCATTTGTAGTTTCAAACAGATTATTTAACTCACTATCACAATTCAGATTGCATTTACAGCTTCTCCATGGAATAGCAGCTCTGGACTCTGGACCACGCCCAATTCCACACGCACATGATGTTCCTGTAAATGTTTAAAAATGTTTACAGCTGTAATCTTGTCAAGGAATGACTTTTCCTTTTGTTTTTTGTTGCCTCTCTCTCCCCCTCAGGGAGTGCATCAGCGTGGTGGACCCCACTCCTTTCTTCCAGAGCTGCGTGTACGACATGTGTCAGTTTAACGGCGAGCTGAGCGTGCTGTGCGACCAACTCCAGGCCTACACCGATGCCTGCCAGAACGCCGGCGCCAAAGTCCACCAGTGGAGGACTCCAGACTTCTGCCGTGAGTCCTCAGCGGTCGGGTGCTTAACCGTCTCCCTCCCGGCCGCCCTGTATTAACGCAACCGCTCTGCCCTGCCTCCGCCCACGCAGCCCTGGCCTGCCCCCCCAACAGCTCCTACTCGCTGTGCGTCAGCTCGTGTCCCGAGACGTGTCTGGGCGTGGCCGGACCCGTGGGCTGTGAGGACGTGTGCGTGGAGGGTTGCAAGTGTGACCCGGGCTTCATCCTCAGCAATGACAAGTGTGTGGCCCTGAAAGACTGCGGCTGCGTGGACACCAGCGGAACCTACCACCCTGTGAGCGGCACACGAAATCCAAACACACCCTGTGCTTTCTAGACGTTAGGTCAATGTATGTAACACGTCGTACGTCCTCACCCATATGATTCTCGCTGTACTAATATTGAAATTGGCGTTTTCCATTCCTTCCAGCCCCTCCCCGCTCGCCTGGCCCACTGGCTGGGTTTTTTTATTCAAACAGGGTTTGTCCACTCCTTATAGAAAGTGGAATAATATTATAATCCCAGTGTACCTTTCACCTCTTGACAGTCACAATAGATGCTTATATTCCTGTATAGGAGCCATGGCAACCATTGACGTTCATGCGTTTTGGATCCTTGATGTATGTATTTGCATGGTGTGTGTGTGTGTGTGTGTGTGTGTTTGTAAGGTGGACGATGAGTGGTACTTAGAGGGCTGTGAGCAGAAGTGCACGTGTCACGCCGGAGGCTCCATCCAGTGCCACAACAGCAGCTGTAAACCGACCACTGAGAGCTGCCAGCTAGATGATGGAGAGTACAAATGTCTGCCTGAGGGTACGCCTCACACACACACACACACACGTGCTGACAGTCGTTCGGTCTTAAGTGACCCTTCCCTCCTCTCCTCTGTTCAGGATACGGCATCTGCTCGGCGTCTGGGGATCCTCACTACGTCACGTTTGACAAAACCACCCACCATTACATGGGAGCCTGCTCCTACACCTTGAGCAAACCCTGCAACGTGTCCACTGACGTCCCGTACTTCACTGTGGACACCCAGAACGAGCACAGAGGCAGCAACAAGAAGGTCTCCTATGTCAGGGCCGTGGTCGTCAACGTGCACGGCGTGAAAATCATCCTCGGCAAGCGGCGCACAGTCCAGGTGGGTCACCGTTCACAGCGTGAATTCGTTTCTTTTCTGGATTAAACTGATGAACCCAAAAACCATTCTGCTCCTCAGGTCAATGGGACGGTGGTCGTCCCGCCTGTCAGTCCTGTCAGCGGCGTTCAAATCTTTCTGAGTGGAAAGTTCGTCGTCCTGGAGGCGGAGTTCGGCCTGAGGGTGCGTTTTGACGGGAACCACCACGCTGACGTCACCGTGCCCACGTCCTACAGAGGCCTGCTGTGTGGAATGTGCGGTAAGAGTCAGACGCTTCGGACAATTTAGCCGCAACGCTGCCTCAGTCAGTCTGCAGCGAGCCTGCTCTCGTTCCCTCTGCAGGAAACTTCAACGGCGATCGAAACGACGACAACCTGAAACCAGACAACACGCCGGCCGCCAACACCAACGAGCTGGGAGACAGCTGGAAGGTCTCTGACCCACGGCCCGAGTGAGTGACATCACACTTTACGTCTTCACTTCAGTCCTGATTAATTCATGGACACGAGAAGCAAATGACATCATAGAATCTGGCGCATGATGACGTGTTCATTCCATAATCTGTCCTCCAGCTGCACCGACGGAGGAGAACAAGAAGACTGCGATGAAAAAGTGGAGGAGGAGGCCGTGAAGCCCACCAGCTGCGGCATGATCGCTGACCCAAATGGTAACACACACACACACACACACAGCTAGGGCTATTCATATTTCTACACAGGCCCTTGAGTTCACGCCCCTCTCTGTCAATCCGAACCTCAGGGATCTTCAAGCCGTGCCACGCCGTGGTGCCGCCGGGCCCGTTCTTTGAGAACTGCGTGTACGACCTGTGTGCGACCGGAGGTCAGACCGTGGCTCTGTGCCAGGCCATAGAGAGCTACGCCGACATGTGCGCCGCCGCAGGGGTCGCCATCGCGTGGAGGAACCAGACCTTCTGCCGTAAGTCTCTGCGTCTTTATTCCACTCGTCCCGTGACCTCGCCGCCGTCCGGCATTTTAAGCCTTTTCTTTCGCCCCTCCAGCTCTGAAGTGTCCCCCGGGCAGTGAATACACCCCCTGTGGCCCCGCCTGCTCCCGGCCCAGCTGCCAGGACCCCGCCGGCCCCGCCGGCCCCTGCAACCAGCCCTGCGTGGAGGGGTGCGTCTGTAAGGACGGATTTGTGCTCAGCGGAGACAAATGTGTCCCACTCAGTGAGTGCGGATGCACGGACAAGGACGGAAAGTACAGGCCGGTAGGTGTTGACACGTCCAGCAACAATATTCTGCTTCTTAGGTTCCGTTGTAAGGTGTGTGTGTGTGTGTGTAGGCGGGGGACACGTGGTTCACAGACAAGGACTGCTCCGAGCGCTGCAGGTGTCACAGCAACCGCAACATCACCTGCGAGCCGTGGCAGTGCAGCCCGGCACAGGAGTGTAAAGTGCTGGACGGAGTCCTGGACTGCCACTCCACTGGTAAACCCAGCAGCACACTGGGCCACCACACCTGACTCTGAAAACACACACACCCTGGCTCATACACACACATTTGAACACACAGGTAAGGGGGTGTGTCACGTGGCCGGAGATCCTCACTACTACACCTTCGACGGAGTGATGCACACGTTCATGGGCACGTGCACCTACACTCTGGTGGAGGTACGACCCGCCTTTCACGTTCCCCTTGTCAACATGACCCACAGGAGGGCGGGTCAGGTCAGACGCATCTGACGGCGTCCTTTCTGAATCTTTCAGGTCTGTAACGCCACCCAGGTCACGCCCTTTAAAGTGGTGGCCAAGAACGAGGAGCGCGGTCAGCCAGAGGCCTCTTACGTTCGCTCGGTCACCACCTACCTGCCGGGGGACACTGTGGTGGAGCTGCAGAAGAGCCGCCGAGTCCTGGTGAGGAAGGGGTGTCCCCG
Source organism: Pseudorhombus dupliciocellatus (assembly GCA_016785235.1). Taxonomy (NCBI): domain Eukaryota; kingdom Metazoa; phylum Chordata; class Actinopteri; order Pleuronectiformes; family Paralichthyidae; genus Pseudorhombus; species Pseudorhombus dupliciocellatus. The sequence goes on along the minus strand of JAFBJW010000501.1, from coordinate 134,332 downwards.
CTTTAATGCATCGCAGCAGAGTGAAACCGAACGGAGCGATCAGCGTCGCGTTTCTGTGTCTCACCTCAGCTGAACCGACGTCGGGTCCGCACCCCGGTCAACACCAACGGGGCCAAGGTGATAAGCAGCGGCTCCTACATTCTGCTGGACACAGACTTCGGCCTACAGGTGAAGTTTGACGGAGTGCAGCACGTGGAGATCACGGTTCCCGGAGAATACTTCAACAAGGTACGAAGACGGCGTCAGACCTTCACCGTCAAACACGGAGGAGACGCCCGGCAGGCTCTAACTCCGCCTCCCTCCCCTCCAGCTTTGCGGCATGTGTGGGAACTACAACCACAATTCCTCTGATGACAACCTGATGCCCAATAAGAAACCCAGCAAGGATGTGATTGAGCTGGGCAACAGCTGGAAATCGGACGGAGACAGCGACCCCGGGTCAGTGGACGACAGCGTGGTGTGTATAGCCAGTATAAATCCTTCAGTGATGGTAACCAGTACCACTGCCCCCCCCCCCAGCTGTCAGCCAGACACTCGTCCCGACGTTCACCCCAGCTGCACCGCCAAGGAGGAGGAGCGCTTGGAGGCCCAGTGCGCTGAGGTCGTGCTCTCCGACGCCTTCAGGCTCTGCCGGTCTGTGGTGCCCCCCGACGTGTTTCTGGGTAACTGCGTCTACGACATGTGCGAGTACGACGGCATGCAGGCGACGCTGTGCGACAGCGTGCAGGCGTACGCCCAGGCCTGCCAGAGCGCCGGGGTCACCGTCAGCTGGAGGAACAACACCTTCTGTCGTGAGTTCTGTTCGTCTACTCTTCAAGAGTCAAGTACAACGTTTTGACGTGTTCACAGTTAACGCCCCGCCCCCTCGCCCGCAGCCCTGCCTTGCCCTCCCAACAGCCACTACTCGGATTGCACCGCCCCCTGCCCGCCAACCTGCTCGGACCTCTTCCCGCTGTCCTGCCACCTGCCGTCCACCGCCTGCGTCGAGGGCTGCCAGTGTGACGGCGGCTACGTGCTCAGCGACAACGAGTGCGTGCCTCTGGACAGATGCGGCTGCCTGGGCTCAGATGGCGAGTACCACGACGTAAGTGAGACGGAGCAGCACACACAGTTTTGTGGGGGTCATACCTTTTATTAGGGAACTGGGCCGGAGGCAGCTAACAGTGGTTTGAAGCCTGGGATCAATGGGAGTGTCCACAACTCTGTAATATGACAAGAAAGAAAGACGCCTTATTGTTGTGTGTTTTTTAGGTGGGAGACTCGTGGCTGACAGATAAATGTGCCGACTCATGCATCTGTAACCCCGGGGGCAACATCACCTGCAAGGCCCACAGCTGCAACCCCAACTCAGTGTGTGCTCTGGACCCCAATGGAGACCTGTCCTGCAGACCCAGCAGTGAGTTCACCGCACTCACCCACACCCACACTCTCCCTGCGTGGAAAAGAACAGTTTGTCGTTACTGTTCTTCTTCTTAAAACCAGAGTTCGACATGTGCAGCATCTCCGGGGACCCCCACTACCGCACGTTCGATGGTTTCACCCATCACTTCCAGGGGCCCTACACCTACATCCTGACTCAGGGCCACAACCTCCACTCGTCTCTGGCGCCCCTGGTGGTGAGAGGGAAGAACATCAGGCGCGGGGGCAACAGACGGGTGTCGTTCCTGGATCAGATGTACATCGACGTTTACGGCTTGAACGTTCGGTTCCTGCAGAAGAAGACGGTCCTGGTCAGTCCCAATCTGATGAGAGCGTGTTTGATTTTCCGTTTTTTTTAAATGAAAAATTCAAACGGCGTGTTTGCCGCAGGTGGACGGCGAGCGCGTTGTGCCTCCTTACAGTCCAGTTGACGGTCTGACCATCACGAGGAACTCCAGGCAGGTCCAGCTCACCACCGTGTTTGGACTCACCGTGCGCTTCGATGGCAGCAGTCGAGGAGGTACGAGCACGATTTCCCAGGACTCGGTTGGATCGTTGGTTCGATTATTCATGTTGTGTGTGTGTGTGTGTGTGTGTGTGTGTCAGAGATCATTCTTCCTCGCACCTACGTGAACTCAGTCAGAGGCTTGTGTGGGAACTACGACGGCCTCACCAGAAACGAGTACATGAAGCCGGACGGCACCTTGACCAGAAACCTGAACACGTTCGGAGACAGTTGGAGAGTCAGCGACCGACAGGCTGATGGAGTCAGGACGGACGATGTCCCTCCCACCGTCCATGTCCACAGGTCGGTCCAGGCTGTTAAATTCTACCATTGAAATCATCACTGTGTACATTTCAAAACTGCATTTCTTCAACACCTCTGTTTCCTCCTCCTCCTCCTCCTCCTCCTCCTCTGGCTCCAGGCGAGAGGCTGAGACAGATCCAGACTCAGGGTTCGAGACATCGGGCTGCTCTCAGTCTCTGCTCAATGATTACAACGGCACGACTCAGTGTGGAGCAGTGAGTGACCCCAGCGGGCCGTTCGCTGCCTGCCATGCCGTGCTGGCGCCCCAAACCTACCAGGAGTGAGTCCTCGGCACAGTTACGGCCCTGCCAGCTCTCCTTTCACAAGCTGTTAACGCGCGTGTGTGTTTCCCTCAGCGACTGCGTGTTCGACCTGTGTGCCGAGCAAGGCAGCCCCGCCCTGCGTTGTGCCAGCTACGAGGCCTACGCTGCGGTCTGCCAGGAGGCCGGGATCAGACTGGGAACCTGGAGGCAGCAGCTGGGCTGCGGTAGGTTGTCGGCCATTCATAGACCACAATGCCTTTCAGATTAGCAGGCCTGGGCCGCGTCCTGCCACCGTTTTTGAAAGTCACGTTTCACTGCTCCCTCGACAGCCCTCTCGTGCAACGCCAACAGCACCTACACGGCGTGCATGACGGCGTGCCCGCCCTCCTGCGCTGACCTGGCTGCCCCTTCCAAATGTGACACCGCCGCCTGCGTGGAGGGGTGCCAGTGCGCCAAGGGCTTCGTCATGAGCGAGGGGACCTGCGTGCCGTACTCAAAGTGCGGCTGCACCTTCCTCGACAGATACTACCCTGTGAGCGGCCGCGTCACTTACTGCGGTAGGTTGTAACTGAAGTGAAGACGTGATCTAACGCCCCTCCACCTCTCCCCTCTCTCTCTCTCTCTCCGACCTGCAGCTGAAGGAGAGGTTTGTGACTGAGGACTGCTCTCAGGCTTGTGAATGCACCAGCACGGGCGCCGTGTGCCAACCCAAGTCCTGCCAGGACGGCTACGTGTGCTCCATCTACGACTTCAAACGTGACTGCTACAGAGGTGCGTGTGTGTGTGTGTGTGTACAATGGCTCCTCCAAAATAAAATGAGCTCTATGTGACGGCACACACTAACGCTGGCTGTTGTGTGCTGCAGCCAGCCCCTGCCTCAGCTACCCCTGCCTGAACGGGGGAACGTGCAGCCCAGGCAGCAACAACACGTTCACCTGTCAGTGCGCAGAGGGCTTCGAGGGCCCCACCTGCGAGGCGGAGAAAATCCAGGAGGAAGGACTGGGTACGGCCCGGTCACACGACTCTGTTCAGCAGAAAGGGTGAAAGGGTTTGTTTTTTTTCTAACTGAATTGTTATTCGTTGCAGGAACCGGGGAGATCGTCCTGATTGCGGTTCTGGTCCCACTGGCTGTGATCGTCATCGTGGTCACCATCGCGTGTGTTTGCAAACACAAAGCCAAGTGAGTCTCAACTGGTGCAGCCTCGTGGCACGGGGCCCTTTCATCCTTCTCTGTTTCCATTCATGTTTGTCCCCAAGGATGAGACGATGATACCGGGGGGGTTTTTTGCAGCTCTTATTTTGACTTGCTCTGGCAGCAACTTTTTTTTTTTTAACTTTTAATTTGAATTTCAGGTCACAGGTTTATGTAATTCAGAGCCATCTTTAACCGAGAGTAAGTCGGCACTGGAACGGTTTTCATTCTTCACTCTGGCATGACTATTCACCTCCATCTGGGTTTCTTCCATTCTTTCCTGCTCATGCAATACTTCTTCATCTTCAGCTTCGAGTCGCTCACCCTCGTTCTTTCTCTCCTCAGGAAAAAGAAGTATGACAATAAAAATATCAGCCTGAAGTCAGCAGGTAAGAATAACCTGGATTACTGGCATTATGTTTGATGGACACAGTTTAAAGGATTGTGTTGATCTGCACAGCACTGATATATATTCTCTCTTGCAGTTCCATATACGCCTCAAACAGACAACCAGAGCAATGTAAGAGTGACCAACATGTGATGATCTGAGGAGAGGAGGGTGAACAATCTCTGAGTAAAATTCAACTTTGCAAGAAATGAAGGACGCAGTTTTTGTGTTAATATTATAAATATCTTTGGTTTTGTGCTTTTGAAGATGCCAATTTGCTTGTATGAAGACATTGAATTAAATTCAATGTTGATGTGACGTAACATGTTTTTAAATTAAATGTGTGGGAGTAAAGAAACGGCGTCTGTCTTTGTTAAAATCACCTCCGACACATCCTCAGCTCAGCAGCTTTGCTTTACACCTGCGTTTAACATCTGGCAGCTCAGACAGAAACAGAGAGACAAAGACAACTTTGATTTAAATGGAAACAGACAGAAGGTAAAATTATTCTCATTGTGCAACACCAGTTTATTTGTTTCTTAATTTAAATTGCCAAAATAATAAAATGTAAAAATGCACCATTGCTCTACCTGATTTAAGAAAATTTAAGGTCATTCCTCTTTTCATAATATAACACAGAATGAGCATTTCAGCCTTCACCAGCAGGGCTTTGTAGCCGCACTCTTTAGATCAACTCTCCAGATGTGTGCGCTTCACATCTGTGAACAGGCTGAGGCAGAAAAAGGGCGGGGCAACCAGTGGGATTGAAATGATCGCATTTTCTTGGAACTGGGGAGTAAATTCCAACATCAGTCAATTTTCTTTCTGAAGTTTCTCAGAGAGAACTTCTGTATTATGCACACTTCCACTTGTTTTAGAATTCAAACTAAACAGTTTCACAGAATATAGATAGTTTATCGTCAGTTTAATACTTTGAGGAAAGGAAGACTGTGTAGCTTGTGGTCCCTGTTCACAGTTTTTTGTTGCTTCTCTGCGAAACATTAGAACTCATAGGAAATAGCCAGACAGCGACGACAGGGTCAACGCAAAGCATGATGGTCCACGGGTGTGAAATGGGCAAGGACAGTTGTTGAGTCAAAACCCAAAAGAAACATTCCTAAGTTAACAGGTCGTTGATAACTTCAGACCATTTGGGAACAAAGAAAAATACTCTTCAAAATAATATTGAGTCAAACTCTGTGTTCTGTCATGCAGCCATGATGTGAATTCAGGACAATGAACTCACTGTATCCCACAATTCACCGTTCTGAATGGAAAATAAACAACCAATGGACAAGAAAATCATTACCCGTTTCAGTTAACATGACTCATTTAGCTGAAACTTGAAAAGCAAAGAATAAGAATAAAAGAAAAACACATTTAGAAAATAATAAACACATGGTAGAATAAGTGAAAGGGACAGAGAGGCTCAATAAAATGAGAGACAGATTTATATCCACGGAGGAAGGTTTCAGCTTTTTCACCTGAGTTAAACAGCTACCTGAGGAATCCTTTATTCAGACTTTAACCGTCCCATGAGACCAGTATTGGTGAGACAGCTTTCATTCACTGTGAGAACTGAAATCTAGAAACGTCAATTGTAGAAATGCACAAGAAAATGAGCGGCAGTAGAAGTCTGTGACTGCCACCCTGCTCCGACTGCTCTTCACATAATGCAACCTTCACACAGCTTATAGACCATGTGCTGCGCAGCTGGGGACAACACCACCAAACAATAAAGTGCTCCCCGATGTGCTGTGCGCAGTTTAAAATAAAGACAGAAGATTCTGTGAAACAGGAAGGAATTTAACACAATAAATAGATCGGCCAGTGTCTGAAGCTGCTCTTGACTCACGGTCTGTTTAGAAATAGAACGTGTGTCCAGGGAATGTCATATATCTGAGTGCACGTCGCAGGAGGCTGCCAACTTTTGTAAACTGACAACAACATGCTGGTGGTTCAGTAATAAAATACAGTTTATCAGTAGTACATCACCATGGCAACATGGTGAGGATCTGAGTCCAGCGCCGCTGCCGGCTGTCCTACCTGCAGTGAGGCTCCAGGATCTGAGGCAGCACCAGCACCTCACTCTTTCTCTTGGCTATTTTGTCCAGTGGAATGAGGGTGTGGTCAGGGGGGACGTTGGCGGCTCCGCCTACCGAAGGTCCAACACATGGCGTCGCTGCCCGATGCTCCATCACGCTGACTGACCTGAGGCCAACGGAGACGCCGTGTCATGGAAACGGAAGAAGCAGAACCTCCAGAAAATCCAAAAAATGTCCTGAACGCTCTTTACCTGACGTGGTGCGATCGGGACGACTGCCTGTGGGAGAAGCTCTGAGACCGGCCCAGCCTCTCTGGCAGCTCGCCGGCTGGAGATTGCTTCAGGAGTGAGTGAGGCCCCGCGGGAGGGGGGGACACGGTGGCTGTGAGCTGAAGCTTCAGTTTCATGTGCTGGCTTAGCTGTCGTGTTGACAGATGGAGGAGCGCTTCGTTAATTTCATTACTGCATAAAAAAAAAAAATGTGAATGCAAACGTTTGGTACCTCGAAGAGTCCGGTTCTGAGGATCTGGAAGGCCACGGTGAAGGAGAGGGTGGAGCCCTTCCGACACTGTCCCAGGCTGTTGATGGGAGACTGGCACACCACCGCTTCCAGCCCAGGGCCCTGCTGAGGGCGCTCAGCTGAGGAGAGGATGGAGGGAGGGACAGACAAACACTAACGATAATACGTTCACAACAACTTTGGCTTTTGACCTCCAGCTTCTAATCAGGCCATGTTTGAGTTCAGGGGAAGTGTGGGGTGTTCCAATTCACAGTGACCTTGGTTTCCTCTGTTTCAATCATTTATGAAGTGCATTTGTTATCTTATCATACAGTAAGAGCAAACTATGCTGGGCCCCCAGCTGCCTGTGAACTGACAAAACAAAGCTCCGTTAGTCCCACCTACAGATATCAGGCCTCCCTCAACACGGTCTGTGACCAGGTGACCAGTTAGGAATTCATTGTTGACGCTTGTGTTGTGTCAAGACAGCGTCTCACCTTCAGAATCCCAGATCAGATGGACGAAGAAGTCCTGCAAGTCGTTCAGGAGGGTGTATTTTACGCTGAAGGGCTCCAGAGGCCTGATGGCCCTCGGACAGGAAGCTGTCATCACCAGCTGAGGGCGATTCAGGCGGATACTGGGCAACGAGTACCAACTAGAGATATATCTACAGAGGGAACAAGTGTTTTCAGAGATGCCAGAGAGTCTCATAACACTCTGAAATGACAGATTTACCTTGTGAGAGGAAGAGCCGGAGTATACCACTGCAACACAGCTACCAGCGGGATCTCCATGCCCTGTGTTAAAAAGACAGAATAAACCTGTATGAACTACATTTTTTATACCCTGGGAAACGGCTCTTTACATTTCAACTCTCAGACCTCCACCTTTAGGCACTGTGTAGAATAATACGCTGCTGAAAGAAAGTCACCGGCTAATTTACTACTTCCTCCAGCGTTTGTTAAAATCCAGAACGAAAGAGGCTGATGTGACCCTCCTCACGTCTGCTCACCTCACTGGAGTCGTCTTCTGCTTTGTTTTGCAGCTGCAGCTGAAACAGAAAGTTCTGCTGCTCCAGCGCGCTGAGCGTGCTCGGCAGGCGCGACGACTCACTCGCTATCCGATAGAATGACGCCATGGTGACCTCGGCTGGCTGGTGGCTGGTGGGAGAAATACATACGTATGGGCGGATTCATATTTTTTATGAACTTTTTATCCGCGCACATACTTACCACACATTGTCAACTATGAGCACCGAACCATCGGGCATCATGGGCAGATAGGACGAGTTATAGTTGGGGAGGATCTTCATGTCTCTGACACACACCTCCTCCTGAGAGCTGCAGTTCACCACTGAGGACACAGAGGGGGGGGGGGGTTTGCCCAGTCATTCCAATCCTGTACATAAGGATTTGCCTTCTTGCTCTAGTTGCCTCTGTACACCAGCAGACGTCTTGTGAAACTACCAAAACATTCCCTCTGGATCGCACTGTATCTGAGATGAACAAACGCCTCTTTGTCTCGCTGGCATTTAAAACCAGAGTGGACAGTACTGGTATTGTTCAAAGCGCTGTCCTCCAGCAGACACGGCGGTTAGCTAACTCGGAGGAGATGCGGGGATTGGATGGACGGTTTACCTTTGAGGACAGTCAGGTGTTTTCCAGAGACAGTAATCTGCTGACACTGGACGCTGGGAGGTGGTAGAACATTCAGGGTGGTGTTGACTGACAAAAGACAAAACAAAAACAAATCCAGTTCAATATTCCACAAACTCTCAGATTGTTTAGCTCATGTTGACAGAGAAATCCTTTCTATGCACCCTGTGCCTTGAAGGTGTTGGCGTCCTGTCTGAAGGTGTGTGTCGGGCTCCGGAGCTGCAGCAGAGTCAAGTAGCCATGTTCCTGCACTTCCACCTTTTCTTCCTCCTGCTTCCACACGGTCACTACGATCTGACAGCAAGACACAAGAGGACCAGGGGCACTATTATTGATGGAATATTCCAAAGCCAGGCCGCAGCTCAGGTGAACAAATGTGACTTTGCTTGAGTCTCCATGTGTCTGACCTTGGCTTTGAGTGTGTTCACTGGCAGCTTGTCCAAAGAGACTGTGAGGCAGAAGACGACCTGGTCATCCAACACCAGAGCAGACTGCAGGGGGACAGGGCAGGGGACAAGACATTAATATAAGTCTAGAAGAAGGTCTGACTGCAGACTGACACACAAAGTTCACTGCAACAAGCAGCCCTGGGTATGAAGGGACCGTCTTAGAGAAAACCAACTGAGACTAAAGGTGTGTGTACAGAGGATGTGACGTCACTTCCTCTCTCGAGTTTGTCCTGATAGTGAGTTTGCGGTTTAACTGAAATAATAAAAAGCCACTTCTTTACTTCAAGGCAACCCTTCTTCACCATTTAAACATTTCACCTGAACCGGTTCCTTCCCATCCGACCGCCAATCAGACGCCGGGTTCTTGTGAACGAAGACCGCGTCGCACTGCGTGAAGGTCCGGGTCCGGTCAGCTGTCCCGGATCCCCTCTCCGGAGGATCGCTCCCCTCCTCCTCGTCCTCGCTGCCGCACTGGGGCTCCAGCGACTCCTCGTCCAGCCCCTGCTGCCGGCTCTCGGCGACGCACACGCTCGCCAGCGCGCACAGAGACCCCAGCTGGTGCCGCCAGGGGGGCGCGCCGGAGCGGCCCCGCCGGAACCGCAGCACCAGCAGGAACTGGACGGTCTCGCCGAGGTAGACGTGAGTTCGCCGCGGAAGAGTCGAGTACTCCGCCGGGTCCGTGAGACTCGATACGGGAGCGGCGGGGAAATACATGAAATACTCGCACAGTGGCTCCATCTTCACCGCGACACTCCGGACGTTAGCTAACAGGGAACCACCTGCTGCATTGTAAACAAACCGACGAGGAGCTGTCGCGATATTTCCACGCGTGGAAACAAAAGCACGTGCTCGCGTGTCCGAAGACGAGCCCCGCTGACACGGTGTGACGTCACTAATTCACTTACAAACATAATTTAAGTCACATTCGAGCGATGGACCTCCATCCTCCCCCCGCCTCACTTCCTTTGACTGGTTCACTTGTGTCAACGCGAACAGGACGGGGAGTCGATCCCCGACACCAGGCCAAACTAATCTATCATCAACACAGACCAGAGCAGCGGATAACGGCATCATGATGTCATGATGGCAATTACATAGATGTAGATTATTATTACTGACGAATATGAAATTCATTTATATTATAAACAAGTGGTTTATTCGGAATTTATCAATTCATTTGTTGTCCAGTTGAATGGATAAGTATTAAAACCAGGAGAACAAACAATGAGGTTGAAGAAATGTTTTTTTATTCATTACAAGAAGAAGAAAAAAAAAACTCAGTGGATGCACACAAAGAGGTCTACTACAAATTTCAACAAATATAAGTTTCAAGTAAAATCCAAGCCAGGGCACACAATTGCTTTCTGCTTGAACTTTTTTCAATTCCACTTCAGTCAAATCTGTAATAAGTTGAGGAGATCAAAGCACTTCCTCTCAGTTATAACCCAGGTGATGTGAGGATAGCAGGCAGAGATGGAGGCTGTTTGAAATGCATGTACATTATCAGAAATGAACAACATGAATTGGAGCCTCTGCTCCTTTTCCTCTAAGAACTGAGAATCAAAGAGGTCGGACAAAAAGATGTATTCTTTCTTTTCTGCATCCTTCGTTCACACAGGATAGCTTACGTCATGTTCAGATGCATCCATTCATACTTGTAACAAGCTACAGAATAAGTCACAGTCAGTAAAAATGTTTTAACCAGATATCTCCTCCAAGACTAAAACAACAGCTTGGGAAGATAAGCCATGAAAATAAAATAGAAAAACTAATAATTATGCACACTTTATTTCCTGTTAGCTGTCAGTACATAACGGATGTCAGAATGGATGTCTGTTTGTATGTCTTTCACTTTCTTCTTAATGTAACTTCTGGATCTCATATTTACATGGAACACGTAAATAAGAGAAATACAATTTATCAAAAAATAATATTCTCTCATCCATAACTTTTACGAACAAGATATGGATGGGAGAATATAAAATAACAGGTGAATTAACTGATGTAACCATGCAACAATCCCTGTGAAATGAAGCGATGATATTGAATAACGGCCCAGGCCGAGTCACTGGCTGGCACCTGACTGCACATCAATGTTTTTTTTTCCACCAACGTCGATAGTAAATTCCATCGCACTGCAACAGACGCACTCGTCCCGTCGTCACTAAGCCCTACGGAGGACAAGCCTTGATAAATACAGTATGTACACATGGCAAATAAAATGCAGGGTGACAGGGTTTTAAGGCCCTCGTCCTTCATATGACCTCCTAAGGCATGAAAAGCATTTTAACATTTGTGTTATTTAATGATCTATCAGGGAATCTGGAAGAGTGTCAAGGGTCAGGGGCTTTTCTGCCAAATCATCAGACTGACTAGAGGGAACAGAGGAGGTAGACGCTCAAAGACCACCACACAGAGGGTGACACTATTCATTCATGGTCTTCATGCTGGACAGGACAGAGAGGACAATCCAGGCTTACAGGAACCATGTCATGCCCCAGTCAGATCTCCAGCCCACTTCAAGGCTTTCAGACCTTCTGTCGCTGCACAGGGAACCGATGAACTATCACCTACATTGTGTGTAGATAATAGCATAATACTAACCCTAACAGTTGCAGTAAAGTTGTGTCATGTCATGTAGAACTCCAGCTCTGACCGGTCAGACGTCTAATATGAATCCTTCAAGACGACTGAGATGAGCACCACAACAACACAAATGCTACATGTAGAATACAGTTTACAACGAAGTGTAAAGCTTGGAACCTGTGGAATATTTATCAGGTAATACCATCCTTAAAAGACTGGACGATTATTCGACCATAGTGCGATTTCACCACTAGATGTCACCGAAGTCTAAACGCAGTACCTTTAAATTATTAATGTGACAAAAATGAAAAAGGGTTCAATTGAGGAATTGCCCTGTATAATATGACCTTTCAAACTTCCAACAGATGCAGTGATATTATGCCTATTGTGATTTATTGTGAGCACGATAAATGATTCATGGAAACGTAATATCACAACAGACTTGTTCTCCATTGTTACAGCCGACTAACGACAATGTTGAAGTCGTCAGAGAACCGAGTGGTTAGCCAAGTGTGTGAAAGCAACGCACAGACACATGAACAGTTCTGACCTGTGTGCGCGGATGTGCAAGTCAGTTGGAATGTGGAAAAACTGGGATGCTACCGTGACACAACATTTTGCCTTCAAGTGGTCGCTGCAACGATAAATTCCCAGAAACTGACTAATGATAATAAATAACATTTCAAACAAATCCAGGTCACACAATGGATAATGGTCACAACCAAATAACACACGTTGAACATGTCAATGCATGAGAACTATTTGTACCATTAATCAAACACAAAGAGCCAGGCTTGGTTTTCTGACTGCAGTTCTCACTAATGCAGTCGGCTCATTTCACATGAGCGAGCATGTGACTAGTAACAGGACACCAGACCCGTCTGAGCACTCTTGTGCTCCGGGCTTGTGTCTCCCGGGTGTTCCACAGGGCTGGGCCAGCTCCTGAGCAGCACTGGTGTCCCCTTGAAATAATACATGTAACCCGCAACCAGGTAAAGTCACCGCTCCCTACCGACGTCACCACACTGCTGCTGGAACACTGAGGGGCTTTGTATCAAATTATAGGCGGTGATCGGACATCAGGCTAAAGCATTAGTGTCTCTGGGGGAATGTGTGTGCACGTATTTATTCCAGCAGATAGTGGAAGAAGCCAATGAGCCTAAAATGGTCACATTCACCTGCTTAGTACGAACAGAAGCAGGCCTCAGATCCTTTTCCACTCATGTATTATTCAGGGATATCTGAGAAGACGTTCAGGTTATCAGTCTGGAGCCGAAACCCCTGAACGCCGCCCAGCCCGCGCTGACCTGAAACTGTATCAGCCATGGAAAACTGGCCAGATAAATAAACAGGGACCCTCGCTTGCAATCTGATGGGATTCTCTTACACTGCATTCAGAGCAGTTCTCTGAAAGATGCTCTCAGACACAGGAGGTGGTTTAGCAGCGGTTACTCTTCCAGCCGCCTGGACTAAAAAACATTTCAGTCCACTAACTAAGGGAGAGGCTAATAACATCATTCAGTTGCTTGAAGTCATGCACTGAACTCCAGAGGCGTGCATGTGTGGGTGCACATGTCCAGCTGAGCATGAAGTCGATACACAGCGAGGGCCTCTGGTGCTTCAGCCTGTACGAAACAATGATGGGGCTGTCAACAGAGTCTGTGGTGATGTAATGTGCCGTCAGTGCGCTGCAGAAAATCAATGTGATCTCTGCAGTGGAATTAATATGTTATGTTACACACGGCCTCGGTCTGAGCCCAAAGCTGCAGAAGACTGAAAACGGCTCATACGTACTGTTCATAACCCCCCGAGACACAGTGTACTTATGAGTATGGGCTGTATAAATAAAACTTATTTATCGATTGATACTACTTTATATGACAATACAATTCCAAACTCGTTTTGCGCCCCTGTGGGAAATGTGAAAATTGGTTTAGCAGCTACAGAAACATCTGATCCGAGCAGCAGTGAGAACGTTTCTCCATCCAGACTGCAAACAAGAGACTCTGAGGCTTCTGGAAAAATGGCCTCTGTGTTTGAGAGATCATCAGGAATGTATGTCAAAAACAGATGTTCGCTCGTTCGCCAGTGCAATGGTACCGCACGAGAGGCACAAACTGGGGCCCCTCTTACCTTTATGTTGAGAAACGTCCCGCACGGGCACTGAGGTCAACATGTAAATCACAACTCTTAAAAAGTGTGAATGTGAAGAGAGGGCAGAACGAGCTTCTGCGGCCGACAGCAGCGGCCGCTTCCCCCGTACAAAACAAATCTGAGTCGGCCTTTTCAGTTCCTGTTGGGCTGGTTACTGCAGCCACGGAAGCATCGCAGGCGCTCAGAGGTTAAAGCCAAGTCCAGAAGGATGACACCCACTAAAGACAGTTTTTCATACAGGAAAATGACTAAAACGTTGAAGTGCAAAGGATCTTTCTGTTTCCCCCGAGTCCAAAGGTACCACATTTGAGAAGGACACTCATCTCAAACTATCTCAACCTTCCTTGTGCTTTCCCTCGCATCAAAGTGTTGTTGGTCCGAATTAAATGGCTTCCGTCCCAGTCTCGCTCCCCTCCCTCCACCGTCCTCCCCCCACCCTCTGCCGCCACCAACGTCTCTCCCGTTCTGGACGAGTCTTGTCTTAAAAAAGGGCCGCCGGCCGGGACCATCCGTCCCTGGCCCTGCTGTCCAGCCTGGACTTGGGTCTTCGGGTCCCGTGGGAACTGCTTGGCATCAAGCACGTCTTTGTACTGGATCTCGGGCCTGATCATCCTCAGGCAGGCTGTTCTGGTGGTGTTGTCGAGTCCCGACTGAAGCTCATAGCCCAGAATCTTCACTAATCCACTCTGGAATGGCCGAATGGTTTTATCCCGGATTCGGTACGCCTCCACGGGTTTCCCACCATCCCTGAGACAAACCCGGGCCAGCTCTTCCCGCCGTGTCCTGAGAAGAGCTACTTCCTGCTCCATCTCATCGAGACCAAACCTCTGGATTTCCTCCCAGAAGGTCCGGTTGAAGGCTTTGTATAAGTACCAGTCTAAGGCGTTCCACTGCCGCAGCCTCTCGCGCTGCTCCTCCGTGAGCGGCGGATTGGGCGGCACTTTGGCTTGCGCGTGTCCTCCTCTAACGCCAGCCGCCGCTGCCGCCGCTTTGCCCACCCAGCTCCCGCTCATCACGCCGAGGCCAGCGGGCTTCTGCTGGCGGGCGTTGAGGCTGAAGGAGACAACAGCGTCCAGGGGCCAGCAGAGGGCGTGTCTCAGAAGGATCATGGACTGGTCGAAGTACTCAGACACCAGGATGAGCTTGAAGGCCCGGCGGATCATCGCCTCGCCGCGCTGAGCCAGCGCAGTGGAGAAATTAGCATTGTGGTCCATGCCGAAGTCAAACCACAGCAAGTTACGGGCGTAGTGGTTGTTGCGGAGGCGAGTGTCGTAGTATTTCCTGGGGTCATCGGCGAAGTCGCCCAAGCTTTTAGCTTTCCGAAAGGCGGGCGCTACTTCTTTGTAATAAGCAAAGGACGACTCTGCCAGTGACACCGGGTCTCTGATGATGGAGAAGTAAAAGGTGTCTTCGGGCATCACCTTCTCCACCTAAGGGGCGTGGTCACAGGGGACATGGGGTCAGAAGAGACGGCAACCAACAATACAATGCATCGCATGTTCACCACCACCACCGTCGTTACTCACCTCCAGCAAGTTGAACCTCATGTGATTTCCCATGATGTGGAACTTGATGGCCCCGGGCCCCCGGTACCCTTTGACTCTGTGAGCGTTGAAGGGCAGCGGGTAGCCCAGCTGGTAGCCCATCGGCAGGGCGAAGCGGAGGTTGCGCTCTTCGCCGAATCTGTACAGCATGTTGAGCACGGTGCTGCTGGCCGTCTTGTGGGTCTTCAGAAACATGATGTGGGTGTGGGGCTGACAGGAGCCCAGGGAGGGGCCCTGAGCATCAGGGGACGAGAAAATGGAGTGGGCAGCGGGCTGGACGCTGGTGGAGGAAAAAACAAGGATTCACTTTTGATCAAACCGTGCACATTTAGAACTTTACCAATGACAGGTTTGAATTTGAAAACTGAGATATTACGGAGCGAGGCGGAGTTCAAATATTATGAGCGGTGGATTATATAAAACAAGCTTATATCTGATCCCAGAACCTGAGGGGGAAAGTAACACGACACTTCCCATTCCAGCACATTTGCATATTCCTGCTCAGGGTAACTGTTGACTCATCACAATCTTTGTAGCTTTGCATTTTTTTGACCAGAATAGGTTCCTCGCGTGTGGCTGGATCAGCAGGGTTAGAGGAAAAATAAAGTCATCATAACACAGTTTCATTACACATCCAGGGAAGCGGTGCCAGTCGTATGAAAGAATCCAGCTTTAGAGCTGATCACGTGACCCCGGCGCCTGCAGTTCAGCCGGTGTGGTTCTCGTGGTCCCTGCAGACGTCTGTAAGCTGCGGTTTCTAGTTCCAGACTTACGCAGCAAAAACACGACGAAGCCGCAGCAGCAGCTTTTGTTCTGTTGCTCTTTTTAAATGGTGCATTTGTAGAACGGACAAACCTCGGCCTCAGCCTCTTTTGGAGTCGTCATGGTAATCAGTTGCCAGATGACAGCGAGCACAACATGCCCATGGCACCCACAGAACAAAGTGCACCGACAGCCGTGAGTTCACTATAATAATCATGTACCTGTAAACCTGCTGTTGCCTCCAGCACCGCACACAACTTTAACTTGGCGTCTCCTTGGGCCGATGAGGGCTGAGCCAGGCTTTGAATAAATGAGAACGATGGCTGGATCACTGTGGTGAACTTCGAGCCCATCAGCTCTCCCCTGACAACTAATTAACCTCCAAAGGCAGCAGCCAATATTTTGTTTTCCAGGTTCCGGTGGACAGGGGCTATCCAGGCCTGGTCTCCATTTTAGGTTAGTGTTAAAGTGTTTTCAGTGAGACAGCAGTTGTTTTTGTAGGTGGGTTTGATACAAAGATGGAACCAGCTCCTGAACTCACAGAGAATTATTAACCCATTTATCGTCAAGTGACACGGTAGAGTCTCACCCCGTGGTCAGAGTTTTATAACCTCGAGCCCAGTCATTGTCAAGTGTGAGTCATTTAAGACTTGTCAGTCATCCTGCGCGTCCCATGTTTTTAAAATAGGTCAAGAGTTAAAACTCCCCCGTGCGCCGCCGCCTGAGGTCACAGGAAGTGCGGTGACTGCTAACCTCATGTCTCACTCGGTGTGGTGAGATCTTCGGCCCCGTGATCAGATCTGCTCTTGGTGGCGTCTCCACGACAATGAAAGGACTGTTTTCTTCAAAAGAATGAATAAGAGCCGCGGCTACAACCAGCGCCTGATTTAACGTGCTTACCTCTTGTTGAAGATGACCCCCAGCAGCTGGCTGGCGAACGCGATGGCCACGAAGAGCAGCAGCGCCTTCCACATCCACACTGGACCCAAGCGGCCGCAGACCAGCCATCGCAGCATCCTGGGGGAGGACAGGGCACGATAGGGAGAGTCAGGGAGGGAGACAACTGGGTGACTCATATAACACATATGACTAACGCATCATAGTCTTCATCATCATCATCATCATCACATCACGAGCGCGGCCAGGAAACATCCAGAGACAGAGCTCCATTCTGATGAAGGTCAAAGGTCTGCAGCCAGATCTGGCTGAACTCTTCCTCCCCCAAATGAAAGATTACACTGACGAGAACAGACGGATATCATCTCGATGACGGCAGACGCAACGCTGGTGACAGATTTCATCGGCTGTCATCAGTTAAATGGTCTCTATCAGTGGTTCAATTATTAACCACTGATCGGAAGTTTCAGTTTTTATAATGCAGTAACAGAAGGTTGTCAGATGCAGTACTGTGGCGGTTCCTCCGCATCACTTGACACCAAAGCTGTTTTGGGTTTTGTACATTTGTTTGGACAGAGGAGGATGGAGGCAACGTGAACATTTACAAAGATAACGCCCAAGTTTGATGGTGTTTATTTATGGTCGAGATAATTCAGCATGAAGCTACATGAGCTCCTGTTTCTCCTGAAAGCGAAGGCTGCAAACTATAAAAAGGATAATAATAACAAACTAAAGCTAAAACTAGGTTCCTGGCCCCGAGGGATCTAACCCTAATAATAAGACGAGAGTCCAGGGAGAAAAAACAGAGTACTATTTGGTCTGATGGGGAACTTATTTAGCACATATGAATCAAACGTGTCCTTTGATCTGAGCCCAAACCTGAGAGGCCAGAAGAAACAATGTGCTGACAGTGTGACGGCTTGAATCATCAGGGTCCAAGAAGGACCACAGAGTACGAAGGACAAACCAGCTCCTTCCCGGCTCCCTCAGGTCTTTAACCAGCGGCTGCTGGGTAATCAGTAACAGGGATCACAGCAAACCTCAGGCCGCCACCATTTAACGCCAAACATGTGGCGAGAACACAGCAGACACAATGGTTACATGATACTGGAATCTACAGCTTCCAGCCCTCATCCACAACACAAAGGAGCATTTAGTTTATGGCACACACACACACACACACACAAATGGGGACGTCCCAATTTACCCTGGCCAGGATACTTTGTCCCTTACTGGACAAGCTCCCCTCAATGGACATGTCCTCAGAATGGAAGCCTATGCCCATCACAGGGGCAGCCGGGCTGAATCAACGGGACAGAAAGAGGCCGCTTCGTGCGGAGGAGCTCCTCCACCCACACCTTCTCCCTCTGCAGGATCACAGCCCAGCGCCGCCCTTCATCCCCACAATCACCGCATCCCTGTCTCGGTCCGGAGCCTCGGGTTTACGGCCGGACCCGCTCCGCCGCTCCGGGCTAACGTTACCTCGCTCTCCGTCTGAAAAGCATAGCTGTGTCCCCGGGCCGGTGTCGGTGTTGTCGTGCAGCCGCGGAGAGCTCGGAGCATCTCGGAGGCTTCGGCTGCAGCTTCTCTGCCGCCGGCGGAGATCGGGCCACGGAGCCGGAGCAGGCCCGCTGAGCGACACGGGGACCTGGGTCAGTCCCCGGGACACCACGAGCTCCGTCAGTCTGGGTCTTTGACCGAATCCGTTCTGACTGTGCGCAAACCACCGGGACGAATCCACCGCTGATGGCCAAGACAGACTGGGGCAGGCGGTGCGCAGAAAAAGAGCGAGGACGTGTAGTTCTCCATCCGGACACTGCCACAACAAAGGCCTTTGTGCTGGGTGGCAGATAACCCGGCTTTTACAGATAAACGGCTAAAGGGATATGGTTCAGGTTTAATGATTCAATCTGTAACGTGCCAGAAATGATAGTCTATGAAATAAATTCATAGGCATTTACGCTACTGGTGAAATTCAACATTTAAAGAGTTGATTTTTTAATTGTTTTTGTGTATCCGAGGTCTTGATCTTAAGAATTGTAAATCACAACAAAACAAAATGTTCTGTGGATTTGTTTTCTCACATGTAAGCGCGTGAATCCGTGCTTTTATTTCTGAGTGACCTCGGTGCGTTTCCGGTCTGGGCTGGTTCATTTCCGCCACCTTGACGAAACTTTTCCTGACGGTCTTCTGAGTCTGACGTCACCCTCTGATGCTGACAGAAAGGCATTCAGAGAAAACCCATCAACGGGAACACGCCAGCACACACTGTTGTGTCGCTGACAGCTCAACTTCAGTTTATCTTTAATTAAAACCCTCCCTTGCCCCGAGTATGACCCTCATTTCTTCACTTAAAATCATTTAAAATCTATTTATAGGCATTATGGGACTCTCTCTGGGAAGGAAGTTAATTGCATGCATCAAACGTCTGAAGTGTTTGTCACTGCCATGTACAAAGGGGCAGTTCACAGAAAAATGAAAACTCACACATGTACTCACTATTATTATTACTACTATTGTGAGAGAGTGGGGGTGAAGTGATTCTTCAAATTCAGAGTCCTGTGCTGCAGCCAAAGTGACCTATCAAACAGAAAAACCCCTGCATGCTGCTCACGTGGCGTCATCCAGATGTTCAAGTCGGTCACACCCTGTCTCTGTAACTTCTGAAGCAGCAGTTCCTTTTCCTTCAATTGTATTGGAACTCGCAAACTCCAAACAAAGTAATTAAGAACTAACAATGACACCATGTTGTGATCCGGCACCAATAGCTAAAAAAAAAAAAAAAAAAAAAAAAACTATCAAGCCCAAAGAGGTAAAATATTTATACAATAGGATCTGAGCATGTCTTCCACCTTGGACACTCACTCAGACGTGTGGTGGACAGGAATAAAACAAACAGCTACATGACCGTTTACATAGCTGGGTGAGCGATAACGCGAATAAAGGTGACCCTGTATATATGCAGTACGTTTATACTCTTGATAACTACTCAAAGGGCTTTGCTATGCAGTTTTTTTGTCATTAACAAACACATTCATACGACCACGTGCACCCCTGAGCCACACTATAAATCACTGCATGCAACAGCAAAGAGTGAAAACGAGAGTTGTTCACTTACACTAGTTGGCCAATCTGTCACGCAAGCCACATACACACACGCTGAGTTAAAAGATTAGTTAGACAAGTCCCCGGTAAGTCTGTGCAAGCAGGTTTAAGTCACCACAACATTAGTTATATGTGGAGCGCACAGACACAAGCACTGACACGCTGAGACTCGTGCAGGTATTTTTTTCTGGAGGCTGAATGAGACTTTGGAGTGAGCTGGCAAACAGCGTGGAACTTCTCCTTCCTCCTCCATGTTCATCACTTTAATATCTCAACGTGGGCATGGAGGAGGCTCAGGGACCACAGCCCCTGAGCAGATCGGTCCTTTCCTTTTCTACAACATCAGCCCTGTTTCAAAGTCAGCGTGCACAACAGGAAGCAGCTCTGGCTCTAAATTTAGAGTAAATCTTCTAATTGGTTAAACAGTGTCCTATAGCCCCCCCCTCCATATCACCCAGTTCAGACAATAGCACTGTGTTCTAGCCTCCTTGGTCTCTAGAAGGTCACCTGTAGAACGCAGACTCCAGCCAAGGCAAACAACCTCATCTTAAGTAAGGTATATTTTTTTCCCCAGATCTGAACCGCTTGCAAATGTCATGGAATTACCGAGCGGAAAGTCACACATGCAAACCAACAAATCCTCGGAGGTGACACATTCCGATGCCAAGTGTGGCTGTGTGAGAAACCACAAGCAGACACGGAGTGTGAGCTCCAGGCTGGTTGTATAGTGTCTGTGTGGTTTTTTTATATCTAAATAAACCAATAATGACATTGAATTCCAATAAACAAATGACAAAACAAATGTGTTCGTTATGTATTTAACAATAAATCAATAAATGTAAGGGCAGTGTAATTATCAACCAACACACGTCCATGTCCACCAAACACATGAAACACCACCATCTAGTGGCTACAGCTGGTACTGCACGAAGCCCATGTCCAGGGTGCTCAACGCAAAATAAATGAACCCTCGGACATTCAGCTCACACTTGGATGAAGCGATGATGGAGAAAGGACAGGAAGAGATGTGGACTGAAGGATAATGGGTAGGAAGAGTTTGCATAATGTTTAAACACCTTCCATTTGTCTGAAAGATGAAGAGTCAAGGGTCTTTATTGTCCTTACAGAAGATATTTTAAAAAAGGCACACGTTGAAATAAAAGAAGCGTTTACATAATATTGATTCTTCAGGCTCTCTGTTAATGAGTGGCGGCTGTAGCTGATTTATTTGAGCAAGGCTATACCAAAAATTCTTAAGCGAAATAGCAACACAGTGTAAGACATGAGCACCAATGACAAATCCTCTGATTGCACCCCCGTTAAGTGCCCTCGTCCAGTAACCTACTGGCTAAAACCTGGTCCAGTCAGACCGAGGTTAATGCCACGGGATCAGTCAAACGAGATTACTCCAAACTGTCGGACCAAATGCCTGGACAATAAGCCGACAAGAGCTTTGTGTGCTTGAGAATATACAAGCAGGTTTACAGGAAGACAAAAACAGGCCAATGCCATTCAGGAGCCATGACCTCAGGGCTCAATTGACCTCAGGTCTGCATGAAAGTCGTATGCTGTGCCCTGAAAACCCTGCATGCTATGTTGCGATTAATTATAAACACACCGCTGTGTTTGCCAGTGTATCTGCTCTCCATCCATTATCTATACTGCTTATCCTAAGGATCAGAGGGGAGCCAATCCCGGCTGACACCTATCCAGGAAGAGGGGTACTTCCTGGACAGGGCTGTGGGTATTACAATACTACAATTAAAAAAGTATTCTGTTTGGATTATCTGAAGTATTTAACTGATGAAAAAAATAATGATGCGTTATTGTTTTTATTTAATATAAATCAAAAAGGACACAGAAGTAAAGGACATGATTTGCTTTCCTTATATTTGCATAACTCTCTCACAGATTATGCACAGGTTAATTCGATGCCTGGCATCTCATGGTAACATTAGATGCAGCCATCATAACTTCAATTACTCATCATGGCACAAATAGTTTTGTGTTGAGTTGCATTAAAACTTATTTCGAGTTAGTCCTACCCTCCCTTGGACGCTTGGACTTCCTCTGCTCTTCTACCCTGAGGAAAGACATGTTATCTCGCCTTAAGTGTGCAGTTCCCAGCATGTGCTCACCTTCGACCGCTCATTTTCATCGGTGTTGACGCCAGTGAAGTCACAGCGATGTGTTTGCGCACCCGCTCCGTCCGTGTGCGTCTGGCTGCTCCGGTTGGACCACACACTGTGCAGAGATTCGCTCCGTGGCGTCAGCCACGCACCCACATCACCTCCAGCGGGCGGATGATGGGCTCCGTCTAACACCATCATACACGGAGCGGCGTGTCCATGGAGGTGGACTAGGCAGGGGCGGTCCGAAGGCGGGGGCGGCCCTACGGCAGGAGCGGTGAAATGTGAAGCGCTGAGGAATGTGTCAATCACCCAGCACCGCCTCCCGCCCAAGGCCCCCCAAGATCCATGGATCAATGAAATCAGAATCCGCTTCATTGGCCAAGGAATTATTTTTTCACTCCTGTGGACACAAATAATAGAGAATGAAGTTGAATGAGTACAGGTGAACAGAAGAATATATTATTGAATATATAGCCTATGAACATATTATTATGCTGTAAATACTACTCTACCTTTGATGGATAGCCTCAGGATGAGAGTATTTGAATATACTACTGTGTAGTGCTACTAATGCATTTAAGACTGAGATATCCAAGTAAGGTAAATCATACAGATTGAGTATGTAACCCTTTTTAAGGCAATAAAAGAATCTGACATTAATGCAAGATTCTGATGGAAATGGAAATTTATATATATATATTTTTTTTTTTTTTCTGGAGAATGCGAGTGTGTGCAAAGTGAATTAATGATTCAGTCTATCAACGGGAATCAATAAACAATGACAAAATCAGACGAATCCAACAAAACAGGCGGATAAATACAAATTAAACATCTTCATGTTGCTCCTGATTTCATTTGGTTTCGTTCCAAATGACTGTTTCGTTCTAGACTTTCATACGAGGTCCAAAATGAAAGGCTACTGTTAAAAAGCATTCTCGGTGTGACGCAATCCTTACGCGACGGTGGTTGAGAGAGAGCGAAAAAAGCAGCCGCGGTCCGGCTCCGCCACCATTCGGCTCCGCTCAGACATTTCTTTTTTTTTTTAACCAAAATCTAAACAATTCGTCCCTGTCCGTTCGGCGCAAACCTTCGACTGGAATCCACCGTGGCCGATTTCTATTCACCTTTCCCGCTGAACCGGAAGACCTAAATGAAATCAAAGTTCGCAGGGAGGTGACATCTGGCTGCTCCACACCTGACTTCATTGAATTAGGTTTTACAACAATTAGCATTTGTTGTGGCTCCGTCCCGACCCAGGATCAAACACGTCCGACTTCCAGTCAGAGGGAACTGGACACACTCGTATAAATCTGCAGGCTAACGGTAAGCACAGCAATGCAACACCTCGCTATGCGAGCAGCACATGAGGCAGGCGGCGGATTTTTGTTGTTGCTAATGTGGTATCTGCCTGAGCGACGCTCTGCTAGCCGACGGCAACACGGCTAACGTGCTAACGCGTTAGCATGGATGGATCAACCAATGGCTGATAGCGACTGCTTATTTCAGATTCCCCATAATGGCAACGCGGTGCTTTTGGCTTTCCGTAGCAACAGTTAGTGTAACGTTTTCTGCCGGTGCGGTTTTGATGCGGGTTTTAGCGGTAAACCGTGACGTTGTTTTGGCTAATGCTCGCCGTGCACAAGCTAGCCCTGGTGCACTGCATCGGTAAGAATTGTCCTCGCCACATAGCAGCTGCTCTCACCGGTTTCCTTGAGGACGGGGAACCGCTTACATCTACCGATTTGCGGTTATATTTCTTATTCAATCCATCTGCTTCTCTATTCCTGCAGCCGAGCTTCGGTTTGGCTAGCATGCTAACTTGCACATCCGCACACAGAATAGGTGCACATGGTACCGAGGTTGCTGCACCCCATTCCCATCATCTAATATCAGCAGAGAGTTTTTACAACTCTAATAAATCCTGTTGTCTTCATGAAGTGACACGAGCACACGTGGTCTGTGCATTTCATGGAGCAGTGGTGCCAGTTCCAGGACTGCTAATGGAAGACATGCATGTGTGTGTCTGTCAATGTAATCATTTTATGTTTTGTTTTTTTATTTTTTTGTAGGTGACGAGCTGGCGCAGGTCGTGGGTTGTCCGTGGATAATGCGAGACAGTGGCGGTAGCCTGGCCCAGAACTGCTGGCAAGGCGACCTGGGTCTTACCGCTGTTGGGCAGGATGACACAGGTGGAGGTAAGCATTTCCCCCTCCACTCAACAATATGTTCACATTTCTGCGAGGTTTCTGTGAATGGGGGATGTCATGAAGCACCTCACAAGCCACCAATAGGAAACTGGAACAGATGGGTTTGCACAACAGTTTATCTAATGCATGACTGTTTATGTTTGTTTCTAGGTGGGATTCCTGGAGACCACCTCATAGTCCCAGTGTCAGGTCACAGTGTGCAGAGTCCCATGCACCTCAGACTGGGGCAGAAAGAGAAAGTATGGACTCGCGAGTATGTAGAGGATGAAGATGACGAGGAGGAGGAGGACGACGACGACGAAGAGGATGGGATGGGTGGGATTGAGGCAATAGGTGACGAGGAAGAAGAAAGCTACCTGGATGGGGAGGACAAGGGTCGGTTTGAAGGCAAAGAGTGGGATAACATTGAGGAGGAAGACGAAGAGGAAGAGGTGGAAGAGGAAGGAGACCACGCAGAGGTGGAGTGGGAGATCCCCGACTTTCCCTTCCAGTCCACCCAGCACTCTAATTCACAGCAACATCAACACTATGGACCACAGCAGAAGGCAGAAGAAGGTGGCGACGTCAACGTAGAGGATACTCTCTCCCAGGCCCGAGTAGGGGACTTGTTCAGGCCCCACCTCAGCAGGTACAGGGCTCTGAGGAGGTTCAGGCGCTGGCAGCGTTTGCGATCCCACGGAGGGCTTCAATTTCGGCTCAGTCAGCACTGGAAGAGCTGGCGCCAGCGTGCTCAGTGGATATGCTTTCTAGGGCATCAGTGGAGTCGGAGGGGCAAAAGCTACAACCTGTATGGCAAACAGAGGAGGATAAAAAGGTATCAGCAGTCTCCCTACACAGATGGAGAGGACGACAGCAACAGCGAGAGGTTCAGAGAGTCTGCCAAAGGTACTGACGTCCCCCACATTTACTCCTTGACGAGACTAGGTGGTCAGTATAAACAGCAGCTGAATGTCATTCACGTTCATGGACCTGTTTTAAATAATTGTGGTATACTAACAGAACACAAGTCAGGAAATAATTGCACAATAAATAATGAAGACCAGAAGGGAAGGCTTTCAAAACTTACACTGTAGTTTTTATAATGGTACTGCGTGTATTATAATGTAGATTTTACAGACATTGAGCGATGGCTTCTCTCTCTCTCGTAGATAAGCAAATGAATGGCTGCTCTCCGGACAACCAAGAGGAGAGGGGGAGAAGGGAAGCAGAGGTCAAACCGATGGAACTCGCGCTCACTGAAGAACACATGAGCTGTGTTACTGGTACGGAAAGACTGAGGGTTTTATCTTCTGAATCTGACACGGCATGTTCCCGTTAACAACCCTGAAAATTTTTAATTTTAGAACCTGGTCATCATCATATTGATCCTCTTGCATGAACACCACAGTAGATCTGTCATGTTTTTTGTGAAGAATAGTCTTGTGTCTGTCTGAAGGTATTCTCGAAGAGTCTCTACAGCAGTACGGCAGTTTGATCCCCATCCATGTGGACGACATTGTGGAGAAGCTTCAAGAGATCTTCAGTGAGAGCTTCTCACAGCCGAACAGGTCAGACACAGACCCTGGTGATTACATGGCTTATAACAAAATCATCTGGAGCTCTGCAGTTATTACCATAAAAGCTCAAGTAATCAGTCCTATACTTAATCTTAACCTAGATAATAAAAATAATGGGTACTTCATGTTTGATTTGTGCCTCAGGAAAGCTTTGGTCCAGCACCTAATACAGTCCTTCCAGCGTTCATCCGGAACCGCACTGGCTAAAACATTTCGAGTCAACTACAAGCGCCACGTTCTGACCATGGATGACCTGGGCACTCTGTACGGACAGAACTGGCTCAACGACCAGGTACAGCACCACACGCGTTGAACTCATTAAAGTAAAATGTAATAACAATCTTGAGACAACCCTGGGTTTTACAACATCTTTTTTGTTATTCACAAATTAGGATTTCATGTGTTCTGTTTTTCAGGTCATGAACATGTATGGGGACCTGGTCATGGATTCTGTGCCAGAGAGGGTAAGGGAATTAAAATGGACAAGCTATTGATTTTACGTAGAACAAATCTGTGAAGGGGGTAAAAATAATAATATTGAAGCACAGGTTTCTTTCTTCCATCCTGTGCTTAAGAGGGAATCTGTTTTACAAATTGTTTAGTTAGTCATCTCTGTAACCGATTATTTCTGTCTTCCTCAGGTTCACTTTTTCAACAGCTTCTTTTACGATAAGCTACGGACGAAAGGATATGAAGGAGTCAAACGGTGGACGAAAAACGTGAGTGTGTTCCCATCCTTGGCAGGCAGAGAGAGTTCAATGAACCCACCGTTAGAACAAAGCTGATCAATTTGTTCTGTGCTGTTATACTTGAAGTAACACTGTATCCTCTCCTCTCGCCTTACTTGAACTGAACCAGGTCGACATCTTTCAGAAGGATCTGTTGTTGATCCCTATCCACCTCGAGGTTCACTGGTCGCTGGTCAGCGTCGACATTCCTCGTCGAGCCATCACCTATTTCGACTCTCAGCGGACCCTCAACAGACGCTGCCCAAAGGTGGGACTGGACTGACACGTACACGCATGTAGACATTTATTGAAAACAACAAATATATCTCTATGTATCTCTCTTCACTGATTATTGTGTTGTTTCCAGCACATTTTTAAGTATCTGCAAGCGGAGGCCATCAAAAAAGACCAGCAAGACTTTTTGACGGGATGGAAAGGCTTTTTTAAAATGGTGAGATTGCATCGTTAGTTTGCAGAGAATGAATTCATGAACTGGTGATCTGTGTGGATGTCATAGTTCATATTGTGACTGTGTTGCAGAATGTGGGTCGTCAGAACAACGACAGCGACTGTGGGGCTTTTGTGCTACAGGTGAGTTTGTGTTGTGATTGACCTGGATTCTGAAAGGTCGTTGTTGCCTCTGACATGATGTTGCACGTGGTGTTAAATGTGATGTTGTTAATCTGTTGTTTTTCTCCCCTCATATAACCCCACCACCACCACCACCCCCACCCCCTCCTCGCAGTACTGCAAGTGTCTGGCACTAGGGCAGCCATTCAGCTTCGGCCAACAGGACATGCCACGGCTGAGGCGGCAAATGTACAAAGAACTATGTCACTGCAAGCTCATTCTGTGACCAACCACCCCCCCCCACCCCGTCCTCCCAAACCAAGCCCACCGTGTCCACGTGCTCCCACCCTGACCCCCAACAAGATGGAGGGACAATGATAAAACAAGAAGAGGACAAGCGGAGCAAATGATTGACTGGAAAAAAAGACAAACTTTTGAAAAAAACTTTATTTTTCTCTGCCAATATCCAGAGAAATTTCTTCTACTGTAGGTGATGTTATCGTTTTGCTTTGGTTTTTGTCCCCCTCCCCCCCTTGGAGCCCTCTGATCTCATGTCCATGGTTATTCCTTTATGGTTGACAGAGGCCAAGACTAGCTTCCGGTTTGGAAATGTGCTCACCTTCCATCGTTATTGTAGACCGCATCTATTCTTTCAGGAATGGGAGCATAAAGCAGATCTTGGATGGATTTCTAAAGAATCAAGTCCAGATGAAGGCCTGGCTCACACTTAGTCTGACTGCTACCTAAATGGAAGTACGTGAATAGTAAGTGCAGAGGTAGTGGGACGATCATTCGAACCAGTCTGTGTGCGCTCGTTGTTAACTAGTACCAGTGGATTTCTGTGCCTTCCATCCATCCACTCCATACATCAAGCTGTGTTCCATTCCAAGCGTTCAGCGTGAAACTCTGAGCGAACGACTTTGACGAAAAAG
This sequence comes from Pseudorhombus dupliciocellatus, assembly GCA_016785235.1. NCBI lineage: Eukaryota > Metazoa > Chordata > Actinopteri > Pleuronectiformes > Paralichthyidae > Pseudorhombus > Pseudorhombus dupliciocellatus. The sequence goes on along the minus strand of JAFBJW010000501.1, from coordinate 106,442 downwards.
TAGAACTACACTCCCCCATGCTGCAGTCAATGTTATGTTGATGATGCACTCTAGTCAGCACATACTGTTTGCCACTGTAGTGCAACGTGACATTTCCAATGTATAATATTTGCTTACTCATTTTTCTAGAAGATGTTAATATGGATACGAATTCGACCAGGCCGATGTCAAAAAACGGCATAACGAGTTCTCCTGGTGCTTTTTCCCCCCCAGAGGGAAACCAGTAGTTAAACACAATCTTCAAAAACATGTTACAAATTGACTGCTAGTGCCAGAAACCTCCCCAGCCGTCATCTTTATTCCCAGTCACACAAGTGGAACATCATCACATGGGAGATTAGATCCATTGATCGCACCCCCCCAAGACAAGTCAGACTGACATTGGCCTAAAGAAGGGGTAACTTTACATAGCGTTTATCTTTTTTCTGTGATTTATCTCTGTCAGTAAATGTGTTGATATGCTTATTGCTTTAAAGAAACGGTGTTAACAGGAGGACTACAAATTTGTGTTGTTTCAGTGTAGGTACAGAAGAGATCCTCATGCTAGTAGGTCTTTGAAAGTTCAAGAGCCATTTTGGTGTGGACCATGACAGCTACACGATAGATGAAGCATGTCCACATTGGAGTTACAGTGTCCTCCTCTTCTTTTTGTAACGAAAGACAAATCTGTTGATAGCTGTGTTTCGGTTTGTTTGTTCTTTTTTTTGTCTTTTTTTTTCAAACAGGAGTTGATGCAACAGAGATGACAGTTTTATATATCTTCTACAATGCATTATGGTTGCTAAAAATTAAAATACGTGGCAAACGAGATGTGTGCTTTTTTTTTTTTTTTAATACTACTATTGCCTGGGTATATATACTGTACTAGACGTACACAATTGGAATACAGGTACTTTACTTGCATTTCTGATTTATGCCACAGGACAATACAACTCATACAGTCAGATCAGAATACTGCACATTTTCTTTTAGTATGATGCACTTAACCAACTTGTACCAGGCAAGATATAATCAAATATATATTCAAGGTTTATCAGTCTCAATATTGATGATCGATATCAACTGCATCACAGGGGAGGATAGGATGCAACAAAGCAAGGAACTGTATACATATCCGCCTCCAAATTTACATGGTGCGTCTGAAATACACGCCACGTGCACGTGATGCAAGACACTGCGAATCTTGGATGTTTTGGATAATGGCAAAAATGTACAATTCATGCTAAATTGATTTAGCCGTGGTTTAGAGGTTCATGTCTGAAACCTGATCTACAAACTTTATTAAAGACGGAAAGTACTATGGTACTTCTTAAGTACTTTAGTACTTGGCTTAGTACAATGTCTGACACTTATTATTGGCTGTGTTTTACTTATTTCTGGATCATATCATACATCCAACTTTGTTTGGGATTTCATTCTTTGACCATTCATGTGGTTTCAGTGGGATCCAGTGTGAAACCGCTGTGTGGTGAGTGTGTCGCACACAGTCAGAGTGACTCATCGTGACATCACTTGACGTGAAATTATGCGCCTGTTGTTATTTTCCATTGTCTGATACAACATGAAAGCGAATGTTGGATCACAGGAAACCAGAGGAGGAAGAGGAGGAGGAAGAGGAGGCACCCCTGGGAGGGGGGGGGGTCGAGCCCTTTGTCTCTGCTGACGTGGGGGTCTTGAGGACAGTGTCCCGGGGCAGCCCGGCTGAGAGGGGACTGAGCTCCATCTTGCCCTCCTCAGTTACAAAACGCTAACTCCGCCCTGACGCCATGCCACCAGTGGAACAATCCTGTTAGAAGGAAGGCGTCTCCGGACCGCCCACTTCCGCACCAACCGACCAATCACATAGCTCGGTGGGTGGAACTGACGCTAAATGACGGCCATGTGTCGCAATGAGAGCGCTTCTTTGTGTGTTGTTAAGCTATAAAAGACATTTCTGCCGCAATTTCTTTCTTTGGAATAATGTCGGCTGAATGTGAACATAGGTAAGGCACTTTTATATACGCGCTAACCCTGCGCTTTTTCCCGGATAAGCCGCACTCGGTAGCGTCGGTATGTTTGCGCTTTATTCTCGAGATATTTCGGGATGGAGACATTAATGGGCTCGTTCCGGCGGTTCTGTGCTCGACTCACGCGAAGGCCCCTCGACCACCGACCCGGTCGCCATGATCGCGTTCTACCCTCCAGTCCCGAGGCGATCGGGTCCGGACTTAAGAATGTTTAAGTCCAAAATGCTCGCGTGGTTCTTCCTATGTTATAAACCGCAGGTTTTAAGAAGCCGCGGTGGTGATGGCTCAGACCGATGTGAAAGGATGAAATGGCAGCCGGCGCCTCGGGTAGCACGTGATGGAGCTGGTGCTAGGCCTCAGCGATGTCTGCTCTTTTTCTAACGGCTCCATCACGGTTTATCTTTACCACGGTGACAAGAAAACTCGGATCGGCACAGTCGAAATGTTCTTTGAGATCTCCGTGTGGAGATATTGGCTTTTCCTCTTACATCCGGCGCACATGGCCGACCTTCCCTGACAATGCCGGTAGCGTGGGCCGCGGCGGACCGGCGGGGGGTTGGGGGGAGGCCGTGCTCCGTCCTCCGAGGCCGTGCGTGGTGAGCTCGCATCGGGAGACAAAGGGGTTTTTTGTCACACCACTTAACGCTGGACTGTGTTGTCTCGGCGAAGCTAATACATGCCACGTAAAGCCGAGCCGGGGCCTACTGGCGGTGGACGTAGTTGCTGGATGCTAACGGTAGCCGGAATAATGGTTAGCGGCTAATGATTTGCTCGTGTGGAACGGGTAAATGCCACGTCTTAAACTCGCCATCCGCGGTGGGATGCCGTGAAACTCGCCAGTGGTCGCAGTGTGGATGATAATCGACCATTTTCCGTGAGGCCATTTGTGACCATGAGTCGCTTCTAACGGCCTCGGCCTCAGGCGGAGAATCGACCATCTTGAATGGAAGTAATAGAAATGGCGGACCCCGGGAAAGGCGTACTCTTTCTAGAACGCTGCTAATGGCGACTGTTCAAGTTGAGGCCACCGTGCCTGGCTCCGCTTCCTTCGCCGCCATAAAAGTGCTAATCGATTGCGGTGGCGCTATTAAAGTGTAAACGTGACTTTTCTTGTTCCCGGTGGCGTGGATCATAAATGAGATCACACAGGGCTCACCCTCTTTGTTTGTCCTTTCAGAGACAATGGCCCAGAGGGCATGGAGCCAGATGGCATCATCGAGGTATGGCTGGCACTTTAAGTTATGCCCTCAGGACACACCTGGAGAAGCATTGAGCATAGAAATGTTAACTGCTGTTTTTGTCCATCTCTGCAGAGTAACTGGAATGAGATCGTGGACAGTTTCGATGACATGCACCTGTGCGAGGCTCTGCTTAGGGGGATCTACGCCTACGGTTTTGAGAAGCCCTCTGCTATCCAGCAGAGAGCCATTATGCCTTGTATCAAGTGTAAGTTGAAAGTTTTCTGTCTTAACAATTCACCTTACTGGTGCACCTGACAACAAAAAGCTAACACAAGTTGCCGCTTCTGTTTTCCCTCCTCCCTTCAGGTTATGATGTGATTGCTCAAGCCCAGTCCGGCACTGGTAAGACTGCCACCTTTGCCATTTCCATCCTTCAGCAGATTGATGTGGAGCTGAAATGCACCCAGGCTCTGGTCCTGGCTCCCACCAGGGAGCTGGCTCAGCAGGTAACATCCCACATCTGTTTCATGTTGCGTTCAACTGGCCACGCTGTTGTTGAAAACCTCACCTGAATACCAACCAATCAACATTTTCTTGCGTCTCTATCTAGATTCAGAAGGTGGTGCTGGCCCTCGGGGACTACATGGGTGCCAATTGCTATGCCTGCATCGGAGGGACCAACATTCGCAGTGAAGTCCAGAAGCTGCAGGCTGAAGCCCCTCACATTGTGGTGGGAACCCCTGGCCGCGTCTTTGACATGTTGACTCGTAAAAACCTGGGTGAGTTCTAATACTGAAATGATGCTGACTGCCAGTCAAGTACAGATTCTTCACTTACACTCTTCATACTACTACAATACATGAGGTAATCCGATGATGCTGTATAGTGATGAAACCCATGCGTGTCAACTGACTCTGTTACCCCCTGCTGTGCTGTTGCTCTTGTTGGCGTTTTGCTGGCTGGAGTCCTCAGGGCAGCAGGATTTCAGAGACATGATCATACTTAACTTCTGAATACAGCGACTTCACAGCAGCTCATGATGGCAAATGTGACTTTTCTGACCCAACTACTCAGCTGCTCACAGTATTTGTCCCTTGAGAGAATGTGGTTTGGCACTGTACGCAGATCGGTTGTCACATACAGACATTACAACATTCCTTTCTCTTTTTATAGTTTCAAAGTACATCAAAATGTTTGTGTTGGACGAGGCTGATGAGATGCTTAGTCGAGGATTCAAGGACCAGATCTATGAGATTTTCCAGAAACTCTCCAGCAACACACAGGTGAGGTGCATCTGTTAAACACATGCTTTGTTTCCATTCTTAATGGTGCTGGTGGGCCAGTTGAACCAATAACCCAGTCTCCCTGACTGAAGAGAAGTAGGGCTGATAAACCTGTCTGGTTTCTAACAAGCCATTTTTGTTTTGGCAGGTTGTGCTTCTGTCGGCCACCATGCCAACAGACGTGTTGGAGGTCACCAAGAAATTCATGCGTGAGCCCGTCCGCATCCTGGTGAAGAAAGAGGAACTGACCCTGGAGGGTATCCGCCAGTTCTACATCAATGTGGAGAAAGAGGTGAAGAAATCGATTCTGGGTTGATAGATGCTCTGCAGTGTCTGGATCGTTTTTAGACGTAGCTTCTTTGTAATCACTGTGCTGTTGTCCCCCAGGAGTGGAAGCTGGACACGCTGTGTGACCTGTACGAGACCCTGACCATCACACAAGCTGTCATCTTCATCAACACAAGGAGGAAAGTAGACTGGCTCACTGAGAAGATGCACGCCAGAGACTTCACTGTGTCTGCTCTGGTAAGAGCCTCTACTTTCCATCTTCTCTTTGCTCTGGCTGGTCTAGATCGCTGATCTGTTGCTGCTTGTGTTTAAGTTGTACAGAAGACTGCACGTTTGGTCTTCACTCCTTTTCTTAATTGTTGGTACTTGTAGGATGTTTAAGTGTTTGTTCTACTCGATCTGATCACTAAAGTTTGATGTTGTCTAAACGTGTATCTCGCCTCTCAGCACGGTGACATGGACCAGAAAGAGAGAGACTTGATCATGAGGGAGTTCCGCTCTGGCTCCAGTCGAGTCCTCATTACCACTGACCTGCTGGTATGTACATCAACCTGCATCCATCAGTATAGCTTGTGTCAGGGAGAGGAGAATTCACAAGTGTATGCTGGGAGGTTAGGGTTGCGACTTGAGACGCGCAGTCCAGGGATCCCTCTCCTCTCAACTGCTGTGTTGGTGAAGGACTGAATGTTCCTTGGTAAAGAAGCACCTCTGCCCTCCACAGTGACTGGGTTCAAGTCCTTGCCTCACTACTAATTGGCAGATGACACTATTACGATTAAGTCAAACTTGCTTTTGAAGGGCTCATTCCCTGATGGACCGTTCAGTGTTAGAGTTTTGAATGTCTTTGCTTGGCAACTTACGGTCATTTTGTTCCACTTCAGGCCAGAGGTATTGATGTCCAGCAAGTGTCCCTAGTCATCAACTATGACCTGCCAACCAACAGGGAAAACTACATTCACAGGTAACGACACCACTGAGCGCCTGCTGCTAGCAATGTTGGTTAATTGTACATCTATTGTTAAAGCTCCTTCTGGGTCTGTTCTGTCATGACATTTTCACTGTTTTTAATTAATTTTGCAACCCGTCCATCTATACTTTAGAGACTCCCATGACTGCCTCAGTGGTTTTCTTGCCGAGCTTTTCTTTCTTTATCTAAGCGTTCTTTCCTCTTTGCGATCAGGATTGGACGAGGAGGTCGTTTCGGCAGGAAGGGAGTAGCCATCAACATGGTGACTGAGGACGACAAGCGAACCCTAAGGGACATTGAGACCTTCTACAACACCACCGTCGAGGAGATGCCCATGAACGTGGCCGATCTCATCTAGAGACGTGCCCTCTGCCCTGCCCCGCCCCCCCACCCCCCACCACCCTGCTTATTTTAGAAATTGCTTACTTTATGATCTGAGTCAAATGTTGCAGCCTGACATCGCCACCAGGTACCTCACTGGTAGTCAACCAGTTTGGCTTTGACACATTGATCTGAATGATACGCTCTATTTGACCAAATCAGTATTTGAACAAGCTTCAGTGTACTTCAAAAAAACAAAAGCATCCATGGTCATGTTAAGAACAGGTTTTGGGGGGTTCTAGAGTACACAGGGCATATTCAATAAAAAGACCTGTATAGTAAAATCATTCATGAATGAGTTGTTTACCATTTCGATCCTTTTAATGCTGTTTCATGGCTGTATTTTTTGTTTTGATTTTTGTTTTTTTTTTTCTTTTTTGCTATTGTACATAATGCTTGACTTGTACAGTCACTTGTCCAGTAGCATTCAGTTGAAGACTGAAGACCACAAGTGTTTGGAAGCAAAAACGACGGTGAGTTCTGTGGAGACTGTTGCCTCTTGACCGCTTGTTGGATTTTCACCTCTTGACTCCATCATCATATTGTTTGTTTTGACGCTGAATTCGATTTTTGATGGAGGTGGCAGTAAATTTTTGTACCCTACCTTGCCAAAACTGGGGGCAGGCTGGGTTTCTGAAACGAAAGGACCAAACTACCCATGATTTGAGTGTACGGAGATTTTGCTCCCTCCCTCTTCTACGCTCATTAAAATGCCTGTCATCATGGGGGTGTGGTGTCTGGTTTAGGAGAAGCATTGTGTTCTGGGGGTGTTCGGTCAGTGCTATTTTTTAAAATGAATATATGGAGTTGTTAACCTTTTTGAGACAGAAACCGTGTATTAAGTTTTTTTTACATTGGATTCTGTATAGTATTTATTTTAATGGTCTTAAAAATAAAGGTTTCTCCTTGACAGTGTAAACTGGCCTCTGCATTGTTGAAAAGCATGAACACTCTTTGGGCCAAGTCTTGTGTGGAAAGGTCGGTAGCACTATCCAAAGCACTGGCTCTCGGTTCTGTCTGTGCCTGCTGCTCTGATGGCTCGGCATTACAGTGGGTTCAGCTGCTGATTTTGACAGGCATGCAGCCGGGCCCACTGTAATGCATCGGGTTCTGTTACCTGGAGCACTCTGAAGAACTTGTCCGGTTCCAGTCTGGGAGCGGAGAACAAGGACGAGTCCACCATCACTGGGCCGTTGAGGACAGCCTGACCCTGAGGACCCTGGACACCTGGGGATGCTGCAGATGGAGGCATCAGTCTGGAGTCTGGCTGCAGAGATCCATGGAGCATCCTGTCCCCTGTTGGTTGTCCAGGTTGACTGCAGAAGATTTACTTCATTAACTTAAACCATTAATATCAGCATCTAGAAAAAAAGTCGACCTGTGTGTCTGGTCACAGAGGATCCTCTCATGAATACACCCAGCAGGATAATGCACCAATGGGGGAGTCTGACGTCAGCAACTCTCCAGCTCTAGGTCATAGGATTGAGTTATTGCATATTGTGTACAGAGACAGGAGAAACGTGTTTTATACTTTATCAGCAGCACAGTCTGTCCGTCTAAACTGGTGCATTTATAAAATCAGCTGCAGGCCGCTGCCTCTCCGGGCTGGAGCCAGTGCATGAGCAACATGTGAAACCTCTTCACTCCACTAGAGGGACACAGTGTTCTTTCTAGTTCAGTCCACTGGGAGACTCACTGGAGGAAGACAGGAAACTCCAGGAGGATCCAGAGCTCCTTCCAGCAGTAAGGACTGGATGAACACACAATTAAAATGATTATCTCTTTGCTGACAGAAAGCACTGTCCTCCTGATGTTAAATTGACCCAAAGACATTTAGACATGTCCACTTAAAGAGCCAGGAGTTCAAACACTGACCTCTTCTCCCTGAGCTACCGCTGTGTGATTGTATACTTCCTGAAATAAAGCCTAAATATTTTGGAAACACTTCTGGTGTCCCGTGTCTGTTCTTTCACAGTGGGGTGGAGGGTTGGAGACAGGAGGACCTCTCGTGGGAACTGGTCATCAAACCCTGTCCCTTCCAGTTCCTGCTCTGAGGGTCGGTGGCGACGAAGAATGTGAAAAGTCAGCAAGTGCACAGTGGGTGAAAACTGCTTTTTTCCAATATGAGTGGATGGAGAACCTGTTTGCTGGGACGTTCTGTAAAAAGATCCCTCATCTCAGTCTCACGTCACCTGCAGCGAGTTTGTCTCACCAGAAAATCCACAGTTGACGTCTGAACGATACCTTTAATTTGAATGAAATCTGGAGGAGCTGAAGGGTTTTGAATCCTCCTCCTGTTACACACACGTACAGCATCCACATGATCTCTCTCCCACACCCACACACAGAAGCCACAGCCCAGGCAGGTTAACCTTTCCTAACCTCCCTGGTGTCCCAATATGATGTCCATCAGCCTCAAAACATGTTATGTCTTTCTGCTTTTTTTTTGTCCTTCCCTCAGCCTAGGTGGCCCGTCTTCCAGAGGCACTTTCTGTAGCGGAGATACCCCACGACCCCCCCCAACACACATACATACTCCCGTTACCCACTCCACCCCCCATTGGGTGCCGGATAGTAGGGTTGAGAGATGGTGGGGTGGAGAGGGGGTGGGGATAATGCGAATGTGAGCCTCGTAAAGGGCCTGCCATGGTCTTTCTGTTGTGTGACGGATGGCTGGGAGGCTGAACGGGCCTGTTTTGCATGAGAAGAGAAGCTAGCAGAGGGGAGAATAGAGGTCTATTCAATGAGGCCTGTCACCCAAAACCACCCTCCTGCACAGACCCCTCACACCCCACCCCTCCATCATCCATCCCTTCATCCTTTCATCCCTCCTCCTCCTCCTCCCTTGTACTCCCTCTCCATCTCAGTCTCCCTTTCTTCCTTCATTTTGTGGTTTTTATTTGCCTGTCTTCACTGCTTCGTTCTCACCCTATAATCTATACCCCACCCCCCACTCCACTGCTCTGCCTACTTCTTCTTATTTTCATCCACTTAATTTCTGTTCATTCACATTTTCCCTCCTTTCCATCAAACGCCTTTTTCCCCCTCGGCGGGTTTCATAAAATCCGAAAACGCATTATTTTGTGGGCATTGTGACTGAACCGCTATAATGGCATGTCAAGGTCAGACTGCTTTAACGCTAAAAGAAGTCATGTGACTTGATGCCCTGACAAGCTGACTGAGTCTGCGTTTGGATCAGCGGGAGATATTATGGCATAATTAGGTTAAAGATGGATTCAGTAGATAAAGGCCCCGCACAGCTGCTTCAGTATTAAAAGTCGACTCGTCACAGTCAGTGGATATTTGTCAGCTTTGTTCCCTTGTCTCCGGTGCGATGGCGCACACAGGTGCGTGACTGAAACAGCGTCGCCACGCCAGGAAATGCTTTTCCTCCCTGGGTGCTGTGGGCTGATCACAGGTGGATCCACTCAGGTTTGTGTGAACACACAACAGGCCACCTCAGGGGGGGGGGCACATGAACCAAGGCCCACCTACTCTCCTGACGTCCTCTGTCCAAGCAGAGACACCAGGGCCTGAGGCGTCAATTCACCTGCAGCAACAACAACAACAACAACAACAGCAGCTCTTCCTTGAACGCATTGTCCTTGTTATTTGGATTTCCTCTTCCTCTCAGTGCAGTTTCCCACCATGCATTGCATTGTTGTGAAGGGACACGATGCATTTATTTGATTATAGTGATGCAGTTGTTTTAGGGCATAGGAGGAGGAAGAGGCAACGTTCACACGAGTGACATACTCTGTGATACTGCGTTACCATTTGAAATCAGCAGAGAGAGTGAGAGAGAGAGAGAGCGGCTCAGAGTGAGAGTGGTGGGTTGTTTTTGAAAGAGCACGGGGCAGCAGAGAGGGAGGAGGGAAAGGGCAAGGTTTGGATGGGATTCCTCACAAGGTTGTTATGGAGATGGAAATGGGAGAGTGGAGTCGCACAATTCCCAATTAGTCACAAACACATGGTCACAACACACACCTGCAGCATGTGGAGGTCTCACACACACACACACACACACGGTCATGACTTGAGAGGACTTTCATTTATTTCCTCACCAGGTACCAATCAATTAGTGTTAATCTCACATCTGAATTATTCAGCCAGGTTTGTCTTAGTGAGGCTGCCATAGAATCAAAGCTCACATCACGAGAAATGATTCTTTAGGGATTCAGGTCAGTAATGATGCAAGTAATGAAGTGCTGCCAAACTTCAAATCTCAGAACGATTAATTATTGCTCTGGGAAAGGAGCTGCTGTGGCGTCTTCTCCCGCTCTCTCTCATCATGAGGGGATGGACACGGCTCCCTCTGGTCCAGGAGTCAGACCCTGAGTGCTGCTAACCTACAGCAGCCTTTAATTCCCTTTGAGGGACCGATTCGGTCTGATCTGTAGTGTTTGTGATTCTGTGTTTCCATAAAATATAGAGTTCAATGAAAATTAACTCAGGCAGTCAGCTTTCTTTTTCCTAAATGGCCTCCACTGCAGAGTGGACAACAGGAATTATTTGCAGTGTCAGTCAGGCCCTTGTTCTTTGTCCGCTGCCTGATGTTTGCTCTCTCTCTTTTCACATCTTCGGGCAAAGCCGTCGTTTAAGCGTAATAGTTGTTAATAATTGATTATTAAGATACTTTTTGTGCGGCGGAGGCCTCCCCTCTCTCCGCCTACATCATCAACAAGTGTCTCGTGCACTGCCAGGGGGCTTTTCAGCTGCAAATGCACGCGCACTCACGGAGGCTCCCATTGGTCCAGCGCCGGCGGAGTGCACGAGAGCAGGGAAACTTTTGCTGGGAGCGGGCGCGTGAGTTCAGTGTGTGAGCCGACCGGCGAACAAGTGGTTCCCCGCAGAGAGCCCGCAGACCAGAGCAGAGGCGACCGCAGACCGAGTCCCCCCCAGTGATGTCCGCCGCCGCCGCCCGGGACCAGTAGAACCAGTCGAACCAGTCGAACCGGTGACCCGCCCTCCAGCACCTGCTCCGGCCCCGGCGCGCTGCGGCTAATTGGCCTGATTCGGATCACCCGGCGCTCCCGGTCGCACCTGAGAGGACCCCCGGCCCCGAGCGTCCCGGTGGAGGCTGCAGCTCATCCTCCCTCCCTGCGCCCGTCCAGCATGTACAGCATGATGGAGCACGAGCTGAAGCCCACCGGCCAGCCCCCGGCCCACCAGGCCTCGCAGGGGATGTCGCCCGTCACCGGCAACATGACCGGCAACATGGGCGGCAACGGCAACTCTCACCCGTGCACCAAGACCGCGTGCCCGCCCGGGAGCGACCCCATGGACAAAGTCAAGCGGCCCATGAACGCCTTCATGGTCTGGTCCCGGGGCCAGAGGCGCAAGATGGCCCAGGAGAACCCGAAGATGCACAACTCCGAGATCAGCAAGCGGCTGGGGGCCGAGTGGAAGCTGCTGACCGACGCCGAGAAGCGGCCCTTCATCGACGAGGCCAAGAGGCTGCGGGCCGTGCACATGAAGGAGTACCCCGACTACAAGTACAAGCCCCGGCGCAAGACGAAGCCCCTGCTGAAGAAGGACCCGCAGGTGGGCAAGTACCCGCTGTCTGCGGGCAACCTGCTGGCGGCGGCGCAGGGCCAGGGCGGCAGCCCCAGGATGGAGAGCTACGGCTGGGGCCCCACCGGGGGCTACGCGGGCATGCAGGGCGAGGCGCTGGGCTACACGCAGCAGCTGCACCGGTACGACCTGTCAGCCCTGCAGTACCCGCCCGCCATGACGGCGGCGCAGTCCTACATGAACGGAGCCAACTCGTACAGGTGAGCCGCACGTGTCAGGGAGTCTCAACTTTAACTTTGTCTCCTGTCCTGGAAAGTGGTTTTAATAGAGTCTTAGAGTCTGAATCCACCTGTCACAAACTCTCCACAGTGGGGCCCTAAGTGTATGGATGAACATGCTTAAAAGTTCCAACACTCACCCCTCTGATGTCACATACTTGGTGTATGCTGGACAGTATTCGTAGTATTAGTATAATAATCATGATGAAGTGTGTCAGGTGTTCAAACCTGGGCCCTTTGAGTCGGGGGCTTTGCATCTGACGGAACAACGGGCCTCAGTCTGCTGCCTACTTGTTATGCATGTGACAGTGTTCGGGCCTGGGTCCTGCCTGGAATGTTGATCAGGATGACTTGATGGCAGGCAGGGCCGCTCTGTGTGTGGTCCTCTACCCCACTGTCCCCTATTCCTGCAAACCTTTGTCCCCACCCACCCCCCACACTGTGGGACTTTCCTTCATTCCCTGCAAGCGAGTTTAAACACTTAATAAATGTTCTGGTGTAAGGATATTAAGTCTAATAAGTTCTCTGGCTCTTTAGTGACTCTACAGCGTTAATACTTCAGACATTTGAAAGCACCAGATGTTTTCCTGTTAGTTGTCAGTTGCTGCCGGTGTTGGTACTTTTTAGGTCAGAACAACTTTGATGAAAACTTAACTCAAATTCAACAGAGCTTCAGTTTTAATTACATTCAAATCTTTTTCTTTTTTTTTTTAACTGTATTTACGGTCACCTGATAGGTTCATTTATTTAGTAAATGCCTTCTTCCACTTACAGGCTTTTTTCATTAAGTTCCAAATTAATGATTTAAATGTCACCAAAGACAAACAACTCTGCAGTGGTCGACGGTAAATTTAAAAGACCGTCTCAGCGCAGGTGGACATGAGGAATAAAACTGTTTACTCGTCGACTGCAAATATAAAACGCCTCCATTATAAGTCAGTCATTCTAAATGTGCCGAAGAATAAAAGTTATTTACATAATCAGAGTGTGAAAAGGAAGTGGAACAATAGTTCATATGTAGTTTGCTTCCTTTTCACAGTAAAAGTTCCCAGTCAGTGTTTTGGTTATAATTTAATGACGTTGGTTCACGTTGTCAAATAGTTCCATAAACGCATCACGTCATATGTGGATGTCCATAAATGTCTTCATCGTGAGCGACTGAATGAATCTTTAAATGACGGAGGGTTTTCTGAAGAGCACAGGAAGAAGATAATTTGCTTAAATTCAAAGAAGCAAGTTTGGTTGGATTTGTGTTGTTTAAGCTTCCACCTGACATCTAATTTCCACTGTCGCGTCCTCAGCCCCATGTCCTACAGCAGCAGTCCCCAGCAGCCCAGCCCTGTCACCATGTCCATGGTGAAAGCGGAACCAGTGTCTCACTCGCCTCCGACGGTGACCCCCAACCACCACAGAGGGCCTTTGCAGGGTGACCTCAGGGACATGATCAGCATGTACATTCCGGGACCCGGAGGGGACGCCAGTGACCCCACGACGACGCAGAGGGGCTACACCAGCGTCCAGCAGCACTACCTCAGCGGAACTGTGCCGCTCACACACATCTAGGACTGCGGGGAATCTCGGGGGTGTGGGTTGAACGGAGCGAGCGAGCCAGAGACGCTCACGACACCCAGGTCGGTAGATGGGAGTCAAAGAGACAGAGGACGTGAGGGGGGGACGTCTCACGGTTCCAGATATGCCTGCAGCTCCAGATGCGCGAGCGACAACCGTTGGTTTCACCGAGAAGCTGTTTTTCTACCTCTTTGGTTCCACATCGGTTCAAGTAAACGCCACTCACACCCTCCGCCACTCACGCCCCAGCCTGGTCTCCTCCCTCCCTGCCCACCACCTGACACGGACGCCCCCCCCCACCTCCACCTCCACCACCACGCTGTGATGACGGGGGCATCTGTCTTCCACCAGCTGCATCAGTGTCTGTACAAATTACAAAATGTTTGTCTTTTTTGAATATTTTTTAGAACTTAATGAGTCAAGGTTAAACTGCCCGAACACTCGTGACGCTGGCACTCGACGGTCCCGCCTGCCCGCGGTCGGCGCCGGGACGGAGAACAGCTGGGTGCTGGTGGGGAACACGTGCACAACTTAAATACCAGCCATTTAGCAAATGAACTCTGTCTCGGCTTTGGTTGAGTACTCTTGTTTTTTTTGTTTTGTGTTAACTGATGAAATCCTATTGGACGACGCCTCTTGGACAATCAGCACTGCATCCGCCGGAAATAAAACACGACTCGCCGGCATCTGTCATCCTCGGTGTCACTTCCAGTTTCCGTAGGTCGCACGTCTGAGTATGAGAAGGCCCGTGACACTTGTTGCTGCCAGTTTTATTTGTTACCATTAGTTCTAGGTTTGTGATTTGATATTAATTTTGAAGATCCTGGCAGCATCCTGAGTGTAACTGTCACTTTGCTATAGGCTTTTAGGCTTCTTATTGAGGGGGTGGATAATATGACGCGTTTGTTCCAAATAGCAGATTAAGACTTGCGAGTTCTTTCCTCCAAGTACGCTGGAACAACACGGGGCCTTCTTAGGCGTGTGTTTTTGTTAATGACCTGTCTTTTTGTGTTTTATGATAAAGGGAATGTATCGCTTAGTTTCGGGCTCCAGAGAAACCACACGTCTTGTTTCTAAACTTTTTAGAGTAACTTCAGCAGTGGGCCATTTTCCCTTCTCCCGGATAATAAACCGCTTTTTTTGGACCCAGTTGTTTCACCCTGACGGCAGCGTCCTCCTCGCTGCCGTCGGCTCACTAGTGCTGCTATGGACCTAAAGGACCGTTTGATATTTCAGCCAACAGCTCGGTATTGAATATGTTAGACGATTCACACAGTATTACAAACAAACTAAACTTGCACTGGAAACAGACACCGGAGTTCTTTTTGACAAATGCCTAAATGTTTACATTGATACCCAAGTATTTGAAACCCTAACTTTTCTACTGATTTTTAGAATGAATTGTGTGTAAATGCTGCCGTGTGCTAGAGTTACTGTATGTAGCATTCCTGTAAATAATGTATACATTTTTAGGCTCTTATACTAAGAGTCTCAATTCTTTTTTGATTATAAAAAAATCTTTGTTATGGCATTCATGACAATATTAATAAAAAGTACAAATCCCTTTTTTCATTCATATGTAAATGTCTGAGTGAATTATGTGAGTTTGAGAAGACGAGGATCTTCAGTGGCCACTTTCTCATAAATGAAGATGTATTTTTAGTTTAATACTGGACCCAAAATATTGAAAACCCATATGACACACAGGTCCCAATAATAAAAAAAAAGTCACTTTAACCTTTCTGTCAGCTGAATTCTTGATAATGGTAGAATGTATGGCTCAGCTGTGTCATAGCTGATCAGGGAAACTTATAAGCACTCAAAGTATAGTTACTTTAATTAACCCAAATGAATATTTGACTAAACTGCAGATCATTTTGAATAGTTTAAAATAATTTAAGATCTAGTTTGGTAGCTTCCAGGCACAAGGACATAAATAAACGACCATTAAACACTATTTTCATTTACATTGTTTGAGGTGTCATTAGATGGTGTGGGAGCTGGGGGTGTTGGTGTTGAAGTCTGCACAGTGACAACAACATCCCGGATATTCTGATAGTCTCAGATCCAAAGGTATTTGTCAAAATCACTGAATACCAGGAGCAGCATAAATCCATCCAACCTGTTGGATGAGCTATAATACTGCACTGCCCCCCTTTCCTTGAGTACAAATACTCCCATCAGATATTTGAATTTCTCAGAGAAGCCACATGAATGACGAACCAAATTAATTTCTCCTGGGAAAAAGCAGGAATTTCCCCGTTTCTGGGGTTATTGTCCCAAACATCCATCTCATGCATCCCAATGATTCCAGCGGATCAGAACCTTCCTCCTCCTCCTCCTCCTCCTCCTCAGCCCGGTGCCTCTCAGGTGACGGTGAGCACAGGTCGAACGGTGCCCAGTGACCAGAACGATTTAAAGTTTGATTATTTACTTTCTTATCTTTACTCTCTTTTAAAATTCACTTTCACTTCCCCCCCCCTCCCCCCCGCTCCCTTTCACTCCCCCTCCCTCCCCCACGTCTCTCCACAGAGAAAGCGGGTGGATGGCCCGTGCGTAATTGGCCGTTTCGGAGGCGCATTGTCCGCGGCTTTTCAGGCCGCAGGTGCATATAGTAAAGCCGAGCTCCGCCGCTCCTCCCCCGGCCGTCTTTGTTCCCCTCTCCCCGCTTCGCCCACTCCCCCGCCGGGCAGAAAATTAGGGTTGCTTTTTGGGGGGGCTTCGTCCTCAGGCTTAACCCTTTCACCGACCGCCGCCTTTCTCATGGAAATGGGAGAAGAGCCCCGCACTGGCTAATCGGTCAGCGAGGGGAGGGGTGGGCCGGAGAGGAGGAGGAGGAGGAGGAGAAGATGCGGGGCTCTCCAGGATCAACAGATGCATGGAGGGGACTTCAGACTTCTCTGAGAGCGCATCAGAATGTGATTCCATTTTAGTGGTGGTGGAGTGTGGCTATAGGATGGGATGGAGTATTTCACTGTCGAGATGTGGTTTTAATTAGGTGGAAATCAAAGTCAACACATGTTCAATATCAAAAGTTCCCTGAGGTTACAGCTATTATTATTTGGAGCTTTTTGAATAAACACAACATCCTGCTCCAGCATCACGTAAAAGCCCTGAGGGACGCCAGAATCTTCTTGGTGGCCTCAAGGATTTATATAACCTCATATAGCTGAACCTTATAGCAAGACTAGAAAATGTTTTCCACCACAAACAAAAGTTAAAAAAAAAATGTGAAACTGTTCGGCGGCTGATTCAGCCTCTGATACCACAAAGCCACTTTTTAACATGCGACTTGACTTTGAAGAAGCAAATACACATGTGTTGTTCTAACTAACTAGAGGAAATTACAGCATATCTGTGGGTTGTTTTGGCTGCAGTCCACGGGTGGGTACAGATGGGGCAGGGAGAGGGAGGGATTGGCGGAGAAGTGGGTGGAGAGAGTGTCAATGGAGGGATTTTCTGGTCCAATACATCCCATCACTTAGCAACGAGCAGTGAGGCTTCAACAAGTGGTTGCCATGGATCTGGAGAGAGTGACTTAAAAGTCCCTACAAAGAGGTTGTGGTCAGCCTCTGTGTGTGTGTGGGAGAGAGAGAGAATCAGGTGGTGGTTACCAATAGGTTTTTCTTTTTAGAAATTGTGAATTTGGCATTTACATTGGTGACACAACCACCATGTTGCAGCAGTGATCCTGTTTGGATGCAGCTCCTTTAAAGTTAATTCATGGTCTCTCAAACTTGTGCTGTGGAATTATTTTCATGTTTAATGAGAAAACACATACTGATGATGATCCAGCACATGCACCCATGGTCAGCATCACATCCGTCCCAGAAAAATAAAATGAACAGAAAAATCAACTGCACAGACTCGTTCCAAATATTTAACTGCTTCAAGAGGAATGTAATCCCAGTCTGGCCCCAGCAGCTCTACAGAGCCACACCAGCTGACTGTCAATCAAAGAGCCAGTGGACCTACAATAGAAAACACTATCGTGCCTCTGCTCGGCAAGAATCACATCTCAGCATCAAGGTCAAACGTTTGTCCACCAGCTCCAAATTCCAGTTCATTCGTTTACGTTTTGGAGCTGTCTCTTTGTGTCTCCAGATTAGCTTTGTGCTTGGCCTACTCCCTCTTCTTCTTCTTCCTGGTCTTCTGGTCTGGGGATGCGTTCCAGTAGTAGAGGACCTGCAGAGCGATGATGCCATTACAGGAGGAGGAAATGACGTAAGTGAGGGCCATCAGCGCGTCTCCAGTTTCCTGTGAGGAGACAGTGTGGATCAAAGCACATGCACACACACAGCTGATACAGAGCAGAGGTGTCTGCTAACATGCAAGTGATCCCCCTAACACTGCATTTATTTGATATTGTTTTGCATGTGATGACACTGCACGCCCTCTCACCTGTAGGGAGGTGAAGATGCGGGCAAGCGATCCAGCAAACAGCAGGAAGACGGAGACAGCAGACAGCTGGCCAGTGTGTCCATTACTGAAGTTAGTGGCTGCCTGAATCAGCTGCAACACACACACGTATGGGATATACAAATCACACAATTATTACATTCAAACCTCTTATTATTTTTCATATTAAAATATTAAAATGCTAATCTGAACTGTCACAGCCCCTTGAGGTGTCTTTCAGGACCTCCTCAGGCCCTGAGCTGATTGGAGCACACGGCTCTGATTAGTGCAACTCAGTGCACCTGGTGCGAGCACGCCAGTGTTCTGTGAGGTCACTTTTCCCATTTGGAGGCTCCCTGCTGTTGATGCACATTCAATTCAGTCTTTGGATGACTGTAATAAAAGGTGGCTAGTTGCTGAACTTGGAGTTTCTTGGTGGGTGCTTGTGTCATTACCCTCTGTCCCCTGCTTGGTATAAAATTTTAGAATGATACCTGGGTGCAGTGGAAAGGTGAGAAGTTTTTTCCTCTTTGTACTACTGGTTGTGTAGTTTGAAGCTCTGATGTGGTTGTTCTTGAGGAAGTGCATGGTTAATGTTAAAGGTTAATTTGTTCTGGCTTTAAAGAAGTACATTGTTATTAACTGTGTTAGTGGTTGTTTGTGGGCTCATTGTTTTGTGTTGGTTTGTGTGTCACTCTCCGGGTAGGTCGTGTATAAGTCGCTGCCTACCCTGCCAACGATGACGGCGGGCATGTTGAAGGCCTGCATCATGGTCACCACCGAGATGGGGGTGACTCCAGACAGCAGGGGGAGCAGCAGGGCGAAATACACCACCAGAAACAGGAGTCCTGGAGGAGGAGAAACTCTTTGGCTTAGAAATGAACCAAAACCCAGAAAAACTGACACTCTTTTGAGTTATATTTACATTTGTTATGAAACTGCTATTGTACTGGTAAGTGCTGAGATACTAAACCAAAAGCTACCTTTAAAGGTACTTCCTCCATAGTGCAGAATGAGGAAGCCGATGGTGACGGTCTGCAGTGTGAGGAACAGAGCCTCACCCCAGGCACTGAAGTTGCAACCAACGAATATTCATCAGTTAGTTACTCACAATCAGAAAACTTCAGGAAAATAACTTGTCTAAACGAACAAACATTGCAGTTATCAAATGATAGTATGTGATAGTACTCCATGTATTTAATATATTATTAACAGTCCCCACCTGAAGGGGAAATTGTTAGCAATACTGTAGGCCATTGTTCCTGTGATGGCCAGCAGCTCTAACAGCACAGAGTTGAAGCTCAGCCCCTCTGCACTCTTTGCTCCCATTAATTTTAGGATCTGTGGCAGTTTCACTGTGGAAGGAATGGAAAGCAGAGAATGTGTAAGTGTTTTGCAGATTGACTTTCTGGCACGAGGCTCTCATTCGTGTTTAATGTTGACTAAATTAAAAAATATCAGATGTGAGCGTTGAGGTGCTTTACCCATCACTGATCCCAGGATGATGCCGATCCCCAGGCCTTTGCTCAAAACTATCTTCAGACATGGTACTGGCACAAAACAAAGAAACAGAAGTGCACTGATAAATATGGGTGTGTTTTCAATGCATGCTCATCCTAGTCGATCAGAATCTATCAGAGACATGCAACACTGTCGATTTGTTCGCTGCCGTGATTTAGTTGAAAGTGCAGTCTGCAGAACTTAGTGCCATCTAGTGGTGAACTGAGGAAGAACACGAATTTATATGAATTGAACTACATTGTAATAAGCGAGGTAGTATACTCTGGTGAAAATATATAGATCCATGTATATGTATACACACAGAAACAAATGTATATGTGTTTGAAAGTATGAAACATGCTTCAGAGCGTATGACGCTCTGTTATCAGCCTTGAATCCCAGTCAGCCGGGACTCGTCACTGAGGACATGAATGTCCAACCAGCTGTTGAACCGTCACATGAGCCCAACATTAAACTCAGTGGGATGAATAACGCTGCGAGGAGCCGACCAACCCGGAAGAACAAGCCGGGTACCTCCACACTGTAACGGCTGTGGGTTAGCATTAGCTTCCTGAGGAGCAGGAGTCCTCCATGTTCACCTTACCGTCCAAGAAGTTGAAATTGAGGAAGAACTCGTCATAGCATGACTCTGGCATAAAATATGTCAACAGAAGCCCCTTCAGAGGATCCATAAACGACGACCCTCTGTCCGGCATTGCTTCACTCGCCATTGTCAACAAAACGGTGACGTCGACCTTCCTCTTTTCCGGTTTTATCCACAGGGTTTTTCACGGGAGCAGCCGGCAGCTGAAACAGCGCTACCGCCACCTATCGTATTGGAGGGAAAAGACAAAGAAGTCAAAAACAGTATTTATCGCTGATGTTTGTGGGCAACTTTTAATATAACGAGTTTAGATTCAGATTCTACAAACAAATGAATAAAACACGGACTTCGAGATTAAAGGAATACATTTAACAGATTAAAGTCATAAATTCACGAGATTGAAGTCAGTGATTTATTTACCCTTTTCAATGTGGTACTAATACTCCGTCGTAAGTTCATTAGAATATGACAAATACCCTTTGATATCTTTTCCAACAAGTGTTGTAATGTGATATTATGCTTTACGTATTTTAATCCTGATATTTATTCCCTTCTGTGTTCGTCTTTGTTCATACTTTATGAAGGGTATCACTGAATCTTATGACATGAAGCAAAATACCACATTACAACACTTTCTGGAAAAGATATCAAAGGGTATAAGTCATATTCTTATGACTCTAATAAATAGCACTTAATAAAATATTTTATTTTATTTTATTTATTTTATTATAATATAATATTTTCATTTAATTTGAGTTAAGTTTGTCGCAAATGCTATAAATGCGGTTCCACCTTTTGTCCAGTAGGTGGCGGTACCTCGTCCTAAAGCCTGTTTGCCGACCGTCAATAAACCCCAGAAGAAGAAGAAGTTAGCATCTGTCCGAACGGTTTGAATCCAGTCCCAGGCTGTGCTGCCTAGTGATGGAATAAATGAGTCTTTTTAACTGATTAGCATCTCATAATGTTGTGTTCAGAGTGTGATTTTGACATAACTAATTGATTTAAAATCTCTGAAGTGAGGAGTGTGTGAAGCATAAAATAGCACAGTGTTTTCTTTTTGTTCTCACACACTCTCACACTGGGCTTCTATTGCTTTAATTCCGCCTGTAAATCCAGTCTGTTCAGTATCTCTGTCTGTTCTCTGCCCACATGCAAAGGTATTTCAGATGCTTTTTCCATATATAAGGCGCACCTTCAATGAATGACATGTTTTAAAACTTTTTCCACATATAAGGCGCACCGCAATATAAGGCGCACCTTCAATTAATGACATATTTTAAAACTTTTTCCATATATAAGGCGCACCGCATTATAAGGCGCACCGGGTCTCCATGCTCTCCATTCAAACTGCCACAGCCAGGAATGTGCTGCAGCACAGAGGGGAGGCATTCAGGATCATTCTCACACCGTGAAACTGTGCAGCTGGCTCAACAGATATGGCT
>JAFBJW010000501.1:0-83975 GCA_016785235.1 Pseudorhombus dupliciocellatus | reverse complement strand
TTTCCAGCAGGTGGCGCTGTACCCCTTGTCAGAGAGACAGGGTTTCTAAACACACAGTGTAGTACACAAAATGCCACAAGATATTTAAACCGTGTGAAAATCAAGGAAAGTAACTCCACACCACAATAAAGGGACTTGTGTCCTGTCCACCATTCCACTGTTTAACAGCACGAAACTGACTCGGGAGACCAATCTGTAAGAGCGAACGTCCCGCTGTGAGCGGCAGCCTTCCTCCACAGCCAATCAGCGCTGCCACTGGCTGTCACGTGACAAAGGAACGAGCCGGAAGAACGAACTGCTTCCTCCACAGCCAATCAGCGCTGCCACTGGCTGTCACGTGACAAATGAACGAGCCGGAAGAACGAACTGCTTCCTCCACAGCCAATCAGCGCTGCCACTGGCTGTCACGTGACAAATGAACGAGGACTTGATTCTGTTTCCTGTCCTCCTGACAGAATTAATGCATATCAGCGGCCATGTGGCGACGGAAGACACACGAAAAGGAACGAGTCACTGACTGGCAGGATTCAGTACGCCAACTCATATACAAAATTCGTTCTTTCAGACCAAGAACGTAACATCACTCGTGCTGCCACGTGCGCCACTGTCTCTCGTCCTCTTGGAGGAGTCAGTGGACATGTCAGGGACACACAGTCTCCCGGTGTCTGACCGGTGTCAGAGAGTCCCGCTGCCGGAGTCTGACGCGCACTTCCCCGGGCAGCCGTACTCCGTGTCCGTGCTCAAAGTGGGATACTGTGTCCCCCAGGACGATGGGACATTCAGAGCGGACGGGACCATCAGCCTCATCACTGGACCCAGGACTATTCTGGTGGACACAGGGGGGGCCTGGGACCGGGACTTTCTCCTCCAGTCGCTGAAAGAGAGGGGTCTCGAACCGGGGGACATCAACATGGTCGTGGGGACGCATGGACATTCAGACCACATTGGAAATCTGGGACTTTTCCCAGCAGCTGTCACCATTGTTGGACACGACATCAACGAAGGGGACAGGTACCATCCCAACAGGCTGGCACAGGGACACGCCTACACTGTGGACGAACACGTGAGTCCTCACACACACTGTGTCCTAAAGTACTAAAGTAGATGTGTACTTATTGGACTGTCCCAAAGTTTTCTGTAGCGTGGGAAGTGTTTATTATTCCTAGAGAGCAGAGACAACCGTGTTACTAACAGAGTAAAGTTCAGGGTCAAAGTGCAGCAATAAAAAATATATAATATATAAATATTAATTTTAATATCAGGCAGTTCCTGCTACTGAACTAGACACAGGGCGATGTCTCTTTTTTTACATCGATTTAAATACAGTTCAACTGGTGCTAAATTGTACAAATAATGTACATAATATATGTTATTATTATTATTATTTCTTTAGTGAATTGAAAATGATGACTACACATGGTTTCTCTCCTATAGATTAATGTGGTTCCCAGTCCAGGCCACACGGGACAAGACGTCAGCGTCCAGGTGAAGGGAACCTCAGCAGGCACTGTGCTCTTGGCGGGGGACTTGTTTGAGTGCTGCTCAGACGAGGACAGCTGGCGGGACCTTAGCATGGACGCTGCAGCACAGGAGGTCAGCCGCCAAGAGGCGTTACGCACCGCTGACATCATCATACCGGGACATGGACCCCCATTCAGAGTCCTCAGGACCTGATGGACTGGACACAGGACCTGTCCACACCTGGCCTTCGTGCGTGGACAGACCTGAGGAGGTGTGGCAGGTGTGCAGAGCTTTTTAAAAATTATATTTCTGAAATTTCAGAATTATTTTAGAGAGCAGTGACCTTTAGGCGCTGCCTGCACACTTCCCTGTGACATGAATATTTTCACTTGGATTAAAACTCAAATATAAGGAAATGGGTGTTAACTGTCACATTCGTAGGTCAAAAGGAAGTAGATAAAAAAAACTAGCAGACACGAGGACTGACAAGTCAAAGGACATCTCTAGATTGTTCAACTTCCTGTGCTGAGTCTCGCACATTGATGCTGTGTCAGGAGTGAGTGTGTCTGTGTGTGTCTGTGTGTGTGTGTGTGTGTGTGTCTGTGTGTGTCTCTACTGGAACAAAGTGTTGCACAGTTTCTTCCCCTGCATCTTCATTTCAGCAAATTTCAGCAGCATTTCAGCAACAGGTAAAGACACTCTGCATCCTCCCTTCCTCTCAAATGTTCTCATTTGCTTTTGTTTTTCAGTTTGATAATTAATTAATTAGAATGATGCATGCAGGTGGGACAAAACCCCATTAGCGTGTACGCTGTATACGTGCAAGAGTACTGTGTGTTTGGAGGGGAGAGGAGTATTTTCAGTGAGCAGATTGACAGTTGCTATGAACACTTTGAGTCGTCGTCGCAGCACGAGCAAGCCAAGTTCTGCTTTGTGCCAGGAAAAGCATTTTACTCTGAGACCTTGTTCCTCTTTAACCTCTTTGTATGTAGACTGAAATCTGCAGCGTTGAAAAGAAAAACATGAAATGAATCTGATGTAATTTAAATCAAATGTTACGTAGACGTAGTACAGCTCTGTAATACGGCTCGATTACTGCTGTTACTAATGTGTAGCGACGGTGACGTGTTAACACGCTGAGGCTTCTCACACGCAGAGAGGCGGCTGCTGAATGTTGCCTGAGCTCCCAGGCCCCACTCAGTCCTGAGCAGTTAGAATTTATTTATTTAGAATCTTGCTTTGCATGTCACCCCCTAAATGACTTCAAATAGTCGAACCCAAACTGAAAAGAGGCATTTCTTCCAACTTCCCTCCCTCTCCTCTGTCTCTCAGGTCAATATGTCTTTCAACAACTCCACCGCGGACCACAACTCCAGTGCAGCGCACATGGACATCGTGCCCGTGTGCGTCTACTCCTTCATCTGCACGGTGGGCCTCGCCTTTAATCTGGCAGCGCTGGCCTTCTTCTGCACTTACACCAAGTCCAGGTCCCAGACGATTGTCTACATGACCAACCTGGCCATCGCAGACACGCTCCTCATCCTCACGCTGCCCATGAGGATCTACTATCACCTGGGCTTCCACAGTCTTCCCCAGTGGCTGTGCGACGGCCTCGGCTTGGTGCTGAAGGCCAACATGTACGGGAGCATCTTCCTCCTCACTTGCATCTGCTTTGACCGCTGCATGGCCGTCTGCTTCCCCATGTCGCTGCGGGTTCAGGGAGGCAGACGGAGAGCGCCCTGGATTTGCCTCGGAATATGGGTTCTGACCTTCGGGGCCAGCCTCCCCATCTACCTGTCCAGACGACCAAAGATCTCGTCTGAGCAATGCTTCGACAGCCTGCCCAGCTACGCCATACAGCTCATGGTGATTCTACCCACGCTGTTCCTGGGGTTTGGGTTCCCGCTGCTCATCATGCTGGTCTGTTCCTGCGCTCTGGTCCGCGCTGTCCGACACAGCACCGCCGCCCAGACCAAGCTAGTGGACAGCAAGAAGATCTACAGGATGATTGCCACCAGCGTCCTGATATTCCTGATTAGCTTCCTGCCGTACCACGCCACCCTGGTCGTCCTCTGCCTGCACGGCGGGACGGCGTCCGCGCTGACTGCTTATGGCTACAGCCTGATGCTGGCCTGTCTCAACACGGTCCTCGATCCCGTCGCGTATTATTTCACCACGGACACGTTCAGGAGCAAAGTCGACCTGAGCACCGTTCAGAGGATGTTCCCCTTGAATAGCCAGAGTTCGGAGGTGAACAGCCGACACAGGGCCCCGACGACCAGCTGAACATTTACAATATTATAAGGACTTGAAACTAGGTGTGTCTGAGAACTTCCACCCCTGCACGGACAGTTTGACAAACCCAGCGGTTCTTGAAAGCAACTCAGCATCTTTCGTAAACACCACCTACATCCTGTTCTCATTCGCACCTCTCGCCGCCTCAGACCACACTCTGCTCTTTTCTGACACTTTATGTAATGCATATGACATTGTCTTTTTTTCTTCGTTTGACTTTCAGGAAGTTGGTGTGTTAAGACTCAATTTTATTTGTACAGCCCCCAAATTTCAATACAGATCATTTCAAGGCACTTTACAGAGGGCGTCAGTAAACCCACACACTGTGCACGTGATTGGCAGTTTGCTATTTCCTCTCCTCCTTCCAGTCTGCACGAGGAACCTGCTCTCCGGCCTCGCTGCGGTCGGGCTGCAGAGGAGTGTACGTGCAGGTGAGGTGATGTCAGGACTCCACGGGGTGACGGCGCACCGATTCAGAAAGTGAATTCCTTTAACTATTTGCGTGCTATCGACACTTTAAGAATACATTTTATTCATCATAGCCCATACATGACTCAGGCTGGGTTTTAACTCGTCTTTGTCCGCGTGTACACCTTAAAACACGTCTATGTACCGTCAACAACGTCTACTGCATGATCACGTCGGGTTCGATGTTAAAGAGCAGGTCGTCGTTGTCCCTCCTGACCTCCAGCAGCAGGGCCGTCTCCTCCTGCAGCGCCCCCTGCAGGTCGGCCGTGGTCATCAGCGGCCTGCCGTTCAGTTTGACAATGATGTCGCCGTCGCGGATGCCGCCTCTGGGGTCAGAGACGAGTGAAGACATCAGTCATTATGCTCCATGTTTGCTTAAGGAAGTAATGAAGGAAACCTACTTCTGTGCAGGTGAATGAGGAACCACCTCATGGACGTAAATCCCACTGGTGACATCGGGGAAATCTGGTTTCTGCTGTTTTAGCTCTTCAATTAACCTGGAACACACACACACACACACACACATAAATAACATCATAAAGTTATTTTTTCTGCGTGTGTCATGAGCTCAGACTCACGCCGGGGTGATCGTCAGCATCCTGATCCCAATGAAACGCTTCTTTACCACGCTGACATCTGAAAGAAACCTGGAGTCAGTGCATGTTACATTTCGAAGCGCTCTGGAATGTCTGAGCGCCGCGGCCGGACTCACCCTTGGTGTGCTTGTCGAGGGAGTCGTTGAGGAAGCGAGTGATCCTGTCAGAGGGAATGGCAAATGAGATTCCTGCTGCAACTTTCAGGGTGTTGATGCCAATCACTTCCCCATCCTCAGATACACAGATGTGGGTAAACACAGGCGTCGTTAATACTAATGCTAATAATACTGCTGTCGGGCAATTTGTATTTGAGTATTTTTACTGGCCACGTGAAATCTGTTCAGTAAAGAACTCACCAAATTGACGAGAGGTCCTCCAGAGTTCCCGTACTGTGGAGGAAAGTAAAGGATAAACACGCCTGTGCTGTAAACACGTGCTGTTTTCTGCCGTGTTCAAGTCTTACGTTGATGATGGCGTCCGTCTGGATGTAGTCCATGTCCGAGTCCGGCAGGCCCAGCTCCCGGCCGTCTCTCTGGGCTGTGCTGACGATGCCGGTGGTCACGGTGTTCTGGAGGGCGAAGGGGCTGCCGATAGCAACCACAAACTCCCCGGGCCTCAGGTCGGCGCTGTGGCCCAGGAACAGCACGGGCAGCTTTGTCTGCTGGTGAGGAAGGAACGGTCACGCGTGTGCAACGACTCCCTGCCCCTTGAAGGACGTGCACTCACCTGAGGGTTGACTTTGATGGTAGCAATGTCCGACTTCTTGTCTATGTCTTTGATGCTGGCCTCGTACACGTCGCCGTTGTGCATCTGAACCTGAAGGACAGTAGCGATCAATCACACATCAAGTATCAAGTCACGTTTTAATCAGGCCAAGTTAATGTCACTGCGCCTTTTGTCCTGTTTTGCTCACTTCCTGTGTCTTATTTTGAAAAAGAACTCTCCTCTTGTTTGTATTTCCCACCTGTGGGATTGTCAGCCCCGGCCTCATGAGCTCCAGCTGTGTCCCATCAGCCCCTGTGTATATCTAGTCTGAGTCTTCACGGGTCCTGGTTGCCGGTTTGTTGCGTCGTGTTCGTGCGTCACCATCGTCCACGTGCCAGCTGTTGTCAGGTTGTGTTTTGTTCTTGTCTTGAGAGCCTGTGTGTTTAGTCTAGATACTTTACTCTGTTAAAAGTTAACCCTTTGGTGTTTTCAGGTTTCCTGTTAGAGTGATTTTTTTTTTGAATATTGCATGAACATATTCTGAGCTCTTTCTTGTCACTTTTTGTGAAATAAACCTTTTTCTTGTTTAAACCTTGGCACCTGTGTTTGGGTTTGTTCTGTAAAGCAGGTGTCACAGAAACAACTTCCTGTTCATAGAAACAGGAAGTTGCTATGCTTGTTTTGAGATGCAACGAGGGCAGTTGGAACTCTTAAACTTAAAAAAAAAAAATCTGTATCACAACTTTGTTGTGGATGTGATGTGTCACTGTGACAATTTGTGTCAAAGCTTCACTGCTATAGCTTTGATTTTTAACGTGGCGTTCAAGTGCAGCCTGTTTGGGGCGCGGGCTTCACAGACTGTGGTGTCGGGCCGTTTTATTGGCAGGTCAGGGTTTACCCAGGCTAATTGGGAATTTACAAGCATGTGCTTTCACTTTCGCAGACAAGCCGCTCGGCTCTGCCAGAACACAGGTGCAAAACAACTCTGCAGATCAGGAGCACGTGAAGGAACGCAAGGTAGAAAGTTTTAGCTTGGCTGCCTGTATTTGATGTATGCATGACATGGCGTTTGTTGTCATCAGTATTTGCTGGCTTTACATAGCGGAGAAGTTTAGTAAATATCATATAAATAAGGATCGAAGTAGAGAAACTGGATGTTGTACCTTGAGTTTCTGTTGCCCGGACACTGGCGTCGTGCTGGAGACCACGTGGGCGTTGGTAACAATAAGTCCGTTGGCTGACATCACAAATCCAGATCCGCTAGACAGAGGGATGTTGCGACCAAACAGAGGATGCCTGGTGGGGGGGAGCATCGGTACGTTGAGCTGAACTGGAATCACCAGCTGGTTACGGCATCCCTTTCAAAACGCATTTTATGAGTTCGACCTGAGGAACAGCTCGATGTGGACGACGGCAGGAGCGATCTTCTCCACCACGTCCGCGATGAAGTTGAACTTGTAGCGAGGACTGGACGCAGATGAAGTTCCTGTACTAGCAAGAAGAATCAGACAGTTGAATAATCGGGCAGCGTGAGGGCTGACCTACTAACCGTGGTTTGACCCCAGGCGTCCCCACTGAGCCACTGGCTGTCCCACATTACTGTAAAGCTCTGGGTGATCATTAACTCTAGTATACTTTTGACTCTAGGTGTTGAAGGGCCGAGCGACGCAGATTTCTGCTCTGGAATCGACCAAAACTCTGAGAAACGGATCTATTTATTCTTTTTTTAAGGTCCTATTATTGTTCATGCAGCAGAACCAGAAACCAGAGGAGGTCAGTGGGTTTGCACTGGACAAAGCTTTGCTTGTCTCAGCCGTGTCTCCTTCCAGGCCACAGCTGACCATACTCGTACCTGCGCCGCCCTCGCACGCTCCTGGCTGGACCCGGGTGATGCCGGACAGGCCCTGCTGCAGGGCCTTCCTGCTGGACGTCCTCAGGTGGCAAACGTTCGCGTAGGTCTTCCCGTCGCTGCCGCACACCGCCTGGTTGGACTTGCACTGGCACAGTCCGCCGGAGAGGCGCTTGGCCGCCGGGTGCTTGCACTCCAGCCCGTCCCCGCACGGCGGCTCGTCCCTGCGGCCGCACGGCTCCCCCTCCCCGCGGGCGCACACCAGGCAGCAGCTGCAGCGGTCAGGAACGTAGCCGCTGGGGCAGCTGGGGCCCGGACAGGTAGTCACGTCGCATCGGGTTGGACACGTTGAGTTGGGCTCCAGGCCGCAGGACTGCCTGAGGAGAAGCAGCCCGGCTGTGCAGAGGAGCAGCAGCATTGTTGACCTGACGCTTGGAACTGGAGACAGCGGGAGATGTCTCACACAGATCTGACCATTGGATCCGCACCGATCACACTGCGTGTGCGTGTAGATGGAGGCAGGGACATTCAACAGTTGTCTCCTAAACACTGCAAGACAAGGACATTTGATCCAAACCTCGGGAATCTGAGCGGAGACATTTAGATCCCTGTGCGCAATTACGCGTCCGGGCGCGACGCGTCGGGTCCAGGTGCGGCTGGAGAGTCACCGCTGGAGTTGGAAAAAGATTTCCCCCGAGTTCTCTGTTCCCAGCTCAGTTTGAGGACATTTCCAGTCTGGCGGCACCAAGCCGGCGGGACAGAGGGAGGAGAGGAGGGGAGCAGCCTCCTCCTGGAGGCGTGGCGAGCAGGATTCAGCCCAGAGGATGGAGCTGTTGTTGTTGTCCTGCCTGACCTCTGCACCTCTCCATGATGCTCCACACTGGGCCAACTGGTCTGATGGATAACCCTTTCCACTCCAAACACACACACACACACACACACACACACTGGTGATGTTCTTCAGCTTTAATTTCAAGTTTTTCCTTCTTCAAGGTTTTACTTTCAAATATAAACAAACCTGACTTAACTCCCTGACTTAACCCCCCCCCCCCCCCCCCATCTCTTTCCAAAACAATGAAATCATTCATTCTTCGCTGTGGACTGAGGGACATGTTTTCATTCTTGTCCCCTTGTAAGGGCAATTTATGACAACCAGCCCCGCTCCACTCCAACGATCCTGCTTCTCCCTCTGAAGAGTTAGTGGTTAGACAGCGTCCTGTTGTTTATCCTTTACGCTCATGTTTAATAAATGGTTTCCTCGTGACTGGATTTGACCCTTCTTCAGAATACAAGTAATAACTTCTAATTAGATGATTCTATCAGATAGATTATGATCCCATGATACAAAAAAACTTCAAATTATTATTCAAACATTTTCCCTGAAAGTCACTAACTTTCCCATGCTCCCATGCTGTTTCCATTCCCAGTTTCACAGTTTTATTTGGGGCGGGGGTCCATACTAGGGTATGTTTACATTCTGTGATGTTGAGTCTTGGTGAGACGGGGCTGAGTGTGCACCCTGACTCAACAGTTAGCATGCCTGTGGCTAATTGTTTGGCTCTAACTTGTTTTACAGGGAGTCTGGATACTTAAAGGCATAAACCAGGGGGGGAGGGGTCACAGGCTTTAATGCTCCTGTTCAGACTTCACCCTCCACATCTGGTACAGCTGCCGCCACTGTGTCTTCTCCTGTGTCTTTGGTTGAGGAGGATCTCCGTGCCCTTGACCTTTTGACCCCAGCTCGTGCCTGTTAGCCTTCGTTCTCGTAATCCCTAAAAATCTTTGTTCCCGATATACAGCCCCTCTGTTGACCGCAGGGCTGAGGCGAGCTGAGGAATTAGGGCTCATGCTGGAAGCTGGCCCTGACCCAGATTGTGTGCATTGCTGGAGCAGAGTTTTACTCTCTCGGCTCACCACCCACCCCAGGGAGACGCCATGGCTGCTATCAGCGGGTGCGTGCGTGATCTGGGGCAGCTTGATTGAGTTGAACTGTTATTGTTGCTCCCTGGTGGAGGAATGTGCTCAGCTGAGGGTAATTCTAGTTCCACACTGTGCCCGGCCAACTGGGAAAGTGCCCAATGGGCCAGATGGCCAGCCCAGCCCGGTTTCCCAGTATCTGCTGAACCGAGCAGAGATGTGACTCAAGCCTTACTGACAGTTGTTGAACTAATGAAGGACAGAGGAAGACAAAGTTAACAGAGCTGAGAGTGGAAAGTGTGATTTTCCAAAATGACCTCACCTCGCAAAAATGTCTTCTCTCCCAGAGCCTTTAAGGTGTCTCTCAGAGGGAGGGAGGGGAATATACTGTAACAGCCCTCCCCTCTGACTCACACACACACACACACACACACCCGAGAGTAGAAGCTGTTTTTAATTCTCACCGTCCTCTGACAGAATGATGTCACGGAGGGGAAGCGGGCCGCGCGCTATTCACGTCCACGGCTCAGCTGCAGTTGAAGTTTATTTGGACAGACAAGAGGGACATTGACCGAGACATGTGTTTTTCACCCGCTCGTGAGTTTGTTTATTTGAAACAGTCACTTGTGGAGACACAGGGCTCCTTTGTTTGGCAGGATGAGCTTGTTTCTGAGGGCGACAGAGGGATGCAGTCATTATTTTCTTTTCCTGTGACTATATGTTTGTACATTATAAATATACCCATTAACTGCCGTCGGTATTTTAAAGTCCAACTACTTTAAATAAACTCCACATCCCCCTTTTTTGTCCTTCTCCAGAGCTCAGGGCGGATTCTGTGAATGCGTTAGACTTTCTTGTACTGTGGGACGCTGTTCAGATGGTTATCCGGTGAAATGTCGATCCTCCTCACATTCAGCTCCGCGGCGAATCCTCTCGCCCGCTGGTAGAAGAAGAGCGACAGCGCCCGGTCCGTGAGGAAATTGTGGTAGATGGTGGCGAGCTGCGTGCAAAGCCTCAGCTGAGCCCGCTTGTCGCCGAGGTCCATGGCTGCGGCCAGAGCCAGGTGGTAGTAGCCGGCAGCGTCGAACGGGTCCTACGGAGATGAGACCACCATATACGATTCTGTCCCCTGAAACATTTTTACATCTATTTTAATTTGAGTCCCTCACCTTCAGGTCATAGAACATGATGTCCCCCAGGGCCTGGTAGACCCTGACGTAGTACAGTGTCTCCTCATCAAACTGCAGCGGCGCCGGACAGTGGCTCAGAGCCTTCAGGTAGTAGTGCTCGGCCAGCTCGTACTGCTGCAGGCAGTGGAACAGAGCGGCCAGGCGGTGGTAGGCCACTCGCACGTTCAGGCGCTCACCTGCAAATCCAACACAGATGTGGAGGAGCAGAGTCATCCAGTCACATCCCATTACTTCGACATGTCAGCACGAGCTGTCACGGCTCCGACTGGATTCATCGCTCTTGTCTCTGGCTGCTGTAACTCCCTGACCCCAAGGGAATTCTGGTATGTTTATGGGTGTTCCGGGTGTTTCAGCGAATTCTGCCGGCAGGTCAGCAGTTCAGTGCCTGAGCCCTGACGTTCCCCTCGTAGAGGAGAACACCTTTGATTTTTGTGTGCCGCAGTACTTTCATACCCAGAGTGATGCTGAGGTCCAGCGCAGTCTGAGCGAATTCAACAGCGTCCCCATGCAGCTTCAGAGCGAGCATCACTTCAGTCAGTTTATTACACAGCCTCAGCCTGGTTCGGACGCTGCCGCTCCTCGCCGCCATCGGCAGAGCCTGGTCCTGCGGAATACACACAAACACACGGGATCATTTTGAATGATGCTGTGATTCTCAAAAAATCCCATTTGGCCGGCTGCTGGACGGAGAACAGACCCTGTAGAAGGCGATGGCCTTGTCCCTGCTGTGGCTGCTGTTGAAGAAAATGTCTCCTGCAGCTTCCAGAAGCCGGAGCATCAAAGTGGCATCTCCTGTTCTCAGGCCGACGTCCTGGGCTACCTGGCAATGAGATAAACTGGTGGAAACGCCACTTCCTCTCTAGCTTATGTTGGTTTTAAAACACCTGTCTGAGCATTAAACTAAATCCTCTCTGACGACATCAGCGGCTGTTCTTCAAACCTGAATGTAAAGATCCACCAGTTCGGTCTGGCCCAGCAGGTGGTAAATCCTCCCGGCCTCCAGCCAGCCGCTGGCCTCTTTCTCCCTGCAGCCCAGGTCAATGAAAATACCCAGACTGCCCTTGGTGTTGTCGAGAGCCGACTGGTACGCCCTGAGAAAACACACATATCACCACAGAAGGTGATTTCGCTGTGAAGGACTTCTCTGCCGTGCAGTGTTGCATCACACACACCTTTCAGTGCCCAGCGTGAGGTAGAGCCGGCTAATGGCCTCCAGTGCGTGTCCCTCCTGTTGTCTGTCCCCGGTGTGTCTCAGCAGCCGGACCTGGTGCTCGCTGTAGATGATGGACTGTCTCGTGTCGGGACTCTCGCTGCCACAGAGACGCAGCAGTTGTCCAGTTGCAGCGAGCTGACCTGAGAATATGAATATCCCTGACATAATCATCTGAATCAGAACGTCTGTGAGGGGCTGTGTGACTCACTCACTCACAGTCTAACAGGTTGGCATGGATTGCCAGCAGCAGAGCCCACTCGAAGCAGCCTTTCCCATAATGCATCTGCTGCTGCCTCAGGTAGAGGCGCCCGAGCTCCAACAGCACCGCGATGAAGTCCGTTACGCAACCGTGTCCGTCCAGGCCCGAGAAGAGCTGCACGGCCTCAACCAGGCGCCCCTGGGCGAGCCGCGTGGCTCCGGCCTTCAGGCACAGCAGCCCTTCGTCAGGATGAAGCACAATGAGGTCATCTCGCACAGCTGACGACCTTCAGATCAGCCAGACGCTCTTACCCAGGTTGGCCTGGGTCACGGCCCAGTTGGAGAGGTCCTCATACTCCTGGCAGATGTCAGCTGCAGCCTGGTAGCTCTCTGCCGCCCCCTGGAGGTCGCCCATGCATCGGAGCGCCACACCACGCATGTTGTAGACGACACCTTCACGTGCAATTAAAACACATGTTCTTAGTGTGAGTGCAGTTTTTTTTAGAACCTGAGTTTATGGTTAAACTGACCCTCCTGGGGCGTAGTGCAGTGCTCTGGCGTGGACGCCAGCACCGAGTCGAGGATTTCCAAAGCGACATCGGGCTGGCGGTTGTCAATGTGAAGCCACGCCAGCCAGATAAGGGCGCCGTTCCTCTCCGGCGCAGAGAGGGGGACGCTCTGTGAAGGCGGAGTGTTGTTTATAAGACCGTGCATGTGGCGGATCGCGCGCTCGACCATTTTGTGCTTGTGAAACAGCTGGCAGAGACAAATGGAGAGATGATGGTTTAAAGCGTGGCGTCGGCTCCCACCACCTCCCTCGGCTCTGACCAGAGACAGGGCTCTGTGCAAAAATGGAGCGGCGGCAGGTGGGAGGAGCGTTCCCTGCTCGGTGATCCCAGACATTCTGTTGAAATTATCCACGACCAGGCCCAAGCTGCTGAGACAGTCGCTGAGTTTGGCCGATGGCTGAAGCGAAGCTCTCCTGGCGGAACTGACACCGAGGCTGAGGAGGCCGAGGCCACTGTACAGCCTGGCCAAGGCCGCGTATCCACGACTGGCGGAGAACGTCCACGGTGGTCTCTGAGCTTCAGCAGAGAGGACGAGAAGTCTCTCAAGGTACGGGACAACCTGAGCCGCCCCGGCTCCGTCAGTCCAGTGGTACTTTGCCAGAAGATAACAGGCCCAGGCCTCCGCCGGCTCGTTGAGAGACAGAACAGCTTTCTTGAGGATGAATTTCAGGACAGAGTCGTCCTCTAAGCCGTCCAGGCACACGGGGCTCCCGAGCTGCAGGGCAGCGCGTCGCTCCATCACAGAGAAGAAGCTGTCAGTGTTTTTCTGTAACTGATAAACGGCCGCCAGGTTGGAGTAGATGCTTCCCAGCAGGTTCAGGTCCCTGAAGCCGTCCTGTGGCACGCCGAGGGCCTCCTCGTAGTAAACCCGGGCCTGGCTGAACTTTGACCTCCCCGCACAGAGCTTTCCTAACAGGAAGCACAAACGAGTCTGGGACCAAAACAGTCGCTTTTTCCTGGCCGCTTCCCGGGCAACGGCCAGAAAGGAAACCAGCTCTTCCTCGTCAGAGTGACCGGCGAAGGCGGTGGAGGCGAGGAGCTCCGAGCTCAGTCCGTACAGGGCGGCAAACTCCGCTTGGCAATCGTGCCCCTCCAGAAAAGAGAAGAGCTGGGCGAAGCTCTCGGTGTTGTTTCCCTCCACCGTTGGGTGGACGGTGAAACAGGGAGGGCAGGGGTGCTTTGGCCGAGCCACGGCTGAGTCCTCTGAGGACGCGTTCGCGGTCACAGTGACATCTGACGAGTCTTTTCCTTGATCCAGAATCCGCTGCGTGTTTCGAGTGTCAGCTCCACATGAGGAGGTGCCTGCAGGAGCAGAAATAATGAGGAGAGATACTGTGAATAAAATAAATTCAAATAAAGACATTGGTCTGATAGGGATACTTACATGGTGGGTTATTGTCAGAGGCTTGGCAAGAGAAAATATCTGAGAATGAAAAGCAAAAGTTAAAACAAGTGCATGAAATAGAAAAATGGAAAATCTGAAAAATTCCTTTTCCAGTCTTACCCAGTTTGTAATTCTGACCGGTGTCATTTTGGGATTTCTTCTTCAGTAAGGAAATGGACTCCTCTATGACTTTGTCCTCTTGCAGACTGAAGAGCACCCACTCCTCTTCCTCTGGAACCACATCTGCTGAGCTGGTT
The DNA here is from genome assembly GCA_016785235.1 of Pseudorhombus dupliciocellatus. Lineage (NCBI taxonomy): Eukaryota > Metazoa > Chordata > Actinopteri > Pleuronectiformes > Paralichthyidae > Pseudorhombus > Pseudorhombus dupliciocellatus. Next base: position 69,873 of record JAFBJW010000501.1, on the reverse strand, counting down.
TAAAAACATACAGTTGTTGTTAATCCATTATAAAATCATTATAAAATAGCAAAAACAATTCTAAACCCACTCATAGGTGTCAGTGAGGGGTTTCACCAGGCTCGTCCTGACCAGACCCACTTCCCCGGTCGCCTCCTTCCTTCCCGTGAACCAGTCGAAACAAGACACCAGGAGGCCCACGATGGCGATGCGGTCGCCTCGGGCCATGCTCAGCTCATCGGGGCCTTTGGCCTGGTACTCCCCTGTGGCCACACACGCTCCTCTGGCTGAAGGGAGGAGAGGGAACACGGTGATTTGATTTAATTCAGGTTCCCATCCTCAGCAGATTTGACTGCGCTCACCAAACTGCAGAGGGAAGTCACAGGCAGGCTTCACATTCCCAACTAGCATGCTCTCTGTACAGGATCTGAGAAACCATCTGTGAAGAGATGGGATCATGAGCCCAAACATTATTCCAGAAGGATATCAGGTCCGTCAGACTCTGACTCACTGATGGAACGGAGTAACCGGCTCCAGCTCGGGTCGGGGTGCGGTGCCCCGGGCTCCATCAGAGAGGCACAGAACCGTCCAGCCTGAGCCCAGGAAGGGCGGCTCAAAGAGAGCGACCTCTCCCTGCTGCAGCTGCAGGTCCCGTCCAGATGTGGAGCTGTCGAATATTTGTTTGGCACAGCAAATACCAAACAGTGAACCTGAGGACACAGTTGGTGTGTGAATTAGAAACGTTTTTCCTTCACTATTTAAATGTTGTAAAGCTATCGTTCAGAACACCTACCGTCTTGCATGAGAATGCCTCTGTAGATTAGCTGGAGAGTTTCCTCCGGAATGGAAACAGCAATGGTGGCGTCCTCCTCCAAAGAGCTGAGCCAGAACTCTTCATCTAACAACAAACTCTCCAGACAGTGACCAAGGAAACCTGCATGAGGAAGAATAAACAGAATAATGCTTTACAGTAATCATCATTTATACAACATCATGTATTACTTCTGTTATTCCAGGCATACCTGTTGTATAATAAGTGGTGAACTTCCATATCTCTTCAAATGTTTGGAATCTTACAAATATAGTATTCTCCTGACTATTGATGGAGATGACACGAGCTGACAGCTCCTGTGCACAGAGACAGAGACACGAGTGAGAACCTGAACATAACCATATTGTTAGGGTGTGTGTGTGTGTGTGTAGCTATACCATGAACAGAGCGTTGACCTCGGTGCTGTCAACCTGCAGAATGCGCAGTTTGCCTTGCAGCATTTCTCTTAACTCTTCATTAGCGGGAAGACGCTCAGGACCTCTGACCACATTGAGCTTCACAGGCAGAGCTGCACACGCAGAAGAGACGTTCAGGTACTCGTGCACCTGCACATGCATGAGCTGCACTAACCTGTACTATAAACCCATTCAGCAGGTTGAGTCAATAGTGACCGTGTGAGACTAGCTCAGATTAATGAGTGACTCCAGAGGACATCACAGGGTCAAGGTATAAACCACTTCAAATTCTATCACATGATTTCCACCTGAGGTCATTTATTGAACTTTAACTTGTTTTTAGGGGCACGTACCATATATATAATTGACTTATATCATTTCATTTTAGTTGTATGGTACTAAAACCAGAGTAACCTCTCAGTGTCTATCCCCACAGAACTGCTTTTTGAAAGTAAACTGGTGTGTCTGGTCGGTGCTGTCGTTACCAGTTGGGACGTTCTCTTCACATGTTGATGGCGTTTCCTTCAGACTTGCAGCATCTGTGAAGAGAAAGGACGCACTGTTAAAAACATGCACAGGACAGGACTCACCTAAACACACTCGTTTGTCTTCTACACACATTTTAAAATATGGCTGAATTAACTATAGAACTGTTATCCATAGCTTTGTTGCTAGGCAACGGCTGGTGGAGCGTCTCATTTCTGTGAATTCCAGATTTTTTTTTTAAGTAATCTAAATCTTTTACGTGTGTTTCTAGCTCTAAAGGAAAGCCTTAAACTGCATTAATGCATAAATGTATTTGAAAAGTTGCACCTTCAATGGACATTAGGCCTTTATGTGATAGTTAAATATATATTTGCCATTTTTGTCCTATAAGGGTCAAACAGACACAGTGTGTGAACTTAGAGGATCCCATGAGAATAAGGCCATAAGAACATGAACACAGGCAGCCTACCCAGTCCTCTGTGTGGGGTCGAGGTCGACATGATGTCTTCTGTCTTCCTCACGTCCGAGTGCAGAAAACTTTCTGCCGTCTTCTCCCCGTCTGTCTGTGTCCCATGCAGCCTAACGGACTGTGAGCTGTGACTCCTGTGTGAGACTCAGTGATGTCAAGTTGACCACAGTGACCGCCCTAGTGCTCCTTTTCAAAATAAGTGTCATGTTGTCCAATGAAATAGCTGTGGGTATGAGAGGTGTGATGATGATTCATTTACTGCTTTCTTGATTTTATCAACTTACCAATGTATTTAATTTTGAAATGTTGGTTTATTTATAGAGAACACATTTTATTGTGATGTATTATTTTGCTCTGGTGTCGCTCTGTTTTGACTTAGTGCAGTCAGCTTGACCTGATACTTGCACTTGAAGTATTTTTGTCCTAACTTGCATATTATATCTTCTGTAGATTGAAATAATTAGACAGACACAACACACTACCACTTTAAAATCCAAGTGCACAGTTGTCAGGTTAATAATCACTTGCTGAACAAATAAAGCCCCTCACTGGGTCAACAACTAGGGTGGGGGGTAGGTGGGCCCCAAGTCATTATTTTACATAAAGATTAATTACAGTTACCTACTTTATCTCCCTCACACACACACACACAGTGTCTCTGCTTCGTTGTGGGGGTTTGTGTCCCACCAGGAAAAGACTCAGCATTTCCTGTCCATCAGTCAGTTCCTCTCTCGACTCAGAGTTGTTTCAAACCTGGGGCAACGTGTCGACTCTGTCTTACCAGCAGCGAATGGAGGGAATTGCCAGTTTTATGGCGGCCCAGCATTTTAGTAATAAACACGCACGAGGTGTCTGAAAACTCACAGCGTCACGAAATACTTGCTCTCCTCATCACATTTTTTATTGCACCCAGTGGTTGTCAGATGACCATCCTTACATGCCCTCTCCTCTGTGGTATGTCGGTCACAGTTGTATCTAGAAACATAAACACAACTCATGTTGAGACGTGCACTAAATGTACTGTTCAGCGGGCATGATGGTGCTTTGTTGGTCTAAATTGCTCTTAGGTATGAATGGTTGTCCTTTTATCTTCATTTATCTGGTTCATTAATTGCCACATCAAAAAAAGTGAGAGCTGAAATTACGACCTTTGACCTTCTTAATGCTCGCCCACACACAGCCCCTTTTCCTGGATATTCCTGTTCGCTTTATAAACTATAGAGGGCGCTACTTAAAGAAGAGTCTCCATTACTCTGTTGTGGGGTTTTGTTATGACACTAAACAACAAAGGTCAACTTCCTTTCACTGATTCCAAAACAAAAGTCCAGCTGTATCTGGCCAACAGCTTGGCGCGACGATGCTTTTATTTTGAAGTCCAGCTCATCCGGCGTTGCTGGGGCTAACTCCGGCTAAGCTAACCACTGTCGTCCAGCATCACCCAAACATTAGCTCTCCGAGTTAGCTTCTGGCTAAACTCCCCTCAAACTCGCAGGATCTATGAGTCGCAAACGAAATTACAATTTCGCGGAAACGAGCGTGTCCCCTCAGCCCCACGGCGCCTTCATGGAACCTTCCGGGTCCGCGAGCCGAGCCGACGGCGATTTCCTGGAGCTGGAGCCCGACGAGGAGCTGCTGTTCTCGGTCAACGACATCACCGAGCACCTCGGCAGGAACATCACCTTGGTGCTGGAGACCGCGCTGTCCGAGATCCGGAAGATGGTCAGCATCCGGATACGAGTCCTGAAAATGGAGCTGCGCGAGAAAACGGAGGAGATCGACGTGTTAAAGGCGAGACTGGACACCGTCCAGAGGGACGGCAGGGACCACTTCCACAGCGGCCAGACCGCGGAGCCGTTCACCGAGTCCGGCCACAAGAAACCGGATCACGGCGCCGGGGCCAAGCACAACAACGGCGACCCCCGGAGAGGGAAAGGCGTCATGCCCGGGGTGAAGAAGGAGAACATAGACGCGATCTGTGACTATCTGATGAAAGACAAGAACTCCAGAGGCTGCACCGAGATGGACGGAGACCAGAGCAGCCAGGCCAGCGGCGACAGGGAGGCTCGACCGGAGCAGGACCCGCACTCCCTGAACCTGTGGGCCGACAGCGGGATGGCTGGCCCCGGGCACGGGGACTCCGAGTCCACCACAGATGACATATTCAGTATACTTCCCTCTGGCAGCAAACGGATGTATGACTACGAATGGATAACACCGATGGACTATTCCTCAGACCTGAAAGGTAAATACACTGAGGGACATGGTCTCAGGTCTCAGGTGGGGACACTTCTGGAGACATGTATGATGACAGACCAATGCACACAGACTTTCATGCAGCTATATATTTCTAAAACTCTCCTCTGCAGATTATTCAAGTTTAATTTTATCATATTTTCGCAGTCATGAAGGAGCCTGAGTGTGATAACACCCTCACGGGCGAGACGGATGGCGATGACGACAATGACGATGATGATGACGACGACGGTGAGACGTCCAGGAGGGAGGGGGCTGGACTGGACCAAGCCCAGGTTCCGCTTTCACACGTCCAGCCTTCTGATTTCACTGTCGACCCCCAGAGCTCCCCAGGGGAGGGAGGGAGTCCCCTGGAAGGCAGCACAGACAAGCCTGAGGCAGGTGGGTCAGAGGGGGTCAGAGGGGGTCAGAGTGCCCTCTGCTCCGTGGCAGCAGAGGCTGTGTGTGCTGTGTGATGGTGTGTTGCAATGGGTTCTTTGAATCATGGGTAAGATCAGATGCTCCGCTCTCTGATTTCAGGCCAACAGTTCACTAGTCACACCTACATCTGCTCTCTATGTGGAACCTTCTGCCCTGATTCTCTCTTCCTGGAGGAACATATTAAACTGATACACTCGGACTCGGCTGGAGCCCAGACTCTTCAGGCCCTGCAGTCCACCTCCTCCGCGGTCCCCACCATGGGGAGCAGCAGCGGCGACTCCATGAGGAGCGAACGAGGGCAGCACGAAGACGACGCCAGACCAGGAGCCGGGGTCGGCATCAGTCGGGGAGGAGGGCTCCTGAAAAAGGAGATAAAAATTGAGGGGGGTTACGAGTGTGGGGACTGCGGCCGCCATTTTAACTACCTTGGCAACCTGCGACAGCACCAGCGCATTCACACCGGGGAGAAGCCCTTCATGTGTCCGGAGTGCGGGGAGAGATTCCGCCACGCCGCCCGGTTAAAAAGCCACAGGCTGGTGCACAGTGGAGCCCAGAGCCCCTTCCCCTGCCCCCAGTGTGGCAAAGGATTCTCAGTGCTGTCTGGACTCAAAAGGCACCAACGCGTCCACACCGGCGAGAGCCCGTACGCCTGTCCTCAGTGCGGCCGCCGCTTTAAGGAGCTCGGGAACCTGTACACGCATCAGAGGATCCACAGCGGGGCCACGCCGTACTGTTGCCAGCAGTGTGGACGCAGCTTCCGCCACCTGGGCACGTACAAGAGCCACCGCTGCACCCCTGCAGAGTGAGCAGAGCTTGAGAGGACGCCGGGCCGGCTCTGTGTCTTCATCGCGTGGCTGTCTGATGTCACTGTGGGAGGTACTGGCATGTGGAACACGGAGGAACTGCTGCGAAGCCGCCCAGGCCTCTGTGTTCTGTCCTTGTTCATTCAAGGCATTTTACCTCAGTCCTCAAAGAATGCTGTCATTGAGCTTGAAGGTTTATTTTGGAACCAGCAGTTTCAGTTCTTCTTGTAGCAGCAAAGCTTTCAGTGGTCTCACACTGGGAAGCCCAACATGGAGGTCATGCCAATGACCGATAATCATCCACTTCTCTGGTCTGACATGATAACTGATCTCACTTTTTTTTTTTTAGATTTAAAAAGTAACACCCCCCTCTCCAGACCCTGCAGGGAGACTCAGAGAAGTGACTTCACAAAGTGTCATAACCAAACTTTGTGTCTTACCCCATCCAGCGTTAACTCTGATCTGGGTAAAATGCAGCAATGACAGCATTGGAAGAGATGTATGGCTCCATGTACTGGTTGGCACCTTGATCCATTTCGCCCCCCCCCACTGTGTGGAGCAGGGTGGGTCTCTTAGAGTAGGAGTGGGACAGCAGCGCCCACGTCTGGACCATTTGTGTAACTGCAACAAAAGATTCTCTTCTGGCTCATGTGGTACTGCTAGCCGTCGTTCATCATGATACTGTCTGGTGCTATGTGTAGAGCAGGAAGTTTATCATCATTTAAAAAAAAAAAGTATTATCTGATGTTACAGTCTATATATTGGGTATTTTATATGTTTGCTTGTATGACAACTAAGAATTAGTGTGAGGGGGAAGAAAACAAACATGAAGGAAATTGAATCCAAGTTACAAAAAAAAAACACTCTACTAAAATTGAGCTCTGTGGGGAAAACTAAAATATAAATAAATAACAAATTAAAAACAAAGTATTGAAACCTGTGGAAGCTAAAAGCCAACCGTTGACAATCTGCCTTCTTTTCTAAACCGTTGTCCTAAACTCATGGATGGAAATGTGAATTTTTTTTTTTTTTACCAAAACTAAATTAAAAAAAAAACAATAAAACAAATCATTATGTCTTCAGTGTGTGTGTTAATATTTGGTAATGTTTGTCTTTACGTGCCTGTAAATTCTAACAAAGCATCGGCTGATGTTTGTGCATCAGCAGATGCTTTGTGAACAATCACACCACTGCAGTTCTAGTTGGAGACTAGATCTGTAAACTGAGCACTGGAGCAGGAATGACAGAGCTGAAAATAGGTCAGAAGGAGAGAGAGAGAGAGACAATGAGAGAGAGGGAGAGAGACCCCCTCTGAGAGCCAGAACCTGGTTTTGATCAGCACATTCCATTAGTCAGTGCTCTTACAATTCATCCGTGTTCAGGAGCTGGTGGTCGTCTCTGTAAAAAGAAAACAAAAGCTCCCCCTCTCCTCCTCCTCTCACACAACCTACTGCTATATGATGACAGGCATTTTATCTTGTGGTCGAGTATTCATCGAGTACTCAACTGGTATACATATACATTCCTCCTGTACGGGAGCGGACTGTTAGTGTTTCCACAGTCAATAATAAACGTTCACACCGAGTCCCTGTCAGACCTTTTAATTCAAGATTTCTTCACATGACAACGTAAAAAACAATATACATTAGATGGTTCTTATATTTCACAGTCTATCAAAACAATATTTTCTTTCTGAATTGGAAATGGCACATTACGTAAATTAAGCAAATAAAGTAAGTTGTGCTTGGGTTTTTTTCATTTGTTTTTATCCCTTTGTTTTATGTTCTGGTCCCTTTAATCCACTTGGCACTGCTGCTTATGGTTTTGTAATCTGGAAATTCACAAACATTTCAGTTTCACCCCGGCCACGGTCTCACAGCTGGACACGACCCACAGACGCCTCTGCTGTTAATGAAGTGGGCTAATTAGGATAAAGGTGATGGAGGGCAATGCTAACTTCATGGCTAATTCCGGCTACCAGCTCCCACAGCATTCCTCGAGCATTGCAAACATCTGTTCTTCAACTTGTATTAAAGAAACAAAAAAGAAAAGTCAGAAAAAGGATAGGTGCAGTTAAACTGGACATCAGTGGGGGACAGACAGACATTCCTCTGAGTTTCACTCGGTTTATGGGGTCCACAAACTGTGTCGTTTATTCATTACAGGTGTTGGATTGACTTGAAACTTTGACAAGTACGGAGCAAAATATAAATACAAAAGGGCCACAAAGCTGGATTCAGCCGCTCACGGCGTCTTCAGCGCACTGATTCTTGAAATGATTATTTTTCCAGCGACGACATGTGACTGCAGAATGTCTGTTTTCTTGAAGGAGCATTTGCCTCGAGTTCCTTCCTTCCCTTGAGAGTAACATGTGTCTTAAGTGATATGGAAATTAGATTATCTGAGCCTGAGGACTTGGAATGAAGGAGACCTTGAAGTCGAGATTTGCTCTGAAATGAACGCACGTCTACAAACAGAACCCCCGGATATTTGGATATTATTTGACTTTACAAATGAAGATTGTTTGTTTTAGGATAATATGACATTGTCTGGTGTTAAAACCTCCAAGCAGTTTTTACCACAAAGACAGCACGTCGTGGTTTTCAGTGTGTCTTCATTTCCTCAGTTGATATTCAAGCATATCTGTATATGCTCAGAGTGGGCGGGTCCTCAGTCTGGGAGGGTCAAACACTGCCTTTTACCAGGTCCATTATTCCCTCCGGCCCACCTCTGGAAACGAGACCAATTATTTGAATGCCAGAGTCTCGCTTCTCTGTTTAAGGACAGGTCTTGACCCCTGCCGGGGGGGTAGGAGCTCCCTGTGGATCGTGAGCCCCTGAAATCCAGTGGTAGCAGTCAGTGATGTTCTTACTGCGCGACTGTAGAGAAGAGTGAGTACAATAGACGACGACCAGTGCCAGCATCACCAGTATTAGTATACAGATGGGCACTAGGAGCCCCACCAGGAGCCAGGTGTTGTCGTGTTTTTGCAGAGTTCCTCTGCTCGGTCCGGCCCCACTCGTGGTCGGCTGGGGAGAGGTAAGCTCTGTGAGAACAGTCGGATCGTCATTTCTCTGCTCCTCCAGCTCCTCAGGGAACATTTCTCCCTCGGTGCGGTGGCTAGAATCCGTAGTCATGTCGTGGTTTGTGACTAAATCCTCTGGATTTCCTGGTTTATGGCTGGGGGTCGCGAGGCGGGACCACCAGTTCCAAGCCCCCTCAGAGACTGTAGAGCCGGAAAGGAAGGGAGGAGCTGTGGTGGCCTCCTTGTCATCTTCATACGAGTCTGGTTCAGTGCTGGTTTCCGGTGGGGCTGTGGTGGAGATGGTGTTGGGAATAACTTCCAGGTCAGGCTGAGGTTTCAGCCCCCACTCGAACCAGTCATCTCCATTAAACTGTGTGTCTCCCTCGTCGTCCTCATTCCCCGGTGTCAAAGAGTCCCCTGCAGAATAAAGGGGCAGGTCCTCCTGAGGAGCGCTGGTGACCCAAATGACATCAGATTTAGAAACTCTGGGTGGATCAGTCAGCCAGTTCAGGGCCTGCTCATCCTCTGGGGGCCAGTTAGTGTGCGGGGTCCAGTCATAGTCAATAAGGGGCCATTCAGGCCCAGGTTGGTGGGTGGCCCAAGGAAAAGGAGAGGTAAAGGACGAATGGTCATCTCCTTCTCCCTTCTTCCGGCACGACTTGTTGTCAGGCATGAGTTCATAACCTTCCTCACAGTAGCACTGGAATCCACCCTCATCATTCACACACATCTGCTGACAGATCCCAGCGATCTGGCACTCATCGTCGTCCTGGCATCGCTTCGGGTCCTCGGGCACAGGGGAGAACCCCAGGTGGCAGTGGCAGATATGAGAGCCGTGAGTGTTCTCACAAGCATGTTCGCATGGGTCGTTCATGCACTCATCCACATCCTCACACCCACCCTCTTCGTCTGGTTCGTAACCGTGCCGGCATCGGCACTCAAAGGTCCCCGGAGCGTTCTCACAGATTTGCTCACAGGGACTCTGGAGGCACTCGTCCACATCCAGGCAGCTGCGTTCGTCCGGCCCGAGCATGTATCCTTCAGGGCAGGCACAGCGGTACCCGTCTGACAGGGGCAGGCACTCGTACTCACAGGGGGCCCCTTGACACACAACCAACATCTCGCAGCTATGCTCATCTTCCCCGAGTTCATACCCATCAGCGCACTCGCAGAAGTAGTGCTCGGCAGTCGGCCGGCAGTAATGCTCACACCCTCCATTGTCCGGATCGCACCACTTGTCTGGAAGCGGATCAGAGCAAAGCGGGGAGTCTCTTGACCACCCAACAGAGCCGTCGTCCTTCTGCACGCACAAAACCGTCTGCTCCTCCTTGGTGCCGATGGGGCATGGCACAATAGCGACAGATCCTAAGGGTATGTGTGTGAGCACTGTGCTCAGGAGGTCAAACGGTGTCGTGTAAAGGGTGTTGCCTCCACCTTCGCCCCATAAGGCTGGACACATTCCTTTGAAGCCATAATGACAAAGATACCCATCTGCAGGGACTGAGCAGGGGCCGTCCTGCCATTTGAAATTCTCATCCTTCTCCAGAATGCTGTAGCCCATGAGCCCGCAGCGTGACACCAGACACGAAGCGGGGGCGTCCTCATTCTGCCAGTTGGTGTACTCCGTGTCCTGGTCACCGGTGGTCCACGAGAAGCCCCGCAGGGGGCGAGTAGCGGAGCACCGGCGAGGCTGGCGCTGCAGGCCTATCCATACCTGGATCTTGGTGCGTGGGTGGCGCAAGTCCAGAGCTGAGAAAAGAACTACAATAGTGGAGGCGTCTTCCTTGCGTTTGATGGTGGCGAGATTGCCTCCCCTCTCCTTGCAGGACCTCCATGACTCCAAGAAGGTTTTTCTTTGGAAATAGACCACAAAGCATCCATCGGCATTGCACAGCGCGTCCCTCTCCCTCAGGTCCTGGCCGAGGACTGAAGACACTCCACAAAGCAAAGCCAGCACGGAGGTGAAGAGAAGAACAGGACCGGTGCTAACTGGGCAGCCCATTCTCTTTTCTTTCTCTCTCTGACCTCTCACTCTAACTTTCTGCACACGTTATACTGTCCGACTGTGGTTTCCTCTGTCACCCTGTCTCGTTGAGTTGCCCTCCCTTCATTTGAACTCACATTGTTTTACTCTGCCGGCGCTCTGCACTCAGTCCCGTTAAAAGAGATCTGAGCTGGAGCCGTGCGCGTGCAGCTCGCCCCAACGTTTCAGAGCAGAGAGGGAGGGGAGAAATGGTAAGAAGCTCGCATGAAGGAGGGGAGAAAGGGAGGGAGTGGAGGAAAAGATGTGTATGTTTTTCAGAAGAGGTGGTGGCCCGGGGTTGGGGGGGGTACGTGTGTGTGTACGTGTGGGTCCGAATGGGGGGAGGTGCAGCAAACTATGCTTTTCTCTCTCTCGCTGTCATATGGTTTTCATAAGAGCTGTTCATGGACATAGTTTGCTGCTATTTATCTGCACGGACATGGACGCACTTCCTCAGATGCGTGGAAACGTGTGTAAACCCGGTTAATGGCCATGTTCTGGATCGGCTGCTGTTTTGAAAAAGGGGTGCACATCTGTGCACAGGTTCAGATCAGAAAACTGTGAGAGCAAGTTCAAGAAATTCCACTTGAGCATCTGGATGTGCTGTGTCATGCCCCACAGCAGACCGGACCGTTCAAACGTCTCAAGCCTGAGTCCAGATTTAGTTCAGGCTGCCTCCCAGTGCCTCGTTGTTGCAGTCAGATATGTTTTGAATTCATCTGATATGTAGATTAAACATCACTCCAATGAAAGGAGCCCTGCCCATGCATTTCGTTCCATGCTGTAATATTTTTCACCTGAGCTTGGACTTTATGGACAAACTTTGTCATGTGGAAACACATGTAACTCCACAGAAATAATGTAAAAGACAAAACTTGCCAGACAGTAAACAAAGGGTCTGCATCTGAATCGACTTTGCTCTCCTCCATGCACGTGTCTCTCAGACTGGGATGGAGGGAAAGTTGTCGAGGTTGCCAATGTGGAGGAAGAGGGCCTCTGGGTTTGCTATGAAAACAAAGCCAGGCCGGTGAAATGGAGACCTGTGTTCCTGGAGGGAGGACGTAGACGGGTGAGAGGGTCTGGATATGTGTGTCTGGGGTTGAGGAATGGGGATGTTGAGTCGGCCGGGGCGGTAGCAGGAGTTCTGTGAGTCTGCAGTAAATCCAGCCGTCTGTGGAACGTGTGACAGTCCCCACCACTCACCCCACCAGCAAACCAGGCTAACACCTTTCCCATCAGAAAAGAGTTTGAGGGAAAGAAGAAAGTTTTAGATTCCAAACAGGACCCTGTGTGATTTCTTACAGAGATCTATACGTATGTGCCACTATTGTGTAGCAAAATGAACATTGTTTATTCCGTACGTAATACGCAGCATCTGACAGGGATTTGCAGAGCTGCTCTGGATTCAGAGGTCTGGTTGTTATTTCACTTGATTCCTCCCCCATCTCTCTGGCCAGGAAATGGTCTTTTTTTTAAAATAATGTTGAAACTCCAGGGCATCCTCGTAGTTTTCCACCACAAAGCACCTCACTGACACGAGCAGCCGAGAGCAGACAATCTATCACCTGATAGGAAGTGTCAGGGGAGGGAATGCGAAACGTTATGCTCTAGAAAGAGGAGGCGCATAACATGCAGAAAATAAAAAGCAAATACATAAAAAGAAATCGACCCAAAGTCGATGAATAAGCATAATTTATCCTGGAATCTTTAAACAACAGAGCAGAGGGTGTTTAAATCTAAATTGCCGCATCAAAGCAGTTGTGCCTGCTGTCGAACGTTCTTTGAACTCCAGAGATCCTCCACAGTGTCTCTGGAGGAGGTGAATGTGCGTCCAAGTGAGAGCTCGCTGAGTTTCTGCAGAGTGTCTCCGCCCGGCCCCCACAGCAGCCCCGCGTGATGAGAGATTACAAATAAACATTGAGGACTCTGGCGACAATGTTTGTGCTGACGAGCAATAGGTCAAAAGTTGCTTGGAAAAATGTGGACTTAATTGTCCAACACGCTGTCCACCTTCAATAAACTCCTGCGCCCAAACGATGTCATTCAGGCAAGGACAGCACAAACACACTTTTTTAAATTTTGCATTCCAAGTGTCCATAGAGAGTAACGGGTCTCTAAAATTATTATTTTTTGTTTTCCTTGCACCCCCCCCCCCCCCCCCCCCCCCATTATTTTTTGTTTTCCTTGCACCCCCCCCCCCCCCACTGCACCTCCTGCTGCCAAAGTAAGAGCAAAGTTTGATCTGGGGAGGACAACAAAGACATTTTATCTGTGCACTGTCAAACAACACCTAGCCCTTTATCACTGCAGCCAAGCCGTTAAATGCTGGGACACCACGAGCCGCGGCTGGAGCTCTTCTCTTCTCGAGGCTTTATCACGTTTCAGATACGGGATCACGTGGACGTTTTGTACACCCCTGTGTCCCACGAACCCTACAGGACACTGGCGATATATTTCAGAATATCTATCGGCCAGAAGCTTTGTATTAGGAATGATACGTGTGCTCCTTTCCTTCTGAAACTAAATCAAAATCCTCCATCTCTGGTTCGACCTCATCTCCTGCATCACATTTTTTCCTAAACATTCCACATTTATGGCCTGTTGTTCCATCGGCCCCTCCAGGACGTCTGGACCGGCCCGTTTATCCTCCATGAACGCGATCTGATCGTCCGAATTACAGGTGGGTCGTTGCCCTGTAGGCAGCGATCTCCACAGAATGTCACGGTTTCCCTTCTCCTCCCACCCCCCACGGGGCTGTGGATACAAACTGTTCCCACTCAGCTGGAGCATAAGTACTTGTTTATGGAGCCTAGGAAATCAAGGCATGGACAAGAGGAGCTGTTGTACCCAAAAGTGGCTTTGGGAGCAAGTGGGGTCAGCTCCTGAGGGGATGGAGAGGACCCCCCCCCCCGCCCTTCTCTCTCTTTGTCATCCTCACAATCCCACAAACTTGCCTCCTTGTTTCCATTCCAGCAGGATGGGAAACACATCTGAGAAACTGTGGGAGTGCAGTCTGTCATCTTCTCCCTCCCTCCGCATTTCACCAGCATTAAATATCGTTAGGGACTTTGACTCACTGGGTCCCACGTGTCCCGGCCTCACAGCGTATCGGAGACACCGAGGAGTGGCGAACTACAAGGACTTAAATCAAATTCAGCTTTTACCCATTTAAGGCTGCGGCGGAATGAGCACGAAGAGACGCCAGCTCCACGGATTGGCGTCCGATCGGATCCCATTGGCTGTCACTGCTGACTGGGTTTGGAAAGCTTAGCGGGAAAAACAATATCTCTTGCATGTGATTTATTTCTGACGGTACATCTGACGGCATCTGCAAGTTCGTCCAGGCCTCCCATTGGTTACTGTTCAATGACTGAATGACAAAACGATTCACTGTGTTGACATGACGGTCCCTAAAACATGGCGGCCTTGAGGGTAAATGAGACAAATACCAAATATAGACCATGGCACTGGACGCTGTGTCCTTCCAAATCAGTCCCTCATTAACCCAATAACAACCCCCCCACCCTGCTCTGCCTGACCCGTCTCCTTATGGTCCAACCCCCCAACTTCCTGTTGTGTTTTAGGGGGAAAGCTCAGTCGGAGCGTGAGAATGTTTTCACTGCAGGCTGTCGTGACCCAGTGGTATTTGAAGCAACATACACACATCGAGTATTTCAGTTTTAAACCTCGCCCCGAGGCACCGGTACCAGGCCTGGGACTCATCAGGGTCGTCAGGATTGTTCACATATCATGAATATCTCATGGAGTCTGTCTGTTCTGACCAAAGAGACAATGCAAGCGTGACTCATTTAGCAAAGTGGACTCCATATATGGTCATGTTTTCCATTTTGCAACCCAGTGGTAACTCCCCAAATTAGGTTTTAAGAGGCAGACAAGAGAAACAATATGAGTATGAATATGCATAAAAGCAGCCACCATCGTTGCAGCTTCTCTTCTCTTCCACAGCTGCCAGTCATCATGTTGTTGTGGAACAATGCCCCCCCAGAAACAAAACATCAAAAAGCCAGTTGAAGGAGTTGGGGTTCCAAAGCAGAGCCCATTGTAAAGGGGGGACGTAATAGCTGCACCTCCCTTGGGTTTTTGCTTGATAAACATCTCCCAGAGTTCTCCCACAGTCAGACTGGCTCGTGTCCAACAGTCCCCGCACGGAGTTCAGTCCAGCTACTTCAAAATGACGAGACAAGACTCGGGACTTCATGTAGAGATTCTCCTTAGTGAATTGAACGGGGGGGGACACAGGCGTGGCGCTGCCACAGCTCAGTAAACTGCTCACATCACTGCTGTGTCTGGGGCAGCAGCACTGGAGTGGTTTCAATAAAACTTAAGACTTCTGCTCCCTAAATTATTTCCGGTACTGAGTTCACAGATCACATATTCAACAGTGTTAGTTTAATCTGGTGAAGTCACGACAGGAGTGACCGTACGGCTGCTGCGTGCGTGGGGAGCGTACACGTGGGGAGAGGGCACCTCAGAGGTAACCTCTCAAATTATACAACTATGCTTCTTCTTTAGCGGAATGCAAGAAGTGGAACTGAAACGGACAGGAGTTTAAAGGCTATATCAACACTTTAAAAACCAAACCAGATGCCATGTGTATACAGGAAACATGGCTCAAACCAGCTTTGGGGTTGATTATAAAGGGATATTCCAGGAAATAGTAGAGGGTGGGCGATATTTATCAAACAAGGAGCAAAGTACAGACAATTTGGGATGAGAGGGTGGGAGAGTGCAAAGGGAGGGTATTATGCTTGGGTAAAAATGGAAAAGGGAATCAGAGTACCCAACAAAAGATGCAGTGCCTCGTCCTCTAACGCCCACGTGGCTGTTTCCGTAGATTCAATAACAAGATGAAGGAAGAGGAGATTGAAAGAACAACACAGAAAAGACATGAGGATGGAAATATAGGTTTTACTTTGGTCATTCAAGATTTAAATTCAAAGGAAAGAACTCATTTGTAGTTTAGATGTTAGGCAATTTTAATGGCAGTGCTATTGTTTAAATTCATGCCATTATTGAAACTATAATATACAGAAAAGACGTGAGGTTTGCGTGACCCCGGCTCACAGGGGCGTAGAGGGGAACGAAAGCAGATGTGCAAACTTAACAAGCTTTTATAATTGAACATAAGTGCAGATGCAGCACGAAGGATTAGCAACCGCATTGGAATGAGGGAAACCACGGCTGTCATCTATATGAAAGACAGACCAAAGAGGGAGGAATGAAAGCAACGAGAAAGAAAACGCCAGAGAGCAAACGCTCACACTGAAAACTGAGGTTAGGACACACAGGCTTAAACAAAACAATGCACTTAATAGGAAAATAAACAACGGGGCCGTGTGAATGTGGGGAAGAAGAATCTGAGACGAAGAGGAGCAACTGGAGAAAATGTTGGGTGGGAGTTCTTCTCTTTGGGAAGTGAGGTCATTATGTGAGGGTTAAAAACCGGATAAATCAAGATAAGTTATTTATTTACCTTCCCCTCTAACCTACAAGAAAGTATATACATATATAGAGAGAGGAATAAGAAGAAGAAGAAGAGGAACTATTGTTAGTTGTAGTAACCCACACTCTGCTGTAGGTGGCGGTAATGCGCATTAAGGCACATTAAAAAGCAACCCGGAATCAAACACGAAGAAGAAGATCGCACCGGAAGTGCTATTGTTTAACCGGAAACACTTGTTCCAACTCCAGAGATTTTCGTTTCCGCACCAAAACAAACTTCACGTCGAGTGAATAAAAGACTCGAGAGACACAGCGACCGAAGCAGCCGGAGCTCGAGGGACCCGCTGTCTGTCTCCGCGTCCTCTGTTCAATCAGCTCGGCCGAGATGAAGCCGCCTCCTCGCACCCGAAATAAACCGGGTTGCGTATCTGGCTCGACGCCGGACAGTTCCGATAAACTGTCCCACAACTGGAAGCGGTCGGAGCGGAGGAAGCTCCTGAAGGCCCTGACCAACCTCGCCCAGACGACTGGGGGACTCGTAGACATCGACTACGCCGTCCTGAAGGAACAGGTGTCCACTCGGTCCATCCCACAGGTGCGTGCTGCTTTCCCATGTCCCAGCCTGTCCCTAAACCCTGTGTTTGTTTACAAGTTTACAACTTGGTAAATTAAGGTATGAAATCCTTCTGCAGTTCACAGTATATAAGATGTTGTCCTTCTCTTCTTCAGATCCAGTTTTATGTTGAAGGTCTCAAGGACAGAGTGATCTCCTACGTCTGCTCCTGCCTGGATAAGAAGGACCAGCTCAAGAAGCCCATCGAGGTGTGGACACACCTGGCTTCGGCTGTGACTGGGAACCATAAAGACACCATCTGCCAGGCTTTCTCTCAGGTGTGGCCAGAGTCCTGTGTGACAGGTTGGTTTAACTTGGACCCAGAGCGTTTGCTTCATTCCACTTCCTTTGCTCTCTGTGTGTTTTTCAGATGCTGAAAGTGGCATCCACCGAACCTTGTAATCTGATGAACGGGGTCCCTGCTCAGGTCCGCAAACTGGGAGACAAAGTTGCAGACAGGCACATGAACCGCACAACCCCTCAGCTTTCGTCGCCAGGCCAAGGTATTGCCCTCCACTTTAATGTCATTTCCAACGGATCTAAGAGACACTCCAGGACCACGCATACAGTCTCTGAAATGTTACTGGATTAAAATGACATCTTGCCCTCTCAGGTGAGCGGCCGGGCAACGCAGCCCCTCCTTATGTGATAATCAAGACGCCAGCACCAACCAACAAAATCCCTCCACCCCAGCAACAGCCTCCAAACTCAGCTGCAAACTCCCCTGCTGCCACCTGCTCCTCTCCAGCTGCTGTCCCGTCCTTCCCCCGTGGTAAAGCAAAGTTACCCGCGCCTCCTCCTACCCCACAGCTTGCGTCCCACTCTGTCATCCCAGTCAAAACCAGATCGAACTCTACTGCGAAGAGGAAGACTGTGGGCAGCAGTGTAAAGCGGCAGACGTCCACTTCTTCCAGTCCCGGCGTGGCCCTGGCTTCGTCTGCCACCAGTCTGACCCCACTCCGCAGTGCTGCTCCATCCTCTGCTCAGTCTTCTGCTTCAGCCACCTCCAACCACTCAGTGGGCCCAGCCTCCGCTCCTACTGCTGCGTCTCCCCCCAGGTCTGGGTGCACAAAGAAATCTGCCCCTACGCTCAGTCCCAGAACCAGAAGCGTCAACTCAAGTGTGGATTTTGAGAAGCTCTATCTCTACATCAGCTCCATCAACCAGCCGGAGGATCAGTGCTCTCTCTCCGCCATGGGTGAGTTGGAGATTCATTGTTTAGTATCATTTCATGGTAGCATGTCTGTATGTTTCTATGTTTGATAGAGACTACAAATATTGCTCCTCTCACACTCACTTGGGAGGAGTGTATGAACTGATAGCGTCGCCCTTTGTCCTCCAGAGAGCGCCATCATCTTGGACCTGTTGATGTCTCTTCCCAAGGAGCTTTCCCTGCTGCACTGCACCAAACTGAAGAAACATCTGCTCCAGGTACGAGTTCTTACACAATTAAAAGGTTTGCATTGAGTCTTTGGAATAAGGTTTTGCCAACAAGAATACATCAAGTTTTTGTTGTTTTCAGACCACCTTGTTTAACTCAGATTGTTGGGGTAAGGGTAGAATAGACCATCAAATGGTTGGGAGTACTTTCACATGTTCCATAGCACTGCCTGGCCTCTAGGGGTCAGGGCACCCTCACTGACGAGTTGTTATTGTACGTGCCAACAGAAACTGAATTTGAATCATTTCTATTTGAATTGAAATGGCTCAACTTGAAGTGCAGATACACAGGGTCTCCTCTTCGGCCAATCAGCACCGACGCTTTTGAGCACGTAACATAGTGGTCATTTATTGCCACCCGCCATGAAACGGAGCAGGAAGTGCTTGACGGTGGATGAGCCTGGGACGAACACGGTAATGGCAGTTTAGCATATAATTTACCGATCTTTGGTTTGACTGTTGTCACTGTTTATAGCTAGTTTGTAGAATTGTTTGTTTTGCGTATATATAGTTTTTTTAATGCAATTATTGAAGTTTAGCTATTTTAATTTAAATACATGATTCAAATTCATTTCCTGGTGGCACATATCTCTGCCCATGAGGGGTCAGTAACGGATTATTTTTCATCAACATGGAAAATTAATAATAACAAACTATTGCGTATTTTTTATAAATGAAATTTTAAAGTGAACATCCTCCTGTTTCAGGTGCACCAAAGCCTGTCCTCCCCTGCCAGCTCTGAGGCTGGTAGAGATGTTTTTAAAGACCTGAAGGATAGCCTCTTTGGTCAGGCAGATGGTGAAGACACGTCAGGTCAGCAGGACGCTGCTCAGACCTCTGAGAGCAGCCGAGTCAAAGATGGCGAGAAGACAGATGCAGCTGACAGCCAATCATCAGGAACCAGTAACCCATCTACCCAACCAGGACAGGAACAAGGCACGGGACTCCCCCTCCTCAATCCCTTTTTGGTACCACTGCATCTTTTGATGCGTAAGTAGGTGGCATTCAGAATATAAAACAAATGTTTTTCAGGATGCATTCATCATGTTTGTTCTATAGTTCAGATTTACTCATCTCACACAGTGATGTTAAACTATTCTTTGGGCTGACTGTTTACATCTTTGTCCATTTCAGACTTGTTTTATTTTTTTTGGTTTTGTTGATCACAGACTGTTAATGATACCAAACCACAGCATGTTGCTACACATGCCATCATTAACACCTCTGTTTCTGGATCTGTAGCTTCCAAAGACTCATGTAAATAAATAATTCCATTGACGTTATGAGCCAAGTCACGTGCCTCTTAGAAGTGTTTGCATCTTGTTCCAGATAAACCAGTTGACAGTGTGGGTCCATCGAGAAAAGCCCCAGGCAGACAGAAGCAGCAAGTTGTCTTTATTTCTGTTGCTATAGCTTAACCAAGTCAGCATTCATGATACAGAGACATACTGGGAAGCTTCAACACTTAGTACTGGAACAAACAACAGTGAGGCAGAGGACGGAAACAAAGTCAGAAAAACTGAAACGTATCAGGGGAAGAAAAAAAAGTGTTTATGGCACTCATTTTAAATGTACACTCTTAATAATATTGCTTTTAAAACTCCACCTGTCATTGTTGTTATAACATATTCTATGTTGACGGCATTTAAATATCAAATATATTCCTTTACTGATGTATTTACGTTATTGCTAACATTGCACATACCTAACATTAAAGATATATTACTTTGATAATAGCTTTGTTCAAAAGTACAAATTTCACAGGAAATAACAGTCCACGTTTGGCAGGATATACTAGGGGCGGAGTCAGCTTCAGGACATGCACAGGGATTTGATAAGAGGGTCGGCAGGGGGGCGGGGCTGGAGGAGCTGTCACTCACGCAGCCTGTCACACATGCATTCTTCACGGATATTTTAGACGTCGGGTGCAATCCTTTATTCATATTTAGTTCTCGTTAAAGCTAGACTACAATACTCCGGTCCATAAATAGGAGCTTTACATGCCGACAGGTACAATTTGCTGAGTCCGCCATCAACCAATCAGCAGTGATTCAGTACCCTCCAGTGTTCAAATTAAAATAGCAGAGTCTGACAGACAGGTACAGTAGTCATAGTACACACACGCACACAAACACACAGAGTTATAGTAGGTGGGAGACACAGAGTAGATGAATTACACACGACTACATATGTATATGTATTTTCACATTCAGCTAATGATAACGCTAATTCCCCAGTTTGCTAGAGAGCCACCGCACTCCTCAAAGATTTTCAGTCATCTTAGAAAAAGTAGAGCGGGTCGTCCTCTAACCAGAATGTCGGCGGTTTGATCCCAGTCTCCCCGTGCCTGGGCGAGATACGGAACCCTCTGTGTGCGAGGGTTAGAGCTGCACATGGATGAACTGTGTGAATGTGTGATTGGAAAAAAAACAACTGTACTGTAAAGCGTGGGAGTGGTCACCAAGACCGTGTAACCATAGGAGCGTTTTAACGTCACAGAAACAGGAAGTGGATCAGTGTGTTCTTACAAGGCTACGACATCTGGATTTAATGTCTTGTGCAAATTATCCAGATCTTTGTGGAAATCTTTAGAATTATTGTTCATTTTTGCAGCCGGTAATTTGCTTGAATCTCTCAGTGCCATGGTGTCAGCTGCGACTCACACACCGTTTTTATGGGGAAGTTATGCAATGTGTTTCTCCGACTGTCCTCTCATCTTTCCATCACAGCACAGCCACTCCCTCTGCTCCATCCATCTCAACCCCCCCCCTCCTCCCCGCCCTCCTTTTCAGTTTCTTTCTCCTTGCTTTGTCTCCTTACCCTTTCCCTTCTATTTTTCCATCCATCCATTCTGTCCTGTTAGCTGGCAGGCCAGAGGCTGAGCCAGCACTCTGTCACATTATCGCGGTGCTGAGTGAATTACTGCGTCTCCATTAGACGATGCGAGAAGGCAGGAGTATGGAGTGAGATGGGAGAAGGGACGTTGCATGTGGGGGGGAGGGGATAGTGATGCAGCTGAGAGACGAGGAGTGAAGAAATCAGAGGGATGAAGAAAAGTTTAATACTGCAATAAGAAATATATGAGGGAGAGGGCACCTAAAGAAGAGGAGGGCATATGGCACAAGACTAGGAGACGGGATGAAAGGATGACAGTAGGAAAGACAGGAGGGTGGGTGGAGGTTTGTTCGTGATGAACATGAAGGACACAAGTGGAGAGGAACATTAAAGAGGTGGAGGAAGGAGAAGGCAGAAACCAGGGCCTAACAACAGGGTGGTGACACAGAGAGAAAGACAGACAAGAAATGGAGCGGTTTGTGAGATTTCAGACTGGAATTAATGGAGGAAAAAGAGATTGCATCTAATTCTCAGCTCCCACTGGGTCGCAGCCAACATTTCAGACTGCGCTCATACAATTACAGTTGAAAATCAATGTGGTGATTGCTGATAGATCTTTTTTTTTTGTTTGTGTTTAGTTGTATCGCTAAAAATAGATGGATGCGGTCTGCTGCTTAAATAATCAAGTCACTCGCCTCTTTTATTTTGAAACTGTATCCCATCCTGGGGCATTTCCAGTTCCTCTCCTCACCCCTTTGTGTCCTATTTCTGTCAGTCTTTGCTGATGACAGTGACTGGTGTGGGAGATATGGCACGACTGATCGAGACAAGGCAAAGGAGTGCAACACATTTTAACAACAGGTTCCCTTTCCTAATGTCCTGTGGTTTCGGCAGCTATCGCTTGTGACTGCATCGGCAGCAGAAACAGACTAGGCAACGTTTGGAGAGGTTGATGTTTCTATTCAGGATATTCTTTCGACCCGGAGGCAACCCAGGTCAGAGTTACACAGTTAAAACGATTATCATGACGATAAGTGAAATTTAACCAGCAGTTAAGTTATGTTGTGGGCCTTGTGAGATGTTGATGTCCGTTTAATACTGGGAGGCACACACATGCACACACACACACACACACACACACATAGCTGTTTGCAAAGCCATCCTCGTTAGGACAGTGCATCGCCTTCCATTCACTGTGGACAGCCTCACCAACCACACACACACACACACACACACACTCTCTCATACGAGGTAATGACATATCTTTGACATTTACATTTGTACCGCCATGCAGATGACAAGTGCCCTCATAATCAGAATTTCCATTTAAGCACGCAAACTCAGAAAAAAACCCAACACATATATAAATAGTATAAATAATATATAAGGTCTTCAACGCAACAGAATACAATAAAATTAGAATGAAATTAGATTTCACTGAGGGGCTACGGGAGAAATCGGCCATGACCTGGTTTACAGCTTCCCCCCTTCCTGTCATTCTCTCCTCTCTCTGCTGAGGCTCTCAGAGGTCAGTGCAGCGCTCCTGCTTGCTGTAGTGGTCAAACTGGCTCTTCCAGTGCATCATGTAGGAGGACCAGCGGTGAAACTCCAATTTCCACTGACGCTCGGCCTCGTCGATGTTGTCTAGGAGAAGAAACAGAGAGTCCCAGTAGATGAGGGAGATGCTCGTGTACAAACTGTTGAGGATTCTCAAGTCGTTTTTACCGGTGATGTTCAGGAGGCGTGGCAGGAAGCGGTTCCAGAACGCACACATCTGGTTCCTCAGGCCTTTGTGGATCTTCAGTGGCTCAGTGTTGAGTCCCACGTGTTTCTGCTCGCTGACAGTGAACACAGGCCAGCGCCTCCTGCTGTCTAACAGCCCATCCTGGTTCACGTTTGGGTTTCTGACACAGAGGAGAACGGGGGGGGGTTAAGAGATGGAGTGTGTATGTTGGCGTGAGGGAGGGAGAGGGAAGAGAGGACACACAAGGGGCTGCGTGAATCAATAGTCCTCAATGCTCCTTGTCAGCCTGTCATGTCTAATTCTGTTTAGCATGCTGTAAACTGAGATTCTGGAATTCTCCCTGATGGCAGTTACAACCTTGGCAGCAATTTTATTTTCACTGCCTCCATTGAACAAGTCAGATGTAACAGCTGGCC
The DNA here is from genome assembly GCA_016785235.1 of Pseudorhombus dupliciocellatus. NCBI lineage: Eukaryota > Metazoa > Chordata > Actinopteri > Pleuronectiformes > Paralichthyidae > Pseudorhombus > Pseudorhombus dupliciocellatus. The sequence goes on along the minus strand of JAFBJW010000501.1, from coordinate 46,677 downwards.
AGTTATTTGTATCTTGCACAGGGCAGAGGGAACTGAGACAAACACACGAGGCTCCGTCTCACCCAGTGCGGGCAAAGTTGGCCCAGTATCTCATCATGCGTCGGCTCAGCTTCTCCTCCTCCAGAGTGTAGTTGAGCCTCTTCTCGAGTGGAAGGCCAAAGACAAACTCAATCTCGTAGCCGTGGATCACCCCCATCCACTCGGGCCAGACAAGGTTGGACGCTCTGTGGTCGAAAAGATAGAGGTACACCCCTCCTTGAGGAGCAGGTCGAGGAAAGGATTAGTGTTTAGGAATAGATAGAAGCTCTCAGTCATCACGTACTGTATCTTACCTTGTAGGTTAGCTCCACTGTTCACCACCCCGGGTCCAGCTGCCCCCATGTTAGCCTTTAGGGCATTGTGTTGGGCATAGGAGCGAGCAAAGTGGGCGAGCGGGCAGTTGACGTTGTGGTCGCCCACGATGTCGTCCATGGCCTCACGATTCTTGAACCCGTTGTTCTCATCCATCCAGTCGGTATACTGCAGCACCACTGCCTCCAGGCCGATGTCGTTAGCATGAGGCACGCTGAGCTTCACGCCTGGAAGGATGAAGTTTAAAGAGGACTTTTTGAATTAATTATGGATTACTTCTGTATCTAAACTGATTGAGTGAGCGTCACCTTCCAGGAAGTCCTCTCTTGAGATGAGGCTCTCGTTGTCCTTGCTGAAGCCCGGCGCTCCGTACAGCAGGAAGTACGAGCCCTCATCCTGGTTGACCCCAAGGAGGATCTGAGTGTCTTTAAAGTTGCCTGAGTTGAGCATGGCCTCAGGAGTGTCAGGCAGAACCTCGCCATCCACCACGGGCACAAATGAAAACCGGAAGAGGGCCGACCATGGCAGCACCTGTTCACAAGAGAATGACAAACCCAAATGTACCACTCAGTCGAACAGGGTGACTGTGACATGACATTGTACCCATCGTCAGGTAGTCTCTTACGTGCCACTCCTGGTCGATGAGTTCCTGTGCAGTTTTGCCCCGCATGCAGTCCACTAACTCAGTGTCATTGCCTCCAATACAGCCGACCAGTTTGGCCAGCTCTGTGGCCCGTCTGCGGGCCTCAGCGGGAGTGACCGAGGCCCAGGGGCAGTTGGGGACCCCGCTCTGAAGGATGGCCCGGGTGAAGGTAGGCCGGCTGTCTGGAGACAGGAGGTGGAATCCTACTGAAGCTCCACCAGCACTTTCTCCAAATATAGTCACCTGTTCCACAGGAAAACAGAGAGAACAGGATCATTTAAAAGAATGCATAAAACATGAAGCGTCTGGCTCCAGGGTTTTATATGACTCACCTGTTTTGGGTTTCCTCCAAAGAAATGGATGTTGTCTTGGACCCACTGCAGTGCCAGTCTTTGGTCCAGCAGACCCACGTTGCCAGGAGCCTCAGATGAACCGTGCAGCGCGAGGAAGCCAAAGGCCCCAATTCTGTAGTTCATGGACACCACGATGACTGTCTCGCTGTGGGCTAGGTAACGACCATCATACACGTCCAGTGAGGACGAGCCGCTGTAGAACCCTGGACATGTAAAGGGATTCATTTTATCAGAGGCTCAATGATGCACAGAAACTTTGATCTTAAATAAAAGTCACCGAGGTTTTCATAAAGTTGTGATTGCATACCTCCTCCGTAGATCCACACCATTACAGTAAGGTTGTGTGGTCTGGGTGAGGACGGCACCCAGATGTTGAGATACAGACAGTCCTCGCTCATGTCCCTGTTAGGGTTCCACATTTCACTTCCCGGGAAGCCAGGGAACGATGTATCCACATACTGGTAGCACGCATTGGGGTAAGCGTTGGCCTCGTACACCCCTGTCCATGGACGTTTTGGTTCAGCCCGACGGAAGCGGCGCTTTCCCACTGGTGGCTCTGCAAACGGGATGCCCAGGAAGGCAGAGACATAGGTTCGGTCCGGCACTGGCATGCGGATGCCACGGACTCGACCGGTGCGTGTCTGGACGATGAGGTCAGCCTCGCTTTGGGCGGAGCAGGCCGGGAGGAGGAGGGACAGGAGGAAGATGGGGGCGATGAGGAGAAGAGTGTAGGCCTGCATGATGGAGGACAACACGGTTTCTGTGGCTGGAGCAGTAGTAGTAATGTTTCCCTCTCGAGTCACAGAGGGCAGGGTCTGCTCTGCTTCCCCTTAGATCTGCAGGCAGAGAGATAGAAGGGGGGGGGGGTAATGTCATTACAGACAGAGAGTGACAGAGAACAGACTGGAGGAGGTAGGGATAAATCAAATGAATAACAGGATGAGGGCACAGAGGAAGTCTGGAAGTGTCATCAGTGCACATTTAAAAATGTGCTCAAACGGACAAATCCAAGCAAAATGATTTTTTTTTTAAACGTGTCACATTTTAAATGATGTGTCGCCAGCTTTTTTTTAATTCATCATCAACATCGCTCATCAGTTGAGGGCCGACAGAAAATGAAGCTAAACTGAAGAGGCGGGCTGCGAGATCCCATGATACACGTATTAAATATTCAACACTACACCAAGACAACAGCATGCTCACATACTCATTCTGCTCCACAGCAGAGCTGAAGAAATAATCCGGCACATTCTGTTGCACTGCTCCTGCTCATGGTAAATGGTCTGTATTCAGAAAACCCTCCACTATTGTTGACGGGACATTAGAGTGGTATGTCCCATTTCAGCTCGTCTCAGCTGTAATCACCCGCACCCATCACCCCAGTTGAGCCTGTCTGCCCTGATATAGAATGTCAGATAGTGGAAAATGTCCAGACCTTGGTTATAGCAAACACTGTTAACCTCGGTTAAGCCACGGCTTGAAATTGTGGATGTAATATAAGGTCTAAGTTCATGACTGAGCTCTGAGGGCGTTCGTCTAATTGAATGCAACGCTGTCTCCTCCTGCAGTGACTTTCCATGCCCTGCAAAGTGTTGCCTGTCCGGACGTGTTTCATTTGGCATAATTGTGTGAATCGTGCATTGACATTGTCTCTGAAAGTCATTGTTCGACTGAGTGAAATATATGTGAGGGAGAGAAAGGGTGACATCACAAAAATAGATCCTCTACGTACAACTGAGCTCTGCAGAAATAGCACACACACACACACACACACACACACACACACACACAGCTGCCCCCTATCCCTTACAGGACCCCAAAGCTAATTCCGTCACTATGACAACAATATAGTGCAAAACATAAACACTAACCTTTAACCTGACAGGTGGGAGACATCGGAACATGTGCAGTTTAGTTTTAATTTTGTTTCACACAAACATCTGACTAACAGGTCGGAGCACTCTCCCTCGCCTCCCCCTCTGTCCGTGCCTCTGTCCTCCTCCTCCTCCTCCTCCTCCTCCTCCTCTCCCTCATCCTCTACCCTCCCTGCAGCTCAGCCTGTAAATGCAGTAAACATATGTAACCTGCTGGCACTGTCTCGCTGTTGTCTGAAATATCGCGTTGCTAATGTCGGCTTGCAACATTTGAGAGAAGACTTGTTGATGTGGGGGGTGTGACATTTTGACACCACAAGGCCACCATAGTTCTCTGATACTTTCTCTGCAGACGGGGGCAAAGGTCAGTTATAAACTTCGCCTCCCGTTGTAGCTAAATACTACACACTTCTGCAAATCAGGTAATTTCCGTTGAGAGTTCCGTTTCCTGTGTGTATCTGTACTCAGCCATTTGAAGCTGTATGACCCAAAAATGGAGGGTTGGGTGAGTAAAAACAGACTCCCAGGGAGAAGGTGGGAAGATGATGAGAGCAGAGTAAGACACTGACTGGAGGGGATGTGGCTGGGAGGGGGAAAGTGTGTCACTTCTTAAATTAGACCGAGGAATTTGGATGTATGAAGTTCACAGGAGGATTTGTTTCACCGAGTGGGGAGGGGATGCAAGTTGTGTTTCTCAGGATAAATCACTCTATGGAAAATAGATAAATAAAGAAAAAGGTCAAAAATATCATGAATTGATATTTGTATATTTAAAAGTGATATTAAAAATAAGCTGTCTTCTGGAGGCTTGTGCTGAAAACATGACTACAGAACTACACAATCCACATACACTTGCATGCACATGGTGCGATCAGGTGAAGTGGTTGAGCTAGTAGCTAATAGCTGCGGAGAGGCAATGAAAGCTGTCTCTCTGTAGCCTGTGATGTGATGTAAGAATGCCACGAATATGGCAAACTGAGACACGCCGGCCTCTCCTGACTCCCTCTAAAGGAATATCATCCAAATGAAATGAACTCATGAACTGGAAAAAATATTTGACTTCATATTCACTAAAATACTGAAACTTTTTTTTTTTAATCACTTTATGCATTTATGAAGCATTCATAAACATTAACAGCCTCAGCCAACCTGCAACGCTGACCACTTTGGCAGAGATGTACACTGCCAAGAGCCAAAATATATTTTCTTCTAATTTACAGAAGTGTCAAAATCAGGCTAGAGTGAGACAGGGAGGGCAAGACATGGCAAGAATCACTTTGTTTGAAATCATTACTGCGCTCCAGCTCCTCTGACTCCAGCCAACATGCAGCATCCTCGAAAGCATGACTGTTATGCAATATGCAACACAAGAGACCATGGAGCAGATATCCAGTGTGCAGCCACACACAGGGCTGTTTACCTGAGAGGTGCATGACAACTAATAGTCCTAATAACGCTGAGTCAGTGAGTGCAATCAGCTCTTGATGCAAAACATACAATATTGCCAGACTGCCACATGTATTATGAAGAAGTACTCCCAACATCTGGGATTTCAGTATTTGCTCAATTTGCAGCATGCTTACTGAGAGCAGGGTGAATTATATCAGTATAATTAAAACAAAAACTAGTATTACGCGCTTATAACGCCGCCGAAAATACACGCTGCTTTTGTCGAATTAAATAATTCAACCAATTCGTGTCCATGGCCACGGGAGGTTTGCCAACGAGCGAGTGAACCTGAAATTGTCTGAATATAAAAGGGAGTTTGGCCTGACGCTCTGCCATGTTGGAGAAAAGCAGGCTGAGCCGGGGAGACAGCTCGTAACCATGGCTATTGGTTCGCTACCAGGCAGCGAAGATCCGTGGGCATCACCCCACTACCACCACCATCATCACCACCATCATCATCATCACCACCATCATCACGGAGATGTTTTATCACCGTGCGACACACAGATGTGAAGCTATCCCGTGATGCAGAGCGGATGATGGCGAACGCTGTGGAAACCGTGGCAGAACCCAAGTGACTCCATGGCAGCTGTGACAGGACACTGGCTGCGGAGTCTTACCTGAAGACACATCGACGAGCGGCGGACTCGGGGCCGTCCTTACCTCGCTCTGCGGGCTCTGCACACGCCCACACGGGGTCCGGAGGCTGCGGCGGAACCCGAACCGTCTACCCGGCGCAGGGGAGGGTGTCCGGCCGACTGTCAAAGGCGAAATGTCGGTAGTGCCTCCTCCGAGCGGCGGAGCCTTTCTCCAGCGTTCATTCAGCCAGACCGCAGGGCAGGGACGGTAGGGGGAGACTGCTGGTCATAAGTACTGCATGTAAACATAGTACAGGCGGAAGTCTCGCGAGAGCACCCTCCCCTCCCGATGTCACTCAGACGGAGTCTGGCTGCGGCTGCAGGGGCGGGGCTAACGCCGGCAGCTGTCAGGTCACTTTTGGATTGTTTTCACGTCTCAGGTAAATCAAAGTCCTTTCTTATTTAAATAGACACTGTCAAAGAGAGAACTGTTTATTTATATATTTCCCATTGAAAGTGATGTCGACCATTAAAAATATATCACATTTATATGCCTTGTCTCTCCTTTTGATTTATAATTAGGGAATAATCAATAATCAATGCTTATGAGATCATGAAATACAGCCCACAACCCCATTACTCATTTTTTAATGACTACGTGCAGGAACTTCATTTTCACTAGTTTGTATAAACAAAGTTGAAGTTGAGTTGAAGCAAAGTTGATTTGTGAGTCCAAGGTAACTGTAAACTTGACCTTTGACCCCGCCAGCGGAAAAAAAATGAGTTCATCTTCAAGTTCAAGTGAAACTTTGTTCCAAATTTGAAGGAATTCCATCAAGCTGCAAAATGAAATCCAAGTTCAAGTGAACTTTGACCTCTGCCTGGGCATAATGCATCTGTCATGGAGGAGAGTGAAGATGTGTTTAGGGTGGGTGTGCCCAATAACTTGACAACTCGTTGAATTCTTCAGGTACATCGATCCACACTTTAGAAATAAGAATTCTCAGTGTCTTAAACTAATTACAGGGCATGAAAGCTTGGTGTGTCTCTCTCACATGAGCACGACAGGAGAGTTCTGATTCTCCTCGTGCCTTTGGTGAAAAAGGTTGTTGTACTGCAGCAGTCTATGACAAGTAGAGGGGGAGGGGAGAGCAGAGGGAATGTAAAGAGGAAAGTAAAGGGGGACATAAGGAGAAGGAGGAGGTATTGCAGCAGAGAGAGATTTTAATCATCCTAAGTGCCTCGACTCTGACCTGTCCCACCTCCCTCCTCTCCTCAGGGTACATTAAAACACACACACACACACACACACAGCTGTCGTGCATTTGTAGGGGATCTGTTACGAGAGTGGGGAAGGACAAATATTTTGTCTCCCCCTCATGAGGCATAAAATCAGACGGCACCTGTCATTTGTGTCGCTGCCAATAAAGTCTCCTCCAAATTGAAGTCACTGTCCATGGTCTCCAACAGAAGATTGTGTTTTCCACTTGTCTGTCCCGCACAACACATGCTATCGAGACGAAAATGTGTTGTTGGAAAGAGAATCGTTTGTCATTGATGTTTGAGACCTCAACATTTTCAAAAAACTACAGTTTGGGGGCATGTCTGAAAAAATACAAAATAAATATTTGCCACTCATAAACGTCTTTTTAAAGAGTGTCTGTCCACTGGGTTCCTTTGTGTGTGTGTGTGGGGTGGACAGCCAGGACATTGGGATCAAGGTGACTTGAACCATCTGAATTCTTGATCTGACATCATCGATTAACGCTGAAATAAATGTGATGGTCAGTTTGTGTGAATAGCCACGCACACACACACACACACACACACCCAGCCAGTTGTTCCTCCCCTGTTGAATTAATCTTATTCTGTCCATTCCCCCCACCCTGTCTCTCTCTCCATTACAGTGTCTGTCTCAGCATAATGGCAAACAGCTCTAAGAGAATTAAGGACTCACTGCAGCAACACTGCACGGTTGCACATTACGTAATCAATCGCGTCTGTCCTAAAAGTGCAGACACTGTCATCTACACAGCTGTTACCAACTCGTCTTATGTTGTCCATATTCTACCTGTAGCCATTTTTAAACACATGTCTAGGCCCTGATCCCCTCTTGTAGAACATGTGGAGTATCCATGATTACTGTTGTTGGTGTTATCAGTTGCCACACAAGCACCTGCGCTTCCTGAGGTTGCAGCAAGAGATGATTGTGGAAGAGGAACTTCTGCTGGTGGGATCACCCATAGCTTGGTCACCTGGGTGACACGGATGAGGGACATCTCAGGATTGACACTATTTGTATTTTTCCATGTAAATGAACAGCAGAGACTTCACCTCACATTCACCCTTTCACACGGCACAGATTTGCATAACGGCGTCTGTAGTTTCAGGCTCTATAGGGTTGGGCTGGCGCGTAGATGAAATACATACACAAGTCATCCAGCAGGCAGGGGGGAAAAAACAGCTTTCTCAAGCTAATCTCTAATGGTGCAGAGCTGGCCGTACACTGCTGATCCAGACCTATTATCTAATTGCTTTAGCAGCAAGGAATGACCCCCCCCCACCACCGCCGCCACCGCCACCATTTCTGTTGTGTAATTACTTTTCCCCTTTTCCATCACTCCATGGTTGGTATTGCACTTTGAGAGGTAATCAAGACTATAAAAGAAGAACATATATTCAGACATAGTACACGTATACTCATTATAGCTCTCCTAATTTCTGTCTCACAGTCCTAACTATGGACTGAAGCTGCATCAGCAATGAAAACGGATGTTTGCATGCGTCCTCCTCCTTTGTTGCTCCATGTGGGGTGTTGAGATCCCTCTCTGGTTCATACGGAGCTGTGCCAAAACTTTGGATTAGCTTGAACTTTTGGCAGAAGGCCACCGCGTTGACAAGGCAACGCAACAAATCATAGCGCTATTGAATTAAATGTTTACTCTGTAAAATGACCTGAAGACTGAGACTCAATCAGCAGTTCTGCAGCCTCTTCTGGCAAACATTTCTCAAGCTGATCAATAAGGCACAGCCTGAGGATCTCGGACTCCCCGTTCATCCAACGCTGGACAGTGTGTTAGACAGAGCCTGCAGGGAACGGTTGTGGCAGCCTTGTGTCTAAACACACCCCCTTCTGTCTCTGATGACTGTGCAATCGTCGGCCTCAGCACAGATGAGGAAGTCGTAGACGGTTGCCAGCGGCCTCCGGATGCTAAGTGGATTAAAAACAGTCTGAGTTATCACTGGGAAAAGACGGATTTCATAACACCCGGGCCAAAATCTGAGGGCTGCACCTTTAATCAGGACAAAAGCACTCGGGTTCCAGTTGCTTGTGTGTCAAAGGAAACAGTTCCACCAGTGCAGGAAGATAATACTGTGCTGATGCTGGGACCAAGCTCATTTTTTGGACAAAATACAACATTCCAATTCAATTTAAGCTGCCACCAAAAACAAAACACAACGACCCATTTCTCTGCATGTTTCTCTGGCCTCTGTCCCTGCATCCCCTCTCTCATTGTTGGCACAGGCGAGGATGTGAATAAAAGGATGGAGACCGTGCCCGTGGCTGTGGTGCACGTGCCACCATCACTGGTCTTCTGGCGCCCTCTTGCGGCCTAATGTTGTCATCACTGTTAGCTATGCCACCGGACTACAATGCATCAGCCGAGGCGAAGCACCGTGTTGCATTCGCAGCGCCGTGGGACAAACCCACATTCACGCACAGGGATAATAACAATTATAGTAAAAATAATTAAAAAGTGTTAATCCCTGCCTTTAAAATCGACTGACATGTGAGCACATAGACATCTGGCTGCGATGGCCGAGTGGTTAAGGCGTTGGACTTGAAATCCAATGGGATCTTCCCGCGCAGGTTCGAACCCTGCTCGCAGCGAATTCTTTTTGAAACAATGCTATGTTATTTTGAATTAGTCGCCGGAAATGGTAGATACCTGCACAAATATGATGGACCGGATATGACATGAATAAAGGTGGACCGAACCGCGCGTAACTGATCGCAGGAGTGTGATGATCCAGTTCTACTACTCCTGCCTGTCAATGCTAAGTATTGATCGCTGTGTTTTGACTTTAAAACAACCAGTCCGTGTTTTTAAGCAACATATGTTGACGAGTCATCAACTCGGTAAGGAACGACTTTACTCGGTCTGTAGACACAGAAATACAGAAAACAAACACGTGTATTTATAATAAAGTAATTTCTGGGCCTAATGAAGAGGTGTGAATGTGGGAATGCAAAAGCTACATCGCGTGATATCGTCAGAGAGAAAATAATGAGCGAAGTGTTAAACGCTGCATCGTTTGATGTCATCACAGAAAAAGAATAAGTCGCTCATACGTTAAAAGGCACCGCTGGGATTCGAACCCAGGATCTCCTGTTTACTAGACAGGCGCTTTAACCAACTAAGCCACGGCGCCATGTGGCTCACTGAAGAGATATATCCATATCTATCATGAGTCTGTAGGCCTCTGGTCCCTGTCTGTGATATTTTTCTCCCCAATTGGAACAGTTCAACCACAATTTTAATCCGGATGAACGGTTGTATTTACATGATCTGTTCTTAACACCACATTCAAATGCACAGTTTATTATTTATCAGTAATATCCAGTTACTAATGTCATGTTTCTATGTTTCTTGTGATTGATATTAGGGAAGAACATCAGTGAAGGACATGGGGGGGGTGCAGTATTCTAAGGGTGAGTCACTCTCTCACATAAAAACCAGTGGAGTGTGTTGATGGATAGGTAATAATGTTGATTTGTGTTCAAAAGTCTTCTTGGTATTTTAACACATAGTTTGCACACATCTTCTTGGTGCTATAATACAGATGCACATCTGTATCTGCCATCGCACATGCTGACTGAAGGTTTACAGTATTTATAAGGTCTTCAGAGACTACAATAGGACTTGGCAAAATATGCCATTTGTGGAACATGTGTCAAACACACACACACACACACACGATGACATATATTCTCCAGTTTGTAACTTTCAACCCCATGAGTTACTTCCTGTGACGAGTCAGCCTAAACACCAGGCCACAGTTTCCTGCATTCCAAACACATACGGCCTCTATTAATGGAAAACCCAATGTTTTTAACTGAACTCATTTCTATAAATACTGTCACACCGGCATGAAACAGAGTCATGACCAACTGCATACACATGTAGCCAAAATATTTTGATCATGGCTACTGAATACTGGGCATCATATAAGCATCATCAAAAAGGACTGGTACAGACTGGTACCAAATCTCTAACTGAAGCAGATTGACGTCAACACTGCTCTTTACAAAAGGATCTAAAGCGGTATTATGTAAGAACAACGTGACTCAGATTGATACAAAGCTATAAATCTGTCAATGTTCGCTCATTTCAGTCCAGGCCTGTTGTGGCTTAATTTTGCAATACTAAATAAGCTACTAAATATGAAGTAATACTAAGAGGAAGGGATAAAGAGTACTTTAATGTGCCACTATATATAGTATATATAAAAAATCATGCATGGCCCGGCCTTCATTACATGACATTTAGCTGACGCTTTTATATAGTACAGTTGTCTGAGATGACCCGAGCCTGGACCGGAACCTGTGCTGTCCGATGCAGCACGTATCAGCAGGTTTTCACAGTAATGTTTGCAGCAAGGAACAGCTGACTGTCAACAGGCACACCCAGGAGCTATCAGTGTATAGTCATGACCCGGGTGGGAGCGCCTTTCCCATGAAGGAAAAGTAATTCAGTCAAGTTTCGTCATGAAAAAATGGGCTGGCTGCAGCATTGTACTTCTCCTTTTCAGTGTAATGCCAGGACATGGGAGTAGTGAGGAGCTCACACAGAGGGTACTCCTCAAGGGAAGTGCTGCATGGGAAAACTGACTCTTTTTAAATAAAAGGACCTTTCTGACAGCAGCATGCTCACTTTTTCCACAACTGACTGTGTTGAGTAAGGGCGGTGTGGGCTGGGCTGTGTTAACACTTACTCTAGAACCAGAGGGATGGCTGAACAGGAACTGAGCACAGTTAATTACGAGTAATCCCTGTCCTCTCTTTCTGTCAGTCTTGTAAGACTCACTTTACCAGAAGTTGGCAGCTTTCCTGGCGTCCAACTGTGAAGCTGATGGAAGAATGTGCTCAGGGTCGAGCCTCGACTTGTACCGCGAGCCCCGGAGGAGAGAGCCTCCGGTTTACAGGGCATGATGGGAAATGCAGCATTGGAAAAAGCAATTGTGGTTGAAAGGGCTGGAATGTCATCGTTCTATGAGCAATGCGTCCTTGTTTGTTGTGGTCTCACATATCAAGACAGGAACTGATAGAAACCTGAGTGTTCAGGTTCACTTGTGACAGAGGACGGATCTGACACAATCGTTTATGTTCTCACTGTTTGTGTTGTTTCTGTAAAACTGCACAGACCTGCCTGGAAGGTACGTTTACTCCCACTGGGTCAAAGGGCGCCAGATTCCACACTGCCACCCTGGATCTAATAGTTTTGTTGCGTCTCTTCCAGAAACAGATGCGCATCAGCTAATTGTTATCGAGGCTCTGAGTGATGCAGGCGGACAACAAACACTGACTCAGGCCCTGATGGGTGGTGCTGCAGAGGTCAGGAGAGACAGTGAGTCACTCTCAGCTGCAGGTACAGTAAGAAGGGGTGGGGTGGGGATCAGCCCGTAACCTGTGAAGTGCAAATGATGTGGAAAAACTTTACTGAAGAGTAATGCATGGGAGTATTAGTTTGAGTTCATTTCTTTGTCATTTGTCTGTTGTAATCTGTGCATGGAAAATGCTCACCCAATCGGGATAAATGGCTATAAATAAATGTGCTTGCTCATCTGCTGCAGCAGCCTGTGTCAGTGCTGAGCTGCGATCAAAGCTGAAGAGCTGGACAGACTGAGATCAGTGCAAAACAAAAAATGATTACCTGCTTAAAATAGATCATGCCTGACAGCAGGAGCTGAGTATGTTCGCCTTGACTAATGATCAGCTAAGACGAGAGCAGCTGAGGGAGATGGGAATGCAGGTTTTGTTCATTCTGAACTTTGATTTTAATGTGTTTGAAAACACAGGAAATGACGACGAGGTTCCTCGAGTCCCTGGAAATAAACGTAGAGACAGAGAAGTTAAACTTCCGCGAAGCAGTGGAAAACACTGGGAGTATTCAGACTCAGGGTTTGGCCAAGTCCAGACTGGTTCCCAGTCTAGTGTGTAATCTGAAATCACTGCAGGGCTTATCTGCAGGCAGGTGTTTGCCAGACCCCAGACTCTCTGCTTGTGTGTTTTGGTGAGTATTGGTCGGCATGTAACCATCATTATGTAACCATGCAGGTTAATGCTATTGATTAATTGCAGTGGATTCAGGATCGCCGTCTGTACATCCAGTCTGGCTCCCCAGACCTCACCCACTTACTCACACTAACCGCAGGCCAAACAGTTTTCCATTTCAACTCTTCCAACTTCAAACACGCTGAACTTTTCCGCCATGATCGGCCCGGTGGCACGAAGAGATTATGTAACAGTCAAAGAGTTGTTTGTTGTATCTCTGTAATCTAAAGCAGTGGCTCCAAAACCGTGCAGCAACTGGACAGCTAACACAACAATATCAGTCAAGAATAATAATTTATATTCTCTGCCCTTCTAGTAATAAGGATGTGCTTGCATCATTCAACATCTTCCTATGTTAAAGTATTAATAACTAAAACTAAAATAAAATAATCATTCAAATTTTTCTGTGGGTGATTTTCCATTGTTGTTGCTGTTGTTGTCGTAATAATATGACGACAGTTAAGTCGTTGCGTTGTTGTCTTAATGCGCACGCACACACAGGAAAAACACTTGACTATGAGGCATTTTATGAAAACTGCAAAGTGCGACATCTTTTATCAGACAACTGCAGATGCCTTCTACGGTGGAAAACAGGAAGTGAATCAAGGGGCAGAAACATTCAGCCTTCCCGTCTCCCCAGCAGAGACACAGAAATATTATCTTGTTTATATCAAACTTTGTTCTAAAAATTAGTCAGATTGGAAGGAATTCATCGTGTCCACATCATGGAGATTTTCCTCTGATATCATGATAAGGGAGGAGATGATAATTAATTATTTCTCATCTGTGCAGCTGCCATCGTAACTTGTGAGCTTCTGTTCTAGAACTCAGAGACATATTCTGTAATAATGAAACAGAGACTTTACTTGACAGATGTTTTTGATAAACCAGCAGCAACAAACAGGGAAACCCCTGTGTGTGTTGTTGTGTGTTGTCTTGGCAACACATGTGTCCCATGTGGATGTGTAACCCACACAGGGAAACCAGTGGGTGGCACAAACCATATTTCCATCACAGCTGTATTTGTAATCTTCAGGGATTGTTGGGAACATACATGAGACGATATTTTTGGAAATTTAGTCAGGGACAAAAAAAAAGTGTATTCTTACTTCATTCTCTCACATCTGAGTGTAACTTGGCATCTGAAGCTTCTTATGCATGATGGTCATTGTGTAATTTAACAGGGCGGTTTAAGTACAACACTAAGACATAGCCAGTAAAACAGAACTAATACCATTGGAGTGGATGAAAGTACAAAGAGTATGACCTTGTAAAGAGGCCAATAAATGTTTGTCAGAGACCCGGCGGACATAAAGCTCATTGAAGTACTGAAGACAATGACATGGTCATTTATATAACACTTTTCTAGACTTGATGACCACTCAAAGTACTTTATAGTACTGTTACCACCCACCCTGACACCTGCTATCTCAATCGTAGCCTAGGTTGTACAGCATAAAGCACAAAGTCAGACATTAAACATCGCTGAGGAGGTCAGGTACAGGAAGCCCGCATTTCTGAACTTCCAATGAAATGGTTTCAATTAGGATTCCTGAGGGACTCCCAGAGGCCTCCGTCCAGATTGACTTGGAAAAATGGTGTTGATTTCCATCCTCTGTCTCCCAGAACATCGGTGAGTACTGGGACAAGGAATGTTAGCAGCTACAGCCATATTTGGTATTTGAATGTGTCACTGCACAAAGGGAGAGTGAAGAGAGACTGTCTGAGAAAAGGCCCAATAATGAAAGTAAAGTTAGAAACAGGCGAAAAAGAATAATATTTAATTGAAACAGGCTTATGCTGTTGGAACTGAGCCAGCAGAGAGCACGCGTAGCGCTCAGTAAATTTCGACAGTGGATTTGTCTAAAAATCAACATGGAAATGTAACAGCAGATTCTCAAATTATATTTTCTTTCAATCAAATTTATGGAATTAAAATATATAAAAACCAGATTATGCTGAGTATCTTGTTTGTTTGAAAAAAAAAAAAAAAAGGATTATTAGCAAACAGCCGCGATGCATTAATGACTTCATGGAAAAACACTGACACCGATGGTAGGAGAGAAGAAGCTAGAATAAAATTAACTAATAATAATAATAATAATAATAACTGTAGAGCTCTTATCTAAACAAAGTTAAAAGGTGTTTCACAAGAAATTAATTTTTAAAAACATGACTACAAGAAGAATAAATTGTAATAAGTAAAAGTAAAAATGAAATAAATAAAAGTTTATTTATTGAGCTGCGTAAGTATTTTTTTCTGTGTCACACCAGCACAAATTGGCCCAGGGACGCTGCCAGATTTCCTTTATCAATTTTAAATGTTTTTAATTCCTGGTAACTCTCGACACTCTCTGTCTGAGGCAAACCCCACAAACGCATGCGCTGTTAAGTTTATTTAAAGATAACCCTACACTTTCATCCATGACTAAATGACCCCCCCCCCCCATGGCCCTGTGGATGTTTACTCAGGGGAAACACACAGTGTGACCGTGCACGGCCGGGATGACAGCCAGCTGATGTCAACATGCTACATTTATCACGGGCCCAGAGGGATCAATGAATAACACACAAAAAGATAAAAAGCACGGCAGTCCCTTCGTCTCTTCTGCTGTCCTGCACATGCCGGAGCGATGTGTGTCTGAATGAGGCAGGAAAGCATGTGCGCTTTGTCATGCCTTGGGCAGAAGAATCCGACTGAGAGGAAAGTGAGAGAGAGTGTTTTTGCCTGAGTGTGTGCGTGAAAAGGAAGTTTGTCCAGACGGTGCCAGATGACATCACTGTCTGTAATAGTGAGTGGGTAGGAGGGGGCAGGGTTTCCACCCCTGCAGCTCCACATTATAAAAAGGCTCTAACTTCATTCAGTGGTTCAGACCTGAGCAGCAGCAGCAGCAGCAGAGAGGGAGGATAAACCTGAAACACACAGACGTGCTCTACTGCCTCTACTACACCACAACCACAAGGTAAGAATGACCACTGGACCAAACATCTACAGACGTTTAGTTTTAGAGCAAAGCAGCTGAATTTCCATGCGTTTTCATGCTGGTTACTATAATCAGTCTAATTTCATTTACTAAACGTGCAGCCTGACATGATTTAGAAGAGAAGACGCATGCGTGTCCAAAATCAAACACACACTTTCAACTGTTGCACCAGTAGTGGGAAAGAGTGTGTGTCAGCTCAACGGTCAGAGCATGTGCAAACAGAGGCTGGCGTCTCAGTGTTAGTCCAGTTCCATGATGCCAGTGCCCTCCCTCTGGTTTTACTGGAATCTATTCATGTTTGTGGAAAACCAATGTTGTCAGTGTCGTAGCTCATGTAGCCTGCGCTTAATAAAAGACGGTGGAGCGAAGGGGGAGCATGATGTTTATGGCATTCAGTCAGTGGTGTGTAATCATTTCCAGTATCACTACATCCATGAGCGGATGTAGTGATACCCAGGCAGTTTTCTGGAAGCTGAAAATGTTCACACATGCACTGCGGAAGTTTTATTGGAAACATCTGAGAGCTGATTCATGTTCTCTGCCGCACAGCGTTGCACAACCTTACGGAGAGCTGGAGCTGTCCAGTGTCTGCTCCTGGTTACACTCACACGATTGATGCATTTCACAAGTGTGTGTGGAGAGGAGTGTGACCGTCCTCGTGACGTGTGCGACTTGTTTGAGATGCACATGTTTACCTTCACGCCGAGGCGATAAAATCAAGTCTGCCTGCCCTAACGCCCGCCCGTTTTCTTTCCTTCTTCCCCCCCAGGATGTTCTGTGCCTACGTGTTCCTGTTGCTGAGCCTGAGCGCAGCGGGCCTGGGCTCTCTGCAGGATAAGCAGACTGACTTCGGCCTGAAGGTCTTCTCCCAGCTGAGTCAGGGCTTTGTGGACAAGAATGTGGCCTTTTCCCCATACGGTGCAGCCTCCGTCCTGTCCATGGCTCAGATCGGGGCCGCCGGGCACACCCGCAAGGCCCTGATGGCGGCGATGGGGTTTTCTTTGCAAGGTGAATATTTCAGAGAAGTTCATTAATCAGCCTCATATCTGTTATTCGGTTACACTGTTTTACTGGCGTGAGCGTGAAACAAACTCTTGTCTCCCCGGTCCCACAGAGCGAGGGATGTCCCGGCAACAGCGTCTTTTGCACCGGGATCTTTCCAGTGAGGAGGGGGTGGAGCTCGCCAGCGGCGTGATGGTGGAGAGGAAGATGAATCTGGAGAAGAGTTACAGACGGGCCCTGGCCAAGGCCTTCCAGACCCACCCTCACCAGGTGGACTTTACCAAGCCAGACCAGGCAGTCGACATCATCAACTCATGGGTGTCGGACCACACAGCAGGTAGCCCACACCTCCCAGCCAGCAGCTAACATCTGCGACCACTGAGGGCGGTGGCTGATTTATTTTTCTTCTGTGCGTTCGTCCTCCAGGCGCCATCTCAAAGTTCCTGGAATCTGGATCTCTGAGTGATGAGACCCGCCTGGTCCTCCTGAATGCTCTCCACTTCCAGGGCCTGTGGAAAGTTCCCTTCGACCCCAGGCTGACACAGGAGAGGATGTTCCACTGCGCAAATGGCAGCACCGCCCCCGTGCACATGATGAGGCTCACAAACTACTTCAACTACGGTAGCCTGTCGCATCACGCACACTGTTCCAACCCTGACGGACCAGTGATCTAATGCCAGAACTCTCCTTCTCCCTTTCACCAACAGGCGAATTTGTAACTCCCGATGGGGTGGACTATGACGTCATCGAGGTGCCATATGAGGGCGACTCTCTGAGCATGCTGCTGGTGTCCCCCTTTGAACCCGAGGTTGCCCTGAGCACGCTCAGTGGCCATCTGAGCAGCCAGAGGATTCATCAGTGGAGGGCAGAACTGAGGCGAGTCAGGCGGCAGCTGGCCATGCCCAGGTGAGCTGATCCAACCCAGTAGCTTTGACACTTGTTTTGAATGTGATCACATTGTCTCTGTGACCACCTCTGATGACTGGTTTGTTTTTGGTTCCAGGTTTACTCTGGACACTGAGGTGAATCTGAAGACCACTCTGACTAACATGGGTCTGGGAGACATGTTCAACCTGGCTAGTGCTGACTTCACACGCATCACTAGTAAGTTATTGGTTCATATTGGAACTCAGTTTGTACACTTTAAAGTTCCCTGACTGCATGATCATGTCAGAAATGATAATAAATAGAGATCTAAATCTGTGTGTGTCCTGCAGTGGATGAAAGGCTGTGCGTGTCGAAGGTCCTCCAGAAAGTAAAGATTGAGGTGAATGAGCGAGGAACCAAGGGAGCAGCAGCAACAGGTAGGGTATACACACACACACACACTGTAAAGAAGTGTGTGAGGCAAGGCCACAATTACGGGAGCCCAAAGCTAATGTTGTTTCTCCTCCTTCCTCCGTCTCTTAGCTGCTGTCATGTTTTCTCGCATGGCAGTGGAGGAGATCACTCTGGACCGACCCTTCCTCTTCCTCATCCAGCACAAACACACAGGTAACCCTGTTTTAGATTTAAATCTCACTCTGCTGTAAACATCAGCCGAGCGGTGCCCTCACTATTTCCCTTCCTCCGTCCAGGTGCTGTCCTGTTCATGGGTCAGTTCAACCAGCCTCAGTAACTCCCTGAAGACCGTCTCTGTATGTCTGCCTGCCTGCTGCAAATGACTCTGTCGACTGATTCACTGAAAGGATTATTTTTGAAAATAAGAACAATAGGACAACAGGAGTTTTGACGTGACAGACATTGGAAACTGGAGTGACTGAGATATTCCTTGGAAACACCTAATCTGTTTGTTGTTTATTTATTTATGAAGAGGTAGTTTCCTTTTGATCGACACACACTAATGCACTTCATATAGAGTGATGTTGATGCTGATGGCTGTATAATTACTTAAACAGATGTATTTTTCATCTATTTTTCCAAGTTGATTTGATTGTGTTGTTTGTCTTGTATTGTTGTGTACCATTTATATTTTTATAGTACTCATATTTATTAAAAATACTATATGTTTTTACAAATTGCGGCGTATTTCTTCTGGATGGTCAACACTGACCTCTTGTGACTGAGTAGAAAAAAAAGTTGAGCGAGTTGGAGATCCAAATAAAAATAAATGCAAAATGCAACCACAGATATCTTGTGATAGAGGGAGGGTGACTTATTTTTTTAAATTAAAACAAAATAAAAGCTGACTATTTCTACATTTTCAGCAAAGAATGATAATCAGCCATGATAGAGAAACTATTTCAATCCCCTCAGAAAGAGTTTAAATCATCTGTGTTTAAAGAAAACAGAGAAATGAAAAGGATTGAACGCCTAAATAATAAGTAATTATAAAAAATATTATTAATAATAAAATAATTTTATATTAATGGACTCAGAGGATGGAAAAAGGCTCCGGAGTTTCCTGTTCGTGCTACTTGTGAGAACCAGGGGCCTCGGTGGAGGGGTCACCTGAGAGGCGGAGCCATGTGGCGTCGAGTGCGCATGTCCGTCAGAGGCGGAAGTGCTGAGTGCGGCAGGGGAGCGAGTCCTGCTCAGTTCAGCTGACAGACATGGAGCATCGCTGTTAGCTGCGGCGGCGGCGGCGCGTCTCTGTGTGTGTGTGTGTCTCCCTCCCCGTCGGACCGGTCAGTACCCGGGTAGAGTTCGTCTGCGGCGTCGCCGGAGCTCTGGAAGAAGCTGCGGGAAACATGGTAAGTTGGCGCCGGCTCATGGAGGCAGAAGGGGGGCGAGCCGCGGAGCTAATGCTAGCAAGGTGTGCGGTTCCAGGAAGTGTCCACCTGCCTCCACCTGGCTGGTGGGTGTAGCTCGCGAGCTAACAGGCCGTCTGGCGACAGACTGAGAGACACGGTCCCGTCCGGGTGACCCGAAGACACGCGGTGCTGGTCCAGTGGAGCGGGGGGGACAGCCTGTGGAGCGTCCCGGGCTGTAGATTAAGACTTGGTGTCAACAATGGTTGGAGTTGTGTCACCATATGTCAGAGCTGCTGATGGGTTATTGATGAGGAGGGTGAAGAGGGACCTGCTGTCTTCAGACTAACTGTGCATTTATATGTTTAAATCGATTATGTTTGCTTGTTATAATTATTATTAATTATAATACATTTAATTTTATTATTTTCTCAGATATTGACTTGAATATGTGTGGTCTTGTCTTCCTGTTTAGAACAGTTGTCAGTATGGATCAGAATCTACAGCTCGCTTTGTTCTATATTTAGCATCTTGTCGCCTACATTACATTTAATTTGTCTATGTTAGTTTTTTACAGTTTTGTTTTTGGTTGCTGTTATTTGGATCAGTTGTGGCTATAAACATGCCAGGTCTTCATTGCTCCCAGGACAAATAGTTTTTTTAATTTATTTAACTCCAGAAAAAATTACCTTGAACTCCTGGGTGAGGATTGTGATACTAACAACTTTCCTCCCTCACGCAGCTATGCGTTGAAATGACTCAAAATAAATAAAAGGTATTATTAGAATGCTAATTTTATATTTTCACGCCTTTGGTCCGTGTGAGACAAGCTGATGTTTGGAGCGCTGCTGCGATGCTGAGGCAGATGGAGCTCCAGCAGAGAGCTGCTATGAGGAGGCGGAGCCCGGCTCCCGTGTTCTCAGCCTCGGTTTAACCCGTGACTGAACAGTCTCGCAGTGCTGGGGCTCAGCTGCACGGAGCACACGGGGACGAACATGATTCAGCCTCCACCCACACAGCTGAAGCAGGCAGAGCCTATACCACTGTGTTCGAGTTAGTTTGTCTTGGCAAGAGTCTGAGCCACACCGCAGAGATGTCATATTTAAAAAACAGTGAAGTTGTGGTTATTAGTTCATGTGTGAAAGGGGACAGAGACAAGCAGACAGAAGTTCTTCCAGTAGACCAGAGAGAAAAGACATAATAAAAAGGTGTATATCATAAAAACCCTTTTCACTGTTTCACTGTGTGTATGAACATTATGCATAATTACAAAATATTGTCCTGGTTATATGTGTGTGTATCTCCTAACTCTCGGTCCCCGTCTGTGTGCAGATGCGTTTCATGCTGCTGTTCAGCCGGCAGGGGAAGCTGCGGCTGCAGAAGTGGTACACAGCCACGGCCGAGCGTGACAAAAAGAAGATGGTGAGGGAGCTGATGCAGATAGTTCTGGCCCGCAAACCAAAGATGTGTAGCTTCCTAGAATGGAGGGACCTCAAGATTGTCTATAAAAGGTAAAAACAGTCACACATCCTAGTGTCTGAATGTTATTATACGCAGGCTAAATCCTATTACAACTACCTCAAACTGATTATTTTGTAGTAAAATAACGGAACATAGCTAGCTTACGAATTTTGAATTCTGAATTAAAAGCAGACCCTCATTTCTGCTTTGGCCATAGCGAGGGACGACGGTGTGAGATACTGTTCATTTCTGGGCTTATGTCTGTGCATATAAATGAGCGGGATGGCAAATACAGTGGAAATGGCTTGTCCTGTGCCAAAATGATCCCTGTAAGTGGTTGATTACAATAACCAAATTGCACAGCTTCTGTTTGACAAAGAGAGGAGCAGTAATGCTCAGTAAAGTGTACTCAGCGTTATATAACATAAAATAGATTCATACTATATAGTAATCAAACCATCTCTAAGGTTTGTTACTGTTGGAACCAGTAATTAACTGATTTTTTAATAAAGTGTTTTATATTGTATTAAAGCATAAGGATTCTGGCGTTATTGTGTCTACCATGTACTGACTAGTAAAAGTTGAGTAGCTGTGTAAAACTAGATTTTATGTGGGTGGACAAGGTTAGCCCCTGCATTCTGTTTTCATCTGACCACACACACACAGTAGTGTGAGTCAAGGCTGAGCGCTGTGAGCAGAATGCAGAGGTGGACTAACAACACAGAACCTATTGGCCTGTGTCTGCGTGCGCATGCGTGCTTGTGTGTGGGTGGGTAGGTGGGTGATGTGTTGGGGGAATTCCTGCAGTGGAGATGGGCTGAGGGAACACTGCACTTGTAGTAGAGCATCTGCTGTTCAGCAGAAATCTCTCACAAGCCTGGGATGTCTTTAAAATTAAATTCCAATGTTACAACAAGGTTGTAGTTAAGCTTAAATCCAATATTTAACTTCAGCCAATTGTGTTTATGTAGATATTTTTCTGTTTTTATTGTTAAAAAAACAGTCTGTGTCTCATGATAATTTTAATGTGTGTATGTTGTATCTTGTTCAGCATGTTCAGTGTGTACGAAGATGAAGCAGGCAACAGTCCACTGATCCAGGTTGAAGTAGCTGAGGGTAGTTTTTGCGTAAACATCAGAGTGGCCAGTTGAGCACAACACACTGCTTTGTGTTTCAACAAAGACGAGCCCAGACTTGATGTGATGCATGCTGGGTAAAGCAAACAACGTCAAAGCTCCTGGTCTTAACAGTTCAACTGAAGTGTTTGCACTAACCCTTGATTTCCTCTGAGCCAGTTCAAAAGGGGTGTACTTCACAGTACACGCCTTAGTGCTCCATGAGATTTTTTTTTGTGACGGTGGCCCAGTGGTGTGTTACTGTAACGATGTATTATATTGTGTGTGTGTGTGTGTGTGTGTGTTCATGCAGGTACGCCAGCTTGTATTTCTGTTGTGCAATTGAAGAGCAGGACAATGAGCTGATCACACTGGAAGTCATTCACCGCTTCGTGGAGCTGCTTGATAAATACTTTGGCAGCGTAAGTGATAAAACTCTGTGTTGTTCCGGGGCTGCGTTCCTGCAGCAGGAAGCATGGATGACCTGTGTTTGTTACGTTGCGCAGGTGTGTGAGCTGGACATCATCTTTAACTTTGAGAAGGCTTACTTCATCCTGGATGAGTTCCTGATGGGAGGAGAGATCCAGGACACGTCTAAGAAGAGCGTCCTCAAGGCCATCGAACAAGCCGACCTGCTGCAGGAGGTGAGTTTGTCCAGCAGCTCCACCAAGCGGTGGGAGCAAAGAGAGCACCGCGGTCTCTGAACTGGCTATATATTAAATGCTAAAATGTGAACATTATTTTTTCCTTTTCATTTTAATATTGAAACTGAGTCATTCATTCCAATGTGTCTGTGCGTCCCTCTGCAGGAGGACGAGTCTCCCAGGAGTGTGTTGGAGGAAATGGGCTTGGCATAATACACACCACTGATGTGAGAGACTATAGATACTGTCTTGGACTGACTGACTGGCTCTGTTTATCTGTGGCTGTGGGGACTGATGTACAATGTTGAACCAGGGAAGAGACTCAGATAAGTGTGGAAGACCCTTACATTGCATTGACAGGCCCTCAAGCTCTGTGTGTGTGTGCGTGTGTGTGTGCAGTCTGTGTGTCAGTGTAGGGTGGAGGTAATGAGTTGCACCTAAACTAATATGTGGACTATGGGAGGGTGTCTTTAAATCAAATGGAGTCTGTCTTTGCTGTGAGTAAAGAGACGTGGGAAGCCACAGTGGAAGCTGATGTTTCAGTCGCTACAAAGCCAGTTTGCAGTTTGACTGAAGAGAAGCAGGTTGGACTGTCACATCTGGTCGAGAGTCACCGCGAGTTACTGAACGCGGACTGGTCATTTGCGTTGGGAGGCAGTGGGCATCACCGAAGTGGTGAGTGTGATGTTCGTCTACATGTTTTCTATTTTCAACAATTCTCATGACGGATCGAAACCAGCAGTGAGTGCGTTCACCTTCCCTCCTCCGTCTGAAACCCACTGACATTTTTAAATAACAACATAGATATATTTTTCCAAAAGGTTCAGTAATTTCCATGTGGCTGCTGTAGTTTTAATAAACATTACTAAAATGGGTATTGACCTGCACATGAGACTTGTTGACATTTAGGAAAATGTCGAATATCTCCGGATGCTTCAAGTTAAATTCTGTCGATGCAGTCCTGGTTTTGTAACCATGATTCTTGTTGGTTATGGTTATGTAATAATGTAGAAGAGAGAGTTTACGTACGAAACATTTTCCACCTGAAGTTCTCCCCGCGGTCTTTAATCTGGAGATTTTATTTTGAAGTTTACGCTACTCTAAAACTGTATTCATAGGACAGCTGAACAGATTCAAAATGTAATCATTCTAAAAATTCACACATCGGCAGTTGAAGCAGGAAGTCGCTGCGAGGGAGGGCGTGGTCCTTTGGGGCGATAACATTAAAATTCACCCTCATTCTCGGATTGCGTGAAACCATATGAAGTCTTAGAATCCTCAGAACAAGTTCAACATGGTCATAACCGACAGGACTCAGGGTGATAACGACGACATCAGACAGTTTGGTTTTGGATTCTGCCTCCACTCCCCAGCTGTTACTGCTAAACCTACAGGTCTTGTCAACTGTCATTTTATTACTACCTTTATTTCCGCTGGATTTGATGTTTCAAGGATTTCTCTCGAATCTCCACATAAAGGCAGAGTTTCACCATTTGAAAATTTACTCTCCCATTTGTGATTGGCCCGTCTTTCCCAACACACTTGGTGAGGGAGTGGAATCATAATGAATGAACCAAAGACAGAGCCTGTTCACGTATGAGCCGTGCGTATGTACCGTGAGGGGCCTGGTGTACCGGACGAGAAGAAAACGTCAAATCTGTCATATGCAATTTTACAAGGTGCAGCTGAGAATCACATTCCATGTTTTCCTCCAGACAGCAAACGCTGACGGACGAAAAGAAGCACGGTTCAGTGTCGGAGTTGGAGCTTGCCGTTGTTCTGCGGGTACATCACGTGAGGATTTAATGAATCCACATTATGCGAAAATGGTCTCAGATGCTCCCATAAATGTTTTTTACAATATTTAAATTATTCAACTTAGTGTGCAGTTGTTTATGGTGTCGGTAATCTAGGTTTGATGTGCTTGTGAAATATAGGACGAGCTCCCACTGCTAGACTCTTAAACGTAAAGGAAAACTGCAAGGTCGGATGCAAACGCTCTTCCTGGGAGATCTCACCGCGAAGAAATAAACTTAATTATTGCTATTTGTCTGCAGGCAGTTGTACTTATGTTCACTTGCTAAATCAAGACGAGGTCTTTAAAAGCAAAGATGTGTCACAGGAAGAGAATTATGTCAGTAAATATTCATTAGCTTATCAACCGGCCGGGAATTGATGATCATTTCAGTGATTATTTCTTGTTGCGTGACCATTTTAGACTTTTGAGACTCTCTCTCTCTCTCTCCGCTGCTGACATCTTTATTTACTTAGTGCCGGTACTTTAAATACTATCATTTTTTTTCTTCTAAAATAGGGTCAGGTGTTATGGTACTATAAGAGAAATAGATCATCACTCATTCTACACAACTGAAAAGGTCAAATGTTAATGTTTTTTTCATTATACAGGGATATCAGCCACTCAGGAGTCTCCTCTCATTTCAAAATGAATTTGATGTTCCCTCTCCTCAGATTCCTTCATTAGAACCTAAAGTTAGACTTGGAGTGGTCAGTGAGGGACTTTAATACTAAATGCATGCAATGAGTAATCACTCAGATAATCGTGGGTGGAGTGCTGTGTTTGAATGTTAGAGAAACTTATTTAGACACCAACAATCCTCAACCCTGTTTCCATCATCAGTCACCCAAATGTAGGACACTAATCCCAGTGCTCTTGAGGCAACCCTAAGGCTCCATATGAAAGTACTATACAGCACTGCTATTGTATTGGCTCGTCACTGCAGCACTGTCCTCTCAACAACCTTACGTCTTGACGCCTTAAAAGACAGAGGTCATTAAAACATGTTGTCTTTGTGAGACCTGAAGGCCTTCATGTGTTTTATACACTACACCATCTAAAACCGAACATGCTCACAACACCCCGCCTCCCTGAAGCTTTGTTGTTCACTCATGACACTATGAATGGGATTCAGATCCGCCTCGTGTGGCCAGTTGCCGTACGAGGTCATGCTGGTTTGTTTCAAATCGAACGGCGCAGAGCCGCTGCTGTTCTACGTTGTTCTTCTGAAGTCTGCTGATCCCTCGATCCTCATCCCTTTTCAAGATGTTTTTCCTTTGGTTGTATCATTAATCTCTTATGCAATGCCTTGCAATGAATGTTGTATTTTTCTTCTTGTTTTGAAATGAACTAAAATAGAGTGAAGATTTTGATTTTTGGAATCTGCTGTTAAAGCTTTTTTTTGTTTCTTTTGAGTTAGATGAGATGGCGTGAGGTGGGGCCCTAGCATGGGAAGGCTAAAGGGACTCAGTGTGTGAATGTAATTTTATAAAGACATTAAACATTTTAAGCTAAATCAAACCTTTTGTTCCTGATGTGTTGTCAATAAGCAGCCACTGAAATCTTTTCCACAATTCAAATACTTGTATATAATTTCAAATCTGTCATGAGAAAGGTTATTTCTGTATATCCCTGTCTGTCTGTCTGTCTGTCTGTGTTTGTCCATGTCTCTCTCTCTCTCTCTCTCTCTCTCTGCAGGCATCTCTGACCCCAGAGCTTCAGGATCAAAACATCAACAACGTGTGTGTATTAATAGAAAGATTTTTAAATGAATTGAAGATGCTGCTCCCATTAGCAACTCACGAGCCAACATCATCACTGCTCTTGTTGTCTTCATGATAACACCAGCACCATAATAACGTGCCAGAAATGAACTCGATGAAATGCACATTCATTCAGCTGCTCGTGTTCATTCAGATGCCCCAGCACTGCAGCTAATTGGCTCCACCAGAGGGAGGAGGGAGGAGGAGGGAGGTGGGAGGAGGAGGGGGGGGGGGGGGAAGAAGGGGGGGGGGGTTGAGGGTTGCTGAAAAATCTTATGAATGAAAACACAGCCTGGTGACGTCAATTGGGGCCGTTTGACGCATGAGTCACGTGAGCCACGAGGGTGGCGGTATAAAGGCGCTGCGGCCGCTCCCCGTGGTCCTGAAATCAGACGAGCCGCGCGCGGGATCCCGGGAGAGAGAGAGAGAGAGAGAGAGAGAGAGACGCGTAAGGAGAGACACCGCAACTCGGCAACAAACAACAACAACAACAACAACAGTGACCACACGTAACATTAGACAACAACAGCAGCAGCTGTGCGCGTGAGATCCGAGGCTGACGTGAGGAGCGGGGGGAAGCTGGAATCCTCCCTCTGCGAGTGAGTGTCAACTTCTAATGACTTCTTTTTTTTTTCCTGAGAGCAAATCTGATTATTAACACTGAGCATTGTGAAAACATCGCAGGTGTTCTCTGTGTGTTTTTCCTAAGTGCTGCAAAATATTTTATTTATTATTTTCAGCTGTGACTCGTGACACTATTTA
This sequence comes from Pseudorhombus dupliciocellatus, assembly GCA_016785235.1. Classification (NCBI taxonomy): domain Eukaryota; kingdom Metazoa; phylum Chordata; class Actinopteri; order Pleuronectiformes; family Paralichthyidae; genus Pseudorhombus; species Pseudorhombus dupliciocellatus. The sequence goes on along the minus strand of JAFBJW010000501.1, from coordinate 19,877 downwards.
TTTGTAATGAATTAATTATATTAATCAGTCCGTTGTTGATGGACATGGTTTTATTGTTTCCCTCCGATCTGCCATATTCCTTTGTTTATGGCCAACACAGAGGTGGCGGCATAGACCTCATCATCATCACCATCATCATCATCATCATCATCATCATCATCATCATCATCATCATCATCGCAATTACCGCTGCTTGATGCCCTCATTACGTTGACTCACTTTGCCAAAAATAACCTGATGGAGATGACACCACTCTGCAGCCTTTGAGTGCAGTAATCCTGACAGTAAAAAAAAAAAAAGAGAGAAAAAAAAAAAGGTTAGGATACCACAGAGATGCTCACAGATCCTCCATCACACTGACGCCCGTGTTTGTTGGGGGATATTACACTGTCTGCGTAGGAGGGGGAGGGGAGTCCCCTGCTTTATGCTGATTCCTGCCCCTCAGGAGCAGACTGTTCATCTGCCTCGCTGCTTCAAAGTGTGAGGGGCTCTGCTGAGGTCGATGCAGCCAGCTAATTCAGTTAGAGGCTTCGATCGGTCACATCAGATGCTGTGTATGTTAATAATTTATTATATTGCACATCGCAGTTCTCATCTGCTGCATTCCAGCCACCTCTGGTGCCTCCCCTGCAGAATAGCCCTTACTCCACCAGTGTGTTGGCCCAACATTGTTTTTTTTCTTCTTTGGATCATGAAAATGAAATTTAAAAAATCTTAAAATTTTCCAATATTTTCATTGAGAATGTATTTAAGCCAGTGGCTGGCGTCACTGCACTTGTTGCAGTCCTGAAGTGAGGCAGCAGCATCATGAGCTGTCCTCGGTGCTGAGCTCCATCAGCAAAATGGCATTCCAATGTCGCAGCAACGCTGCTGCCACCTCACCGCACGTCTCCGTCTGCGCCTGCTCTGCCCACACCTGATAAGCTGCGCGGGGCTTTTTTCCAGTCAGTCAAGGTCCGGCGCTTCTCGATCTTCATTGATTAAAAACTCAATAAACAGGCATGGGAACTAGAAACAGAGCAATATAATATAATATAATCATTTGAAAAAACATTTTTTTGATAATTTTACGAAATACTGAATGTACCTTTTTATGTTAATTGGTATGATTTTTGTACTGTTTTTTTAAAGTCTTTTTTATGATCCAAATAGAGGAGGTATGTGACATTAAAAAAATGGAACTGATCTGTTTCTGTCTTCTCGTCCCTCCAGGCATTTCGGGTCGCCCTCGCTACTGACAGCAGTCCCTGTTCTGAGTGGCCATGGCTGGGTGCCGCCATGCCTCAAGTGTCCTTACCCTCCTGGTCCTCCTCTCAGTGGCTTCCTTCTTCCACCTGTCCAGCCCCAACCCCATCACAAACCCTGAGGATGTTCCTAGCCCACAAAGAAATGCTCCTCCTGGGTTGATGGCGTCAGGAGACGGGGAAAGAAGGGACGAGGAGAGACGATCCGTTAAGAAAGAAGAGGCAGAAGAGGACCTCTTTAAAGACGTGGACCCCAAAACTCTTGCAGCGGTTTTACTGGAGGCATTAAACAACTCTCAAGTAGAGAGAAGGATGGAGGCGGAGGAGCCTGAGGAGATAGAAGAAGAGATGAAAGCTGAGGTTAAAAAAGAGGAGGAACAAAGGCAAGTGAGAACGATGGAGGGATCCGTCCGAGACAGAGATGGACGACAGGAGCTGGAGCAGCTGATGGCCACGCAGGGCAAGGAGCAAGAAAGACAGGAGGAAGAGGAGAGGAAGAAAGCTCAGGAAGAAGAGGAGAGGATGACCGAGAAGGTGACAAGTCGCACCACAAGTCAGACGGTCCAGGTCCAAACAGCGCAGCAGCCCGCAGGTCCAGATCGACCAGTGGAGAATGAGAAGGCTGCCGCTCCCCAGCAGGGGCCAGGCAGCCCCGAACAAGTCAACAACAACGAGGAGGAGGAGGAGCAGCTCAGTCCAGAGGAGCTGAGGAGCCTTGAGACCATGATGAAGGAGTTTCCGAGTTTGGACACAGCCACCAAGAGGAATGGAGATCCAGAGCAGAACCAGAGAGAGAGCCGAGGTTACAGCAACCACAATTACATCATACCGTTAAACAAAGGCAGCAGCCTCGCCATGTCCAAGAAGAAACTGAAATGGCAGGAGGAGACGCAGAAAGCCCTCACGGTGCCGACGTTCAAGGGAGGCAACTTTATGGATGACTTTGAGGACAGTAATTACGGCAATAATGCTGCACAGTCGCCGCCTCCAGCCGAGCAGGAGGAGATGGAGGGAGATGAGCCAGAGGAGGAGGACGAGGACAAGGAAGAGGAGGAGGCGTTGAGTCCAGAGGAAGAGGAGGCCCGGGCCAAAGCAGAGCAGGAGGAAATGAGGAGGCAGGCGGCGGAGGCGCAGAGAGCCAAGATGGAGGAGGAGAAGTTAGCGGACATCGCCTCAGACATGCTGCTGCGCTACATGGTCAAACAGAACAACGGAAACAAGAAGTACAGCTCGTCTCTGTCCAACGCCGCGGAGGACAAGAGGTCTGACGAAGAGCAGGAAATGGTCGAGGAGGACGACATCGACCCTCAGACGATCGACAAGCTCATCGAAATTTCCAGCAAGCTGCACCTGCCGGCCGACGACGTGGTGGACATCATCAGCGATGTGGAGAAGAAGAAAAAGAAGGACGTGCCGCCGGAGCTGACGGCGCGCTGGCAGCAGCCTCTGACGCCGCTGTCCTCTTCGTTCTCGTCCAGCCACGGCTTCCCAACATCGCCGGTTTCCACCAAGCAGAACAGCCTCCCTGCGCCAAAGCAATCCTCCCCCGCTGCTAATCTCCTGAAAACCTGGTTCCAGGAGAAAACAGCAACCAAACCCCAGGATCGCTGGAGCAGACCAAATCCAAATCCATGGCCCAGACCTCAGAAGACCATGACGATCAAACAGGACCTCTGGCGCAAGCCCCCCAAGTCTGTTTGGAGTGGCTACCCCTCTTACCCCTACGTTTACCCATTCTACTACCAGAGGAAGCCCTATGCTGACTACTACCCCTTCTATTTCCCACCTCCCCCCCGGCCCAGACCCCGTTACTACCTCCCCAAACCCGCTCTCGCCCGCAGCAGCTTCCTTGGAAATTCCGTGGACGACGCTAACGCGTACCCTCCCAAACGCCATTATTACAGCTGGGTGCAGCCTCGGCTGAGAACCCCGCCCGCAGGCAATCAGCCGAAACCGTACTACGCCGGCTATCCACTGCCGCTATACCCGCGTACGTTTCAGCCGATTCCCAAACCGCGCTTCCCCCCCCGAACGCCTGCAATCGCTCCTCAACAAAAGCAGACGTATTACTCAGCCCTGGCACCTGCAGCGATGAGAAAAGATTACTATGTGGCTGGGAAGCAGTCAGACGGGGGCAGCAGCAGCAGCCGTGACGATCTGGAGAAGTACATACAGCACATACTCCTGAACAGACCCCAGATGTTGGACTGAGGCGCGGATCCGAGCGGGAAAAGGGGAAATGGAAAGAGGAGCGATGACCTGAAAAGCGTGTATTTCTTTATTTCGCTGGTTTTGTTTTCCACACGTAACAACTTTCTTTCTAATATTTGGGTTGGTTGTTATTTGGACGAGGACATATACAGAGGTATATCTGGATGAAATGAGACTTTGGAGGGAAATGAAAGGAAAGAGATGCACATCTGCCCTCCGCCTGTGTGACGGAGGAGACGCCAGCGCCAACGCGGTCTGGCGGGAAGCGCGAACGTGGCGAAGAATTGTATCATGCAAGAACTTCTCATCCAAATTCCCAGCATGACAACGTTCTCCATTGGGACATTTTACTATGCCAACAGAGGAGGATGCGTAAATATCTTGTTATCTGTAAAAAAACAACAAAAAAAATTCAGAGTCAGAAGAATGGTTGGTGGCGGTGACGGGTGGAATTTCACTGTAAAGACACAAAAATGACATTTGTGGGATTATCTCAGGCAGGGAAACATTCTGAAAAAAAAAAGATTTCATAACCATTGTTCATCAGAAAGAATATGCACAACTGGTTCAAAAGTCTAGGGACACCAAACACGAACGAATGTTTCGACTTGACGTTGAGGTCAGGGATCTGGAGCAGCAGAGTCAGACTTCATTTCTTTACGGACATTTTCAGAATATCAGCCCTGGGCCAAAAAAACGTACAGATCTGGAACTGGCCTCATAAAAAAAAAAAAAAAAAGTCGTTCCCTGTTGTTGTATTTTAAAATGGATATATTTTATGCAAATATTTCATTTTGTATAATTTGTATAAAACTGCAGCAAAAAAGAAACCTCGTTAGAGGAGCACCTTTTCATGAAGCTCTTTATCATGAAATCTATAACGTACCAAAAAGCCCATTTCAAACAAGGGCAGTGGAAGCCACACTAGCACCGCTATAATGGCATGGATGACTCATCCTTTTGCATAACTTCAATTACCTTGTTGCCATGGCACCAAGGCCTGGCCAAACTCCATACAGTTGACTCCTACAGAGGAGAATGCAGAGGTGGAGGCACGCCGACCAAACAAACGCGTTTTAAAGGATGAGACGTTTTTTTATCGTCACAAAATCCCCATAAGATGATTGTATTACCCCCACTGTAGTTCACCGTTGTTAAAAGACGCCTGTCCAAAGTGTCCCTTAAGCCCCAAGCTCGTTCCAGCCCAGTGACGACCAGTTGATGTGATCCCAGTCACCCGTCATTTGTTTTTCATTCCTCATCATCCTGACCACAAAGTCTATTTTTAACCATTTTCTAAATGTTGCACAATCATCGGCGATACATTTTATACATTTGTACGTTGGAGATGTTTCCGAACTTGAGCAGAGATCTGCTGCCTTACATGTCACTGTGACATTCCGCCCATGGTGCTCTTTCTTTTCCACTTGATATCGTCCATGGAAGAGAGGCGTGAATCTGTTGATTGTCATTAATCATGCATCTCACTGCTCGGATCGGATGACAGTGGTATAACAATTGTAAAATGTGCAAAAAAAAAAAAAGAACTGTTCTTTCTCTTCTCCGATGGCTGCTGATAATCAGTAATCAATAAACACTTGTGTTTCTCCTTCCTCCCTGTTTTTCAAATGTGTCGCTGGGAGCTGGAAGCAGATCTGACTCTTTGGACTGAAGGTGTCGTTTGACCTTTGTGGCCGCCTGTTGCTAAGTGATGAGCAAACCTCAGCGACATCTGCGCTGACAAAGCCTGGACAGAATCACGGCATCGACAATCTCGCGATGAAAAAAACAAAAAACAAAACGAGTCAAGGTCATTCATCAAACAAAAGAAAGTGAACTGAGGAGAAGAGACTAATTTTTTTTTTGTATATTATTGCTTTTATTTACTTGTTTTTGAGGTGGATTAACAAAGAGAAAGCGGCTGAGATAAGAGTAAAGTGTCTGCACGTTTCTCTATACTTGCATTTAAATAATTTTTTTGTACAAGCATCAATTTTAAAAAAGCATTAAAAAAATTTAAAGCTAACGGAAACAATGACATTGGTGTACCGTATGATCAATGTTCGAGTCATGTACGCGGCAAATATTGTCCCTGGTCTTTCTAGATGTACCTTGTTGTAACCATCGTAATAAACATGCGTTTGCTGGACGTGAAGACGCGCATATCAATGACTACTTTGGCTACACGTGAAAGACAGAAATAAAGTCAACTATTTTTACTACAAAGACTCTCACTTGTGGATATGGAGTTCATTGTGTGAGTCGGAGGTGGGACAGTTTTCTGGTTCAATTCACGGCGATGGGAACCCAACAGACATCAGAGAGTCGGAGGGTGCAGATTGACTATGACAGTTGCCTCCTCAATGCTGGCCTGGTCCATTCTCACTTAAAGTCTCCTGCTGGTGAATAGAGAAATAATGGAATCCATTGTTCAGGATGAGCGTCCTCTGTGATCCCTGTGTAGGCTGGGGGCTGATTAGACGGTAACTAAAAGCTGGAACAGAGAACAGGATTTTTCTGGCTTGGAAATGTCAGGCTGCTCAGAGGTGGGGTGTTCAGCAGGGTGATTAGAGGTTGGACTGAGTGCTGCGGGGATGTGCCACCCACCCACACACACACACACACACACATACCAGTACCATAAATGTATGTCTGTGCAAAGGTTTGTGAAACACTGGGTGTTTTAGAATGAGCTGGCTGATTCAAGGACTGTTGAATAAAGTTTGCCATTTCAACGTGAGAACAGACGTGTAAGGAGTAAACGCTCTCTCTCGCTGTGTGTGTGTGTGTCACAGATGCACGAAGATAGAAGATGGTGTGATAAATGGAACATGCATTAGTTAATGAGACTTTCAAAGCAGCGCTGGAGGTGAGGATGAGACACGGGATTAAAATAAGTACAAAGCCGAACGGAAATAGAAACACGTGAACGGCTGCAGGTAAAAATAAACGAGGAGAGGAAAGGGAACGAGAAAGAAGAGAGAAGAGACAGCACAGCAGATGAGAGGGTGAGGGAAAAGTAACACACAGGGCTGGGCAGAGGCAGGGAGGAGGGAGGAGTGGAGTGGTTGATGGTTGCAGCTCTGCCCACGGAGAGGTGCAGTGATTCATGATGTCACGTGGTGAAGACTGGGTGACTCATCCACCAACATCATCATGCAGCCACTGCAGAGCCCCAACACACACACACTGCACATTTATTAGACACATGTACATTCAAACCAAAGTGAGCGTCAACAAACTGTTGAACATAAAACACAACCACTCCCCTCAGTGTCTCTGTCTCACTGTTAAATTTACCACTGAGATGTGTCTCTGTTTTTTTTTTTTTGGAAGGCCTGACCCAACAGGTAGATCAGATGTAAACTGTAAACTGTGAAGTCAGCATGGCGAATATTCACTCATTCATATGTGTGTTCTCGTTATCTTTTCAGATGCCGAGGCTGGGGCTCAGGGGATGGACCGCATCAAAGTCTGCCCAAGGGTTTTATTGTCAAATACTAAACAATTACATCAAGCAGCATTCAGAAATGCTCTGTCACACCAGAGTTAAGAAAGTGAACATAAAATGAAGCAGATGTTTTTTAAAAAAAGATAAATATAAAAAAAATACAGATAAGAATATATTTGTTGTAAAATGAAGCAGCTTATTACAGCCACAATAAGTGCTGTAATAAGAAGAATCTCGGGAGGTGGTGACGTCATGGCCTGAAATAGAATAGAATAAGAATAAAACACACACCAGATAATGATTGTTTTAATTGCAGAGTGAATTCAAGTCATACACGTTGAAGGACATACAGATCTCCACAAGGTGGCAGTAGTGCGGAAGAAGACGCGGGACCGGAAGTAGAAGAAGAAAAAGGAGGAGGCCGGCCCTCCCGGCGCCATCTTATGACGTAGAAATACAGCGCCGCGATAGCTGGTGCTTCAGCTAGCCACATTAGCTTCTGTTTCCATAAGGTTGTTGACAGCTTCCCAGCTCGTGTTGGCGGCTGCTCTCGGCGGCTCCATGGTTTAGTCTCCGCCGGGCGTCGGTATGGCCGAGGAGGAGGGTTTCTCACCGTCCGTGCTGGCAGATGGGATGGGCCACAGCGACGGCGGCTTCGTAGCGCCGGAGGGTTTATGCTGGGTGTCGGTGCTGTCCTGTCTGCTACTCGCCTGCTCCTATGTCGGCAGCCTGTACGTGTGGAGGAGTGACCTGCCGAGGTGAGCCACCACGGAGCGCTTCGCACTCACTAACCTTCCACCGTTCATTGTGGTTGTGCCCGTGGGACGGTTATGTATTGAACTCAGGGGTCACCGAATGGGCTCAGGCTCATATTTCGCACTGTTAGCTTCAGCCCCCTCCGAGCATGTGTTCCTCACAGGTTAGGACACACTGGCCGCTAAGCGCCGCCTTGTGGCCAGTGGTCTGCCTGGACCAACCTGTGCAACCAGAAAACCAAAATACACACACACTCACACACACTCCCTAGTTAAACCTCGCTTTGTTTGTGTTATGACAGGAGAAGCCAAAGCCAAAGATTCAAGAAAAAAAAACAAGTTTTAAGCTTTACTTGGAGCAGTTGCCCAGGATGTATTTTGCTATATCAAAGTGAGAGGATTCTCTGTATGGTTGCTGTGACCCCAGTCCACTGTGGTGCTGCTGATGATTGTGTGATGATTGTCTCCTCTTGGTCTCAGGGATCACCCCACTGTGATTAAGAGACGCTTCACCAGTGTCCTGATTGTGTCGGGCCTTTCGCCTCTCTTTGTGTTGGCATGGAGAGAATTCACAGGCGTCAGGGTGAGTCCACTGACCACTATCTGTCCCACACCTGAAGACTAACTGAAGATGTTTTTTTCTATATCTACCTTTGTGTCATGTTGCTTTCTGACACTTTATTGTCAGACAGAGCCTGGCTTGCCTTATTTATTGGGTATGTGTGTGTTTGTCAGACCGACTCATCGTTATTCGCTCTCATGGGAATCCGGTTTGAAGGACTCATTCCTGCCATCATTCTTCCTCTGTTGCTCACCATGGTGAGAAACACTGCTTCCACAATGTTGATGATAGATGAGGTGTTCTTATATCCAAAGGGAAAGTCTGAGCTAGTGCGAGTAAGCAGGCGATGCATTTAAGGAACTTAAACTTTAAGGAATCTGTAACTTGCTAAACTATAAAAATAGTTTTATAGTTTAGCAGTCTCCACCAGCTCAGTGCTTTCCCTGAAGACATTGTGACCCCCTAACAAATAAATTCAAACATTAATGTTGTTGTACCTTGAAAAAGAGACAATGACAATGGCTTGGGGGGGGGGTATTGACAATGTTTTAATCCTAATCGTCCTCTGTGCAGGTCCTGTTCCTGGGCCCCCTAATACAGCTGGCCATGGACTGTCCTTGGAGCTTCATGGACGGGGTCAGGGTAGCCTTTGGTGAGATGGCCAGCCAACTGTTTTCCTTCTAAACTTTCTCAATCAAAGTGCTGCTGTAAGAAGCATCTGCTTCAGTGTAAAGATATCTCACAGAACTCTAACAAAGTGCTTTCTTTAAACTGGAGGAAACGACCTGCTGACGTGTCTCTGTCCTCCTGCAGACCCATGCTTCTGGACGTTGTGTTTCAGCGACATGCGCTGGTTGAGGAATCAGGTGGTGGCACCGCTGACGGAGGAGCTGGTCTTCAGGGCCTGCATGCTACCCATGTTGGTGCCGTGCGCCGGCCCCTCTGTGGCTATCTTCACCTGCCCTCTCTTCTTTGGAGTGGGTGAGTGATGATTTAATACAGCAGCGCCACATCCTGAAGCACCGGTCCATCGTGTTGATTCCAACTGTGAGTCTCATTTTTACAGCTCACTTCCACCATGTGATCGAGTTGCTGAGGTTCAGACAGGGAACGCTGTCGGGCATCTTCCTGTCTGCAGGTGAGCGCTTGAAGCTTTGTCATGGTGTCACCTGGGCTGACTGGCTGATGCAGTGAGGTGTTTGTTCATCAACAGTGTTCCAGTTCTCCTACACAGCCGTGTTCGGGGCCTACACTGCCTTCATCTTCATCAGAACAGGTGAGGGGCCGACGCAGTGAGTCTCCATCCCCTTTATATGCAAAGCTGTGTTCAGACACCGACCCCGAATACTGTCTTCATATCTTCTTCTCCCGTGGGTGTGACGCTGCTTTTTCTCCTGGGGCGTGCAGCTCTTTGCAGTGAGGCATCAAGTAACCGCCCCCTGTGTGTTTCAGGTCACCTGATGGGCCCAGTCCTCTGCCATTCCTTCTGCAACTACATGGGTTTCCCGGCCATCAGCACAGCCCTGGAGCACCCCCAGCGCCTCGTCGTCCTCTCCTCTTACCTGCTGGGTGTCCTCCTCTTCCTCTTCTTCCTCTTTCCCTTCACTGACCCTTTCTACTATGGCCTCCCCACACCAGTCTGCACCCTCACCTCCTACCCCAGTGGCCTCTGCCTTTCCTGACCCCCCCCCCCCCCCCCCCCCCCCCCCCCCCCCACACCAGTCTGCACCCTCACCTCCTACCCCAGTGGCCTCTGCCTTTCCTGACCCCCCCCCCCTCCCTCCCACCCCCTACATGCACACTTGATGAAGCAGTTAAGTGTTTTTTGGTTTTTTTTGCCAAGTTAGAGATCAGGTCCGGTCCCGTGGGGGCCGACAGCGCACATGTGGGTGAGGGCCTCTGTAGCCCTTCACTGAGGGTCTGCCGACCCTCGATGCGTCAACACACGTCCATGATGTGTGGAGGTGTGGTTCATGTCGCTGGGAGTAAACCTGAGACTGACTCTGAGGACTGTTCATGTGATGGTTGGGCTGCGATGCCTCCCTGAATAGATTGTAGTGTAGATATGTATACGCAGTATTGAAGGACCGTTTCTCCTCAGATGTGACACTGGTAGACCTCACCAGTTTGTGATGAAGCGTCATTACGTACCATTTTAGTGTACTGTTTATCAACTCAGTCTGCCTCATCTTTTTTAGAGATAATTCTGGTTTATTCAAATTTTGGCTCTTAGAAACAGTTTTTTTTTGCAATTAGCCTGGTGAGCTGATGATCAGCAATTAATTAAAGTAAAAAGACAATGTAGCATCAGGTCTCAGGTTGGGTTTGGGCTTTAAACTCGGCCGTACCGGTCAGGCTGTGTGCTCCTGTTGAAATGAAGCCAGAATTATCCTTCAGCTCCCTCTGAGCGAACTTGGCGTTGTGGTGCATCGAGGCTCGTGGTGATGTGCTGACTCCTGTCCATCAGCAAATAGTCCCCCTGTGGCTGCAGTGGAGCCCGGGGACGTTGATGTGGTGCTGAAATAAGAGAGAGCCACTACCGTTGGCGTTGTGTCATAATATTAACGGTCACATTTTAAATGTTTTTTTTTTTATTTTCTCTCAATCTGAATTCTGTGACGAGACTTTTCGCATATCGCCGTGTGTTTCAGTGCTGGCTGTTGAAGGTGACGGCAGGTGATCGGGTAGATGATGGTGCCTGCCTGTGGGGGGGCGGGGGGGGGGTCTCTACCATTTCTGTTTTGTCCCAAACATTTAGTTGTGTACCCTGAACTGAGGTAACATACTTCAAGACAGTGGGAAGTTTCGTGTTTGTTTTGGTCTTGAAGCTGGATATTCTTTTTGCCGAGCAGTGTTTCGAGGACTGACAGTTCTCTGAGCCTTGTTGCCATATGCCGTTTTCTAAATGCTTCTTTTATTACATTCCATTTCTGAACGGGAGCGTACCGTTTCTTCTCGAGATTTAAGAGTCTAATCTTACCGACTCCTCCACTTCTCTTTTGCTTCCGTCATGTATTGCTACTGAGTGAAATCCATGTAAAACGCTAAGGTGTATTTAAACAACGGTCCAAACACTGCTTCTTGTAGTTATACATGACTCTCAGCCCAAGAGATTCATGTGTAGCGTATAAGTGTTGACAACACGCTGTAGCTCCATGTTTTTGTTTTTTTTTATTTCTAAGCTGCTTTGCTTAGCTTTGCATAAGCCCTATGTTTTTGAACTTTGACCCTGAGGAAAGTTTGAACCGAAACCGGAGTTCTAGGGGAAATTTGTTGGAAATCACCGCTCATTTCACTTGCATCAGTTAAAGCTGTCAGCAGTGGGGGCCTGTGCTGTCTATTGAGGTCTGAGAATGAGTCACTGGCTAATTTATTGAACAGTTTCATTTCTGAAGAGTCACAGACACAAGCAGCTGCTTTCCTTTTTGTGAAACAACCAACTTGTAGACACAGAGCCTTGTTGACTCATGAACCGTTGCCCTCCACTGGTTGACGTTTTCTATAGCTCTCAGAAATCTAAATGCAAGAAAAACATAAGCTATACTCGTACTGTGAAGAAACTAGCTGCTTGAGTGCTGAGCAATAAATCACACGCGGGAGGCTTGGGGATTTTTTTCATTTGTTTGTCAGCGGAAAATTAGAAAAATCCTCTTACTCTGGACAGTCTAGTTATTTTAGGCAATAGTTAAAGTTGAAAAACCCTTTGCTGAGTTGAACTGTACATTCCTGAATCAGCCAGCAGAGGGCGGCAGAGCACTTGGACTCTGTGCTGTAATCAGCGAGTCCATTTATCCGTCATCTGTCCCTGGATCTCCACTTCAATTCAAATTATTTTCACCTGAGCTCATCGTCTGTCACAGCTGTAATTCTTGACTTTTCTCCCTGGTGCATTTCTGCAGTGAAGACGTCAGGGGGCATTTTAGAATATGGAGGTTCAACTGGGTAGAGACACGTTTGCTAACCTTGCAACATTAAGACTACTAACCACTATAAAGACTGTAGTTACACTGGTACTGAAGGTTTTTATTTGCCGGCCAGAGCCAGACCACAAACAGTACAGACGCGAGTGGACATCACTGTTTTCTTCCACTCTAGTGTTTCCTGCCTCTTGTCTTAAGCTCATTTCATCTTTCAGAGCTGATGGTCGGGATGGAGCACATTTCTATAGTTCCCAAACAGTATACCAAGCCAACAATCCCACATCCGTACTCGCTGTTGTAATAATATGCAGAGACTGCAGAGTCTATTTTTGCTAAGCATTTAGCAGCTCCCTTATTTTACTACAACAACACTTGCAGGAATAATCGTTTGAAATGTGCATTTTCAGAACTTGTGAATATGAATCGTCAGTCAGCTGGTGGCACTGAACTCCCACAGATGTTTGTACCGAACACTATATTTTGTAACCAGATCTATTTTGGTGACAGAGTGTACAGATGTTTGCATGTATTTTACGCTCACTGTGTCACACTTGTACAATCTGAGTCGGAGAGCCGTGTTTTAGTACGACAATCTTTTACAGAAACTTTGGAATCGCTGCAAAAATATCTATTTGTAAATAAACTTTACTCAGAATTTTAAGTGTTTCAGTGTTAGTGCTTTTCATTGCTGCCTTGTTAACTTTACAGGTCGTGTTGGATAAACTGCTGTTGCTCTATATTGTTCCTCTAAATTATGATAATTATGTTTATTTTTGTCTGCACTGCATGTTGCCATTTCTCTTAATCAGAAGAGGGAGTAATTGTTGAACACTAGACAAGTGTGATTGTTTAAAGTGGTTTTCGTTTGATGTATGTATCAGTCAAATTAAATTTGTGTTGTATTTGTTATATATTTTTTGTACTGCCCATTTTAACAATTTATCTCGTTGGTCTCAAAAGGTCCCTCGTTCTCTGCCCCTTTCAGCCTTTAACAAGAAAGTGAGGGACCTCTCTCCCAGGACAGATAGAGGTGCTGGCGATGATGTCATGACCAAAAATACAATATTTGGATCGTTCATGCAAAAATAGGGCCTGTGTGTGTCAGAGCTGTTAGCTGCGAGTCTCCTGAGGCAAACTGGTTTCAGGGGAAAAGGCCAGAGTGGGAATAATGAGGTAGTAACACGTTGTTGTTTCAGGAAATGAAGAGACACGGAAAGATTGTCCTAGATTTGTTGTTGTTGTTGTTGTTGTTGGTATGACTGTTAATAATTCCATTCTTATTTGACAGAGCTTGGACATAACGTGTGGCAACATAATACTGTCTTTTTGCTTGCAAATGATGAAATGCACAGATCTCTGAGTCTCAAGATGCTGCTCATTGTTACTTCCATCAAGGGAGAGTTGTGTTTTTACAAAGGTGTTTTTAACAAGATGATGTTTTTTTACATCATAGCGAGAGGGAGGGAGGGGAGGGGGGGAGGAGGGTGAGGAGAGGGGGCGGGGTAGGCGTGACACAGGCCTGTCTGCTCTTATAGTCGAGAGGAATGAGCGCGTCTCAGTCTCTGGTGAAATGTGAGCGGAGGATGCTCCTGCTCCAGCTGCCCTGCGCTGCTTCTCCTTCTTCTTCTTCCTCCTCCTCCTCCTCTTCTTCTGCTCCATCTTCCTCTGCTCTCACATTCCGCCCCAACGCCTCCTAGGCCTTGCGGAGGACGCACAGGACCCATCCAGGGGAGGATTTACGCACAGACCCGAGCCGGTCCCGGACCTCCATTGGCAAACATCAGCGGGTACGGGCCTGTTTCTGTTGCTTGTGTCTTAGACAGCAGCTCCGTCCACAAAGGATCCGTGTGTCCTGTCTGTGCCAGCGGGCTGATGGAGGTTAAAGTCACTTTTTGAATCTGGGGACGTTTATTCGCGCAGAGCCGAGTCTTTATGAGGTCATTTGATCGGTAAGTGATGTGAGCAGCTTGTGTTCTCATCCGAGGCTTGGGAGGCTTTTTTTATTATTTACCTCCACACCAGCACCGCTGCTGCTGCTGCTGCTGCTGCTGTTTGTGTGCGTGTGCGTAAGGAGGGTGTGTGTACGTGCCGACACCTCCCGTATGGAGTGTGCGTTGTCTGTGCGGTGGTTTCCTGCGCGTCTGCAGCGTGCGCTCCACTAATGGCACAATGGGCTGTTTGTGGCCCCATCCACAGCACCGAGGGAGGAAGAGTCCGTTTTGCCTGGATCCCAGTTCCCCTCCCTCCATCCCTCCATCCCCTGCCAATCCTTCGCATATGGCCAAATCCGATCAGGTTACTACATCATCGTGTCTTAATAGAGGAGGAGGAGGGAGGAGGAGGAGGAGGAGGAGGAGGGATGGCCCTGGGAAAACGCAATACGCTGCAATCTGCACACACGCAGGCAGAGGCCATGTTTGACGCGTCCATGGAGCAGATGCGAGGCTCCTCGGCTCCATCAGCCTCCAGAGGCTTCTCAGGGGCGTTCTGTCAGAATGGGCCACGACGCTGAAGGCGTAGTAGCAGCGGCGGTAGCTCCTCGCTGCTGTCACAGTTTGCTGAGTAATGACTCATGGTCCGAGCTTGCTGGGAAGTGACAGAGGGGAAAACACGACCTGCGTTGTTGACAGTGTGTCCTGTGAACGGGGCCAGAGTATGTATGCTGCTCTATGTGGAGCCTGAGTGTGTGTTCACCTGAGCTGATGGAGGACTGAGGGAACCCGACTCTTATTTGGAATCTAACAGTTTAGTATTTACGTGTGTGTGGTCAGAACAGAGGATTCTGGGTTAAAGAGCTCATCTTGTGTTGTCTGGGAAAATACTGGGACTGACTGTTGGTCTTGACTTCATGTCCGGGCATCACTGAGTCAGTGAATCCACTCCTCTGTGCCTGTGCCAGTGTGTTCTCAGCAGGTGAACTCTGAAGGTATAGCCTGTTGCTAACGAATGCCCTGTGTGCACACGGAGTGTTTCTGTGCAGGGCTGATTTTGATGTTAATACTCCGCAGGGCACAGCAAGTAAATATTGTTATTATCTCACGTGTCGTGGCTCTGAGCTCCAGAGGGTCCACCACTGATCCCAGTCTCCCCGGTTCTCTGGTGAACTGCCCCTGAGGACTGTGCTGGGTGTGTGTGTGTCTCTGCTGTAACAGGCCCTGACGCTGCTCGTGTTCGTTGGTCACGTGCGGTGGCAGCGGCCTCGGGTCTGAAACAGTTATACAAGTGGTAAAGCTGCTTTTGAGGGGCAGCTCAGTGATGGTTGTGTGCAGCACGTGGGCAAGAGAGAGAGAGATCACAGTGAGGATGGATCACAGACCAAGAAGTAGGCTTTTCCACTGTCAGATGTCCAGGCCTAGGTGAAGGTTCCTGAGACAAATACCTGATCATCACGCCTTCAACCGATGATGATGATGATGATGATGTCCTGAGTTAGACCATGAGGACTTTCAGGAGTTTCTCGAGTCCCAAGAAAGTCAGGAGTGTGGGACCCCACGCTGGGGGTGCTGGTGGAATTTGGAACATGAGAGATGCTCTTGCACGTAGAAGAAATGTTTTGGTGATGAGGGTTGACGCTGGTGTTGATGTGCTGTCGACAGAACCATGTGATCCCGGAACCTAAAAGGGTGGAGGCTGGATTTGGTGGGGGAGGGTGACATGGATGTTCATAACGTGCCTGTAGGATTTGTACGATATCAGCGTTACATAATGTGGAGTAGACGTGCTCTCCGGCTCAGGCCGTAGCTTTCAAAGTAATCTGTTTACGACTTGTCATTTCATAATGTGAAATCTGCACCTATTAATGATAATGATAAGTACAGTTAATTACAGTTAATCAGAAAGGGCTGGGAAATCTTGATTGAACCAGGCTGAAAGGCAGAAACAGTGTGAGCTTTGTTATGAGGCCACAACTCACTGCAGAGTTCATTTGTCAGCTGTATTATATTTAGCTCCGTTCATTTGTTTCAGGAAGAGACATATTTGTCATATTTGTCTCTTCCTGTCCTTCTCTCTCCCCCCCCCTCCCCCCCACACACTCCACACACACACACACTCCACACACATTTGCCCTTCCTCTTGAGTGGGCGGCGAGAGTGAACGCTTGGAGTGAAGGACAGGGAAGCCAGAAAAATAAAAATGGACCACAAACGTCCATTAAGAACAGGATGGGGGGTGGAATTTAGAGCTAAGATATCGAAATGCACGCAGCTTTACTCACATACCATTTGCAACAAAGAATTCATGCTAAGTACATGCTAATGACACGTCAAGGTGACATCATTAAAGTGCCCATTTGTTAAGGCAACAGTTTAAAACCCATATTTACGATTATAATTCCAATTAAATCCTGCATCTCACTGTCTGATGCTTTAAGACTCCAGATTATTATGTGAAAATGCTGGAGTTATCAAGAGTGGTGGAGCAGCCCGGTGCGGCAGACACAGACAGGAAGTGACATATTAACTCAGCTGCAGCGATGACGTGGTTTTTGTTTACAGCAGTGATGCATGTTTCATACGTTGTAGATGGATGGAGACGTAGAAACGTCTCACTTTGACTCTTGAGCTCACCTCCTGTGCGGTGTTTCTTCTGAAGTGTTGTGTATTGTTATCTGATGGTTGTGCCATCGTGTCCTCAGTGTGGAAAAGGTGTTTTGGTCCAAAAATGAAGCAGCTTACTTGACCTGGCTGCTAGATCCAGTGCTTTAGCCACTTGAGCTTGTTTCCCTGTCAAGTTCCGTTTGAAAACTGTCCTTTGTGGAGTTTTGCTGTTTAGTTTTTCTCTTAAATTAAATTTGGCTAACCCACAAATGTGTTTATAACCCATTAAACAATGTGTGTTAATGTTTGTTGTCCAACTTTACAGGAATAAGCTTTAATGGTATCCTGTAGCCTAGTTTCGTAAAATTCATGTGGTTAGACAATTATAAATAAAACAATTTTAAAAAAGAAAATTAAGACAAATTATAATAATTTTGAATTCTGTGTATTGTTGTGGTCCATAGAAAATGCAGGACATATTGCGTTGTGCAAGGTGGTGTTACGTGGCTGAATGGATGACACCATCCTGTGTGGTGCGATGTGATGAAGTGTGTTGCGTGGTTTGGCCTGGCTGCGTTCGCAGGGCGGTGTTGTGTTGTGTAATACTGTTTGTGTGAGAGTGGGTAGGCCAGAGCACCATCAGCGGCAGCACCTGTCGTTTCTACCACAGCCCCTCCAACCACTCCACTGAGGACTGCTCCCCTCATCTGTGCTTGCTATTATTGCCTCCTTCCTTTGTCTTCCTTTGTCAGACAGCTTTCCTTTGTCCCCCCCCCCCCCTCCTTCTCTCTCTCTCTCTCCACCCCCAGGATGTGGCTGTGGCTTGATTAGAAAAAGCGTGGCACAGAACAGGCAATCCATCACTCTGCCAAAGTCCGCAATTTCCGCACATGTGCTTGCTGACGCTGACATCTCCTAAACACACCCTCCACCTCTCCTTAGTTTGCTTTTGCTCTTAATCCTCAGCAAAGACCAAGTCTTTTTTCCAGGACACCAGCAGCATCTGACACCTGCCTCTCCTTCCTCCACCTCCCCTTGTCCTTCGAACACGCTTCCACTTCCCACTTCAACCCCCACCCCCTCTTCTCATCTGCATCCATTCGTTCATTGCAGTCATGTCTCTTTGGCTTTTATAGATTTTTCTCATTAAGATCTTCAATCTGCATTGGACAGAAAAGACAAAGGCAATTTCAGCTTATCCAAATTTTATTTTTAATTTTAATCATAAATCAATGAAAAACTTTTGCTGAAAATATTTTGTTCCAAAAAAAAAAAAAAAAACCTTTTTCACCTGAAAATCGACAAAAAGTCAGAGATCA
This sequence comes from Pseudorhombus dupliciocellatus, assembly GCA_016785235.1. Lineage (NCBI taxonomy): Eukaryota > Metazoa > Chordata > Actinopteri > Pleuronectiformes > Paralichthyidae > Pseudorhombus > Pseudorhombus dupliciocellatus. The sequence goes on along the minus strand of JAFBJW010000501.1, from coordinate 1,877 downwards.
GTATGTCGGTTTTTCCAAAAAAAAAAAAAAAAAAAAATTTAGGGTTGTGTGAGAATGAGGAGACGAATTTCACCATCAACAAGAGCGGCCCAATAGCTCAGTGGTAGAGCACTAGGCCTGGGGACCCCAGGTTGGCTAGTTCGAATCCCGCTTGTGGATGACAAACACCTGGAGGTGTTGGGGTGGCCAACCAGTCAGAGACTTAGAGCCACTTTTTTTTACTGTGTTACTGCAAAGAGCCACATCATACACATGGGCACACATGAACATCATCCCATGCCTTAATCATGTATGCACGCACGCACACGCACACACACACCTCTGCTCAGCCAGATTTATTGAAAATGCCCCACACCAACATGATAATGACAGTTATTTTCAACAGTTAACATTGTGTGCACTGTCTCACACACACAAACTCTCAGTTCAAGCAAGTCCACAAACAAAAATATAATAATTTTCAATAACATTTTTCTCTTACTATGCTGCTTAGTGGGACTTCTGGCATTCCTTGTCTTGAACAGTCCTCTTCAAATCTGGCTTCTTCTTCTGTTGTTGCCACTCGAAGCAATTCTTTCAAATGAGTGTCAGTCAGAACTGCGCTAATGATGCCTGACATATAAGGCAGAATGGCTTGCCATTACGTTCAACAACAAAAATATAAACTCTCCCACTCTGTTAAAACGTCCTGTGTTCTTCGTCATATTTTCGTTTGGCTGTGCTTTTCTTCCCTGCCATTTTGAGAGCGAACTTGACGCAAATTGTTTACAACTCAAATGATCTCGCGCGTTTGACGTCACTCAGACCGGCTTCTTCTTCTTCTTCGCAACTCAAACCGGCTTGCCTGGTCAGCGTGCCACCTAGGGGTAATGAATGGCAGCGCCAGCCAAGCATTTTTGACGCTTGTCATGTGAAAGCTCCTGAAGAGCCGCAAGAAACCAGCCAAAGAGCCGCATGAGGCTCGTGAGCCACGGGTTGGCCAGGCCTGATCTAGGTGTTTGTCTCTTGCATGCTATGTTTAATAAAGATTGAAACATTTGCTTCCAAGTGTGACTTCTTTAGCCTTCATTAGCAGGGTGGAAACAGGCATGAACACAGCAGCAAGACTGGGATCTGTTCCTCTATAAAACGACCTCCAGCAGGAGTTTTCAGTTTTCTTTTTTCAAATAAAAATAAAATCATCACTAATTTGTGTCTCCGATTTGTTGGACCTTGAGAGACAACTGGTAATGAGAATGAGGAGACGAATTTCAGCATGATAGTGGGCAAGTGGCTCAGTGGTAGAGCGCTCGGCATGTGGAGCCGAAGTTGGCCGGTTCGAATCCCGCTTGTGGATGGTGTGCTCACTCTAGGTGTTTGTCTTTAGTTTGTGGTCAAAGGACAAAGTGAGAGGAGTAAAGGAGGCCATCTACACTCACTTGGAAAGGCCAACACTGAACAGAGGAGGAGGGCTACGCCACCGTCTGTCAACTACATACCACCCTGCCTTGAGATCTCATCCCAGGATGTTTAGTTGCTCATCTACACCAGAGCAGCCAACATCCTCTGGACAGTGTGAGCATGAGGATCCATTCACCCCCAGTCTGTCTCACATTGACACAGGTGAGTGAGTCATGTGACATTTTGTCACATGATGAGACACGTGAGTCGCATAACGAGGGGAATGACCGATACTCACAGCTCCACCCACATCCAGAGATATATCTCCTGGTTTTTCCCAGTCTACACCAGAACTGAAGAAGCCCTTCGGATGAAGGACGAAACGTCTTCAATAAAGAAAGAAATCCAGTTGCCTTGACTAAACGATCACCTGACAAAGTGTCAAAAAATAAATAAAAAAATAAATAAATTCAGTGTTTTCTTGATCAGGAATAAGT
>JAFBJW010000495.1:50076-85033 GCA_016785235.1 Pseudorhombus dupliciocellatus | reverse complement strand
GCTGAAGTGCCTGATCCTCATACCCTGTTAGCTCAAATCCCCCCAGAAGCTAACAGGGTATGAGGATCAGGCACTTCAGCTTGATAATCAGCTACTACTTCATTTACTGCTCTCAAGTCATAAACCAGGCGATAAGAACCATCTGGTTTTTTCGTCGGTAGTAGAGGCGTGTTGCTCTGAGGATTCAAACTTATCCCCAAAACATCCGCTTTCACCAATCCTTCGATTTGCGGCCCAATTCCTTGAATTGCCTCCTCTTTCAGTGGATACTGGTTTCTCCAAGGAGGTCTAGTTCCTGGTCGTAATTCCACATTCACTGGTTGTGCCGATTTCACGCATCCAATATCAGTGCTGTGTTTGGACCACAAGCAATCTGGAACTTGTCTTAGCATCTCTTCTTTCAAACTGTCTGAGTCCATCTTGACACCAAGAAGTGATTCATGAGACATCCGCACAGTTTGTGGGTTCCCTTGTCCTTGAGTAGCGATCATGATCTTCATGTACTGATGATCTTCACTTATCCAGATATTGTTGTTTTCCTTTAATGGTGTGAAAATAGCCTTTTCTGCTTCAGTCATCATTTTCCCGATCTGTTTCTGTTCGTATCCATCAGCCACCATCAAAGTCACATGAGGAATGCTTTCCTTGATGTCAAATTCATTATCAAGGTAATCATTGTTGTTTATCTTCATGGCTGCTCCCTGTGGACTATACAACTCGAAGTCAGCTGAACTTTGTTTGGTTGATACTTCAACCACTCTTCTGGTTTTGATTGATCAGCATTCCTAAAATACTTCAATGTACAGTGAAATAGGTATTCAGGGGTCTTAGCATCAGGCATGTTTGCCAAGATAAACTTCTGCCATAATCTGGCGGGTTCCAAAAATTCCTGATTGAGATTTCCAAGCCAAAATCCTGCTGAGGCATCAGTGTCTGTTGTCATGCTCAACTGATGGTAATCATTATTTGAAACGTCCACTTGACAGCCATCAAGTGTACACATTATTGTGCACTTTAATCTGCACAAAGCATCTCTTCCCAAGAGTGGAATTGGTGTGTGTTTTGACACCAATACAGGTATTTTAATCTTCTGATTTTTATAGCAGATTTCAACAGGTTTTGTGAGAGGAACCAGCTGTTTAACACCCTCAAACCCGATTGTCCGTACATATTGTCCAGACATGGGGAGATGTATAGCATCTTTAGGCCGAATACAAGTGAAAGCAGCTCCAAAATCTGCCATTAATTCCAATGGTTGGTCATTTATTTTCACTGTAATTGTTGGATCTTGCTCTGGGCCTGACACTACCAGCTGACACCTCCCTTGCGGGTCTTCTGGGCACCCCTAGAACCCTGGTTCCGGTCCCCTATATGGGTTCACCGGTCCCCTTGGTGATCTTGATTGTCCTCTGAATCCTCCTCTGAAGCCTCCTCTGACAAAATTTCCCCCAGGTCTGTTACAATCATGAGCAAAATGACCTACTTGTCCACAGTTGTAACATGCTTTAGGATCCAATAGGTGGTTCTGTTTGAAATTTCTTCCCATTCCTCTTCCAAAATTTCCTCGACCTCTTCCTCTCCTTGCTTGAAATTGACCAAAATCTGGTTGCATGAAAGAAGTCATAGGAGCTACGAATGGCGGCTGGGATGGTTGAAACTGAATTTGTTTCTGAGATTGCTGAGGTGGGGTTTGAGCTGGTGGGCTCTGCATGAGCACAGCTTGTTTCTTCTCCCTCTTCTTGTTATCTCCTAGTTGTGTTTGATTAAGTTTTCTCAGAATTTCCTGGTCCTGTTCTTTTTGGTCCTGTTCCTTTTTCCGATATAGCTCCACTTGGTGGGCTATGTGGTCTGTGTAGACTCCTTTTGTCATGCTTCCAAGACCAACCACTTCTGCAAGTTTGCTCCTTACTGGTAAGGGCAATCCTTTCTGTATTTTGACTCGCAGAATCGATTGCTCCATCTGGTTCAGGTCCAGGTCATTTCCTGTGACGCTTCTCCATACTTGGTGGACTCTTGACACGTAGGCCCTCGGATTCTCCTGTGGTCCCAATGGCTCCATGAGTATATTATCAGGATGCATATTTGTCGGAAATGTCTCTTTCAGTGCTTTCCACACTCATCCTCTATTTGCTGCAAACAGCTCCGCATCATTCACTGCAGTTCTCACATATCGAGACATTTTTGGAAGATTTCTTCCATAGCTGGGACCCCCAGTAGGCTAGCCAAAAGTCTCTTTATGTCTCCCACAGTGGGTTGTACTCCCACTAAAACTTCTTCCAGCTTTGAAATCCAAGGATGTGCTCCATTCTCAAGAACTGGTAACTTTTCAAGCACACTTGACATATCTGAATTTTGCCAAGGCTTGTACTCAAAATTCTGTCCTCGAACAATCACTGGACACATTTTATCGGATCTCTTCCCCTTCCTGGAGCGTAGGAAGTATTTTCCCATCTCTGGCTTCAGCATCTTCTTTCTTCGTATCTTCTTCTCTGCTCTGTGGAGTTTTTTTAATTGATTTTCCAACATGGTTTGGCATTCTGGTGTAGAAGACTGTTCCTGGTCCAGTAGGCATATGTCATTGGTCTTCTCAATCTCTTTTAGAGTTTTTTCTCTATCTTTTCCTCTCCTGGGACTGGATGTCACCGGGAAGGTAGGTGAAGGATCTTCATCCGAGTCTTGATCACTTTCTCCATCTTCACTTTCATCTGTATCAAACTTTCCTGAATCCCACTTCTTCGATGACTTGAATCCTCTTCTCTCTGCCCTTGCAATCATCCTTCTGACTGCTGGGTCATATCCGCCAGCTGCTCCATCCGAATCACTCTGAGTATCACTTACTATCACTTACAATCTCTGTTCATCCAACTCCAATTGTTGTGCCTTTTTCTTTTTGCTTTTTGCACTTGGGTGCATTTCTATGGTTGTTTTAACTTTCCCTGTCTCTATTACTTGATCATCCTCATCCTTAATGTGGTAATTACCATTTTGGCTAATCACCGGAAGCTGAGGATAAGCATCAGTAAATTTCACTTCCTTCTCATATGGCGGAGGCTCTTCACTGAAGTTGAGTGTGAGGAGGGTGTATTAATTTTAGTCATTAGCTTTTCTGTTTTCTTTGCAATCTCATCCATTTCTTCTGCATGACTTTCCCTCTTTTCCTTTAAGATCTTCAGCATTTTCTGTCCCTCATTTTCAAATAGCTGCAACATGCCAAGTTCTGTTTGCCTCTTCATCTTGCGTTTCTGTCCCTTTTTACCTTTCTTTTGGTTTGCTTTATAGGTAGCCACAAGCACCTGCATTGTTTTAATCACATTTGGGTTCAAAGTCCCTTCCACTGGCCAAGGCTGGTCAATGTTGGGCCAACATTTGCTCCATTTTCGTGACATCTTTGCAATATTTTTAAGAGGATTATTTCTCTGTACAACATCCACTGGAGTTATTGCCTTTGAAATTTTAGAATCCATCATTAACACTGTATTTGTTTCTTACTTCAATTATAAATCAGACCAAAGCAATCAAATCAACAATTTATGATGCACTGTGCCACAACAATGAACCACAAAGTCCAAGAAATTTGCCAACCTCAGAGGAAACCAACCACTTATTAGTACCCAAATAGCACCACCATCCAATATCAAACCAACAATAATCTTTTCAAGATTATGTTGCAGTAATAAATCTCCTTATACAGCTCTCAATACAACCAACACTGCATGAATCAAAAAATGCTTCAGATGCTCAGTCTGTTGCTAAGCCTTCTAAATAAGCACAATCGATATTATCTAATGTGTTTATGTAGTCATGAAAAGAGTTTGTGGATAAAACAGCACTCGCCTTTTGCTGAAAACAGGAGTCGTGTGTTGTCATCCGCACACCACTGCAGCACTAGCCAGCTGCTTCTTCTTTTTATTTTCTCCTGGAGGGTCCAAATTCAGCACATTCCACTCTCAGGTGTCATGGTAGAGAAAGGAATAAAAATAAAACAAGAAAAAGTTAATATATTGCGATCAGCTTTGATTCTTAAAATGTAATAAAAAATCTGTTTCCTTATTTTATTCAATCAGTTATTTATTTATCTATTTCTTTATTTATTTACTTATTTATCTTATTCCCCAAAACTAATAGTTTTATGATTTATCATTAAATCATAACAAATTAACTCCTCAGTTTAGTGTTAAATTACTTTAACTAATATGTTACTTTTCTATTTTATCATTCTGTTATGCCAGGTTTTTCTCTTTAATGCTTTGCTGTCTCTCTCTCTCTCCCTGAAGAGGAGGAGGGAAACTCCAAGGCAGCTGGAGGGTGAAACCCCCCTTTCTCAATTCTTAAGGTCGTCTGAGAGTCACAGCACTCGCACATTGAACACATGACACAGATTTAACGCACTTTAAATTTCGTTCTTAAAGTGTGAGTGTCATACACCCCCCTTTTTCAAATGCCGAATCAACTGAGAGGGAGTATCCCTCCTCTTAATATCAGCAATAACTCTCATGCACACACTGACTGGAACAGACTAACAGGAAAGAGAGATTTCAACCACTCAGTCAATCAGTCTGTGCATCAGCATTCATTTTCTTTCCTAAATACTTAATCGGGAGATCTTATTTTCTTTTATATGTGTTAGCTTTTTATGCTGTTACTTGTGCTTGTGTATACAAACGTCCATGCTGGCCTCTCTTCTTCTTCTCAGGCCAAGCAAAGGCTCATAGTTCATATTTTATTTATTTATTAAATACAAAGTCCTCTATTGGCTCATGTGTCCTTCAAAGGCTCATTTGTCCTATAGAGGCTCATTTGTGTAACCACATTTATAAATGTCCCCTTATAAAAGGGCTCATCATGTTAACATTTGTCCTCTATTAGGTTCATTATTTTCTATCACTAAAAAAAACAATATCAACTAAAACTAATGATCTCCCATGCATACCTATTTGATAAGACGTCTCTTATCATACAGGTAACCATCATTTCACAGCTTTACTCACTTACAACTTTGCTCACTCACAGCCAGGCATACTCTCACACACACACACACACACACACAGCTTCACTATCCTTCCAGAGGATACAACATGCACAGTGACACAGAGCAGACACAGAGACACAGACACAGGCTTCTTAACCGACACAAATTTTTCAAACAGGGAAAACTTTCCCTTCAGTACACCAACAACAGTTTATATTATTTATATATTTTTTTAATGTTTAATGTCGACACAGTTGTGATTTTCTCTTTCTCTTCTCATCACAACTCATTACTTTAACCAAGGTTCTTCAATCATTATCAATCATCATTTCACAACTTAATTCACAACAGCATGCTCACTGCATCCTGTTTGCTCTGGGCTTTTTAGCCCTCTCTTTATTTTACTCTTAACAACTTTTTCACTTTTTACTCTTAGTTTCATCTTTCCTTTATCCTTATCTTTAACTCTTTACTTCATTATTTCATCTCTTATTTTAAAATTGCCAATTTCCCTGGGCCCAGGGTGATCATGTACTTTTTTCTTTTTACACACAAATCCGACTACTCAAGCCAACTTTCACAAAGTTACTAATTTACACATGTCTTACCGTTAATAAGCAATGGGCCCCGCTTCATTAATCTTGCATGGTTATTTAGTTCACTTTATTGTTACTGGTTCTGCTTATTCTACTTTTAGCTTTTCTTAACTTTTAGTTTATCCTTTATTCTTTTTCTCATAAAACTCTTCACTTAAGTCAACGTTCACACAATGGTTAATTTACACATGTCTTACTGGTCCGAAGATATGGCCATGACTTCTGTACTCTTGCATGGTTGTTTAACTCACTGCATTGCTACTAGTTACTTTTTCAACACTTTATATTTTGTCTTTTACTTCATCTCTTATTTCTCTTATTCCCACTTATTTCTGATACTTTTAATTTACCCTTTACACTTTAATTTAAAAAAATTAGACGGCGTTTCACTTTAAACATCAACACATCATGGCTTGTCCACACAGATACTTTTAAACAGTGCAACCAATCAGCAAACACATTAGCTTCAATGAATGAACCAGTGCTTCTATTAAAAGTGAGAAAACACTCACCGAGACGTCTTTGAAGAACAGGGGTCAAAACATTGAAGCCAGCGGCCACTGCAGGAGATGACATCTGATCCTGTTCGTGACGCCAATTTTTGTGGTATCTCAGCCCTCGATGATGTGTGGATGAAAAAAGGATCAGCCGTTGACACTGGCTCAGTTGAATAGTGTAAAGTTTATTGCACTGGAGTCCAGCATCAGTCAGACATGCGCATCTGTCTGGAGGAAAACTTGGGTCCTGATTGTGTTCTCTTCCCCTACTAATTCTTCAGGCTGCTCTTATATACGTTCACAACACACCCATGCCATATGTTGCAGTATCCAGAGAATGACAAACTTAAACAATTCGATATATGGTGATCTTTAACCTTAGTCTCTTCTCTCCACCAGGGGCAGAGAGAAGCATCCTCTATATTTACGATTTGTTGATGTGAAACCTCAAGTCAGAGGCAAATGTAAACATTCCTTACTTCTGACTGGCGCCAACGATAGTAAAAATGACAAAGCAGATTTAAGAAAGACAAAGTGAAAAACATTAGATACGACAAGTCCATTCAGAGGAAACTGCTTGATGTGTGGCTCCAACTTCACTGTCACGACACAGTTGGAGCTTTGCAGAACCAGTGAAATTCAGACATAAATCCACAATGTCACTGTGGCCTTCAGTGTTTCCCAGCGTTGTTTGCATCTTCAGGTGTGATCGTTCTGAGGCTGTTAGAATCAGATCTGTCCTTTAATGAACAGCCATGTGCATCCAGTCTGACCAATCATCTGCTCATAATTTCCAGGGTCTGGAAGACCTGACATTATTTTTATGCTCTACCTCCAGAGGGCCTGTGAGTGAACTGATGATTGACTTCAGCTCAATGTGGACATCAGATATCTCACAGTGTTGACATCTGATATCTGACGGTATGGTCATCTGACGGTGTGGACATCTGACATCTGACAGTGCGGATATCTGATGGTGGGGACATCCGAAGATGAGGACATCAGACATCTGAGTGGGGACAACTGATGACATTTGATGGCCGTGACACCTGACATTACACGTCTGGCAGTATGAATCTTTGGCAGTGTGCACATCGGACAGGGTGGACATCTGAGATCTGACGATGGGGATATCTGACGGTGTGGACATCAGACATCTGAGTGGGGACATCTGAGGGTGTGGACATCTGACATCTGACGGTGGGTTATCCGAAAATGAGGACAACTGACATCTGACAATGTGGACATCTAACATCTTATCGTGCGGAGATCTGATGGTGGGGACATCTGAAGATGAGGACATCAGACATCTGAGTGGGGACATCGAATACTGACATATGACATTTGATGATCGTGACATCTGACACCTGACATTACACGTCTGGCGGTATGGACCTTTGACAGTGTGTACATTGGACATCTGACAGTGTGGACATCTGAGATCTGACAGTGTGGATAGCTGACATCTGATGGTGGGGACATCCAAAAGTGAGGACATCTGAAAGTGAGGACATCTGACGGTGGGGACAGCTGATGGCGTGGACATCTCACGTCTAGCGGTATGGATATTTGACAGTGTGTACATCTGAAAGTGAGGACATCTGACGGTGGGGACAGCTGATGGCGTGGACATCTCACGTCTAGCGGTATGGATATTTGACAGTGTGTACATCTGATGGAATGGACATCTGATATCTGACGGTGGGGACATCTGACACCTGATGGTATGGACATCAGACATTTGATTGAATGAATATCTAAATGTGGGGACATCTGACGATTTGGACACCAGAATGTGTGTACATCTGATATCTGACAATGTGGACATCCAGTGGTGTGGACATCTGACAGTGTGGACATCTGATAGTGGGGAAAGTTGACGCTGTGGACTTCTGATGTCTGACCTTTTGGACATCTGACATATAATAGTATGAACATATGAAGGTGTTGTCATCTTACATCTGGCAGTGGGGATATTTGATGGTGTGGACACCTAGCGGTGTGGACATCCCACATTTTGCAGTATGAATATACGATCATTTGGAAATCTGACGGTGGGGATACGTGACATGTGATGGTGTGGACATCTGATGTCGGATGACGGTGTGGAAACCTGACATTTACAGGAGGGGACATCTGACATCTCACGATGTGGAAATCTGACGGTGTGGACTTCCCTTACATCTGAAGGTGTGGACATCTGACAATATGGACATCAGATATCCCACAGTGTTGACATCTGATATCTGAGGGTAGGGACATCTGACAGTGTGAACATCTGATATCTGACGGTGGCGACACCCGAAAGTGAGGACATCTGTCATTTGATGGTGTGGACATCTGACATCTGACAGTGCTGATATCTGATGGTGGGGACATCTGAAGATTAGGACATCAGACATCTGACAGTGCGGATATCTGATGGTGGGGACATCTGAAGAAGAGGAATTCAGACATCTGAGTGGGGACACCTGATACTGACATATGACATTTGATGGCCGTGACACCTGACATTACATGTCTGGCGGTATGGATCTTTGACAGTGTGTACATCGGACAGTGTGGACATCTGAGATCTGACGATGGGGATATCTGACGGTGTGGACTTCTGACATTGTGGACATCAGACATCTGAGTGGGGACATCTGAAGGTGTGGACATCTGACATTTGACGGTGGGTCATCCGAAAATGAGGACAACTGACATCTGACAATGTGGATATCAGATATCTCACAGTGTTGACATCTGATATCTGACGGTACGGACATCTGACAGTGTGGACATCTGATATTTGACGGTGGGGACACCCGAAAGAGAGGACATCTGTCATTTGACGGTGTGGACATCTGACATGTGACAGTGCAGATATTTGATGGTGGGGACATCCAAAGATGAGGACATCAGACATCTGAGTGGGGACACCTGATACTGACATATGACATTTGAAGGCCGTGACACCTGACATTACACGTCTGGCGGTATAGATATTTGACAGTGTGTACATCGCACAGTGTGGACATCTGAGATCTGACAATGGGGATATCTGACGGTGTGGACTTCTGACATTGTGTACATCAGACATCTGATTGGGGACATCTGACATCTGACAATGTGGACATCTGACATCTGATAGTGCGGAGATCTGATGGTGTGGACATCTGAGGATGAGGACATCAGACATCAGACAGTGGCGACATCTAATACTGACAAATGACATTTGATGGTCGTGACAACTGACACCTGACATTACACATCTGGCGGTATGGACCTTTGACAGTGTGTACATTGGACATCTGACAGTGTGGACATCTGAGATCTGATGGTGTGGACAGCTGACATCTGATGGTGCGGACATCCAAAAGTGAGGACATCCGAAAGTGAGGACATCTGACGGTGGGGACAGCTGATGGCGTGGACATCTCACGACTAGCGGTATGGATATTTGACAGTGTTTACATCTGATATCTCACAGTGTGGACACCTGATGGCATGGACATCTGATATCTGACAGTGTGGACACCTGATGGTATGGACATGTGATATCTGACGGTGGGGACATCTCACACCTGATGGTATGGGACATCAGACATTTGATTGACTGAATATCGAAATGTGGGGACATCTGACTCCTGATGGTATGGACATCAGACATTTGATTGAATGTATATCTAAATGTGGGGACATCTGACGATTTGGACACCAGAATGTGTGTACATCTGATATCTGACAGTGTGGACACCTGATCGTATGGACATCTGAGATCTGACATTGTGGACACCTTATGGTATGGACATCTGAGATCTGACATGGACATCAGAGTGGGGACATCTGAAGGTGTGGACATCTGACATCTGACGATGGGTCATCGGAAAATGAGGACAACTGACATCTGACAAAGTGGACATCAGATATCTCACAGTGTTGACATCTGATATCTGACGGTGGGGACACACCAAAGTGAGGACATCTGTCATCTGACAGTGCGGACATCTGATGGTGGGGACATGTGAAGATGAGGATATCGGACATCTGAGTGGGGACATCTGAAACTGACATATGACATTTGATGGCCGTGACACCTGACATTACACGTCTGGCGGTATGGATCTTTGACAGTGTACATCGGACATCTGACAGTGTGGACATCTGAGATCTGATGAAGGGGATTTCTGACGGTGTGGACAGCTGACATCTGACGGTGGGGACAGCTGATGGCGTGGACATCTCACGTCTCGCGGTATGGATATTTGACAGTGTGTACATGTGATATTTGAATGTGTGGACACCTGATGGTTATGGACATCTGATAACTGACGGTGGGGACATCTGACACCTGATGGTATGGACATCTGACGGTGTGGACACCAGAATATGTGGTCATCTGATATCTGACAATGTTGACATCCAATGTTGTGGATATCTGACATCTGACGGTGGGTCATCCGAAAATGAGGACAACTGACATCTGACAATGTGGAAATCAGATATCTCACAGTGTTGACATCTGATATCTGACGGTAGGGACATCTGACATTGTGGACATCTGATATCTGACGGTGGGGACACCCGAAAGTGAGGACATCGGTCATTTGACGGTGTGGACATCTGACATCTGACAGTGCGGATATCTGATGGTGGGGAAATCCGAAGATGAGGACATCAGACATCTGAGGGGGGGGACCTGATACTGACATATGACATTTGATGGCCGTGACACCTGACATTACACGTCTGGCGCTATGGATCTTTGTCAGTGTGTACATCGGACAGTGTGGACATCTGAGATCTGACAATGGGGATATCTGACGGTGTGGACTTCTGACATTGTGGACATCAGACATCTGATTGGGGACATCTGACAATGTAGACATCTGACATCTGAGTGGCGACATCTAATACTGACATATGACATTTGATGATCGTGACACCTGACACCTGACATTACACATCTGGCGGTATGGACCTTTGACAGTGTGTACATTGGACATCTCATAGTGTGTACATGTGATATCTGACAGTGTGGACATCTGATGGAATGGACATCTGATATCTGACAGCGTGGACACCTGATGGTATGGACATCTGACGGTTTGGACACCAGAATATGTGGTCATCTGATATCTGACAATGTTGACATCCAGTGGTGTGGATATCTGACATCTGACGGTCAGTCATCCGAAAATGAGGACAACTGACATCTGACAATGTGGACATCAGATATCTGACGGTGGGGACACCCGAAAGTGAGGACTTCTGTCATTTGACGGTGTGGACATCTGACATCTGACAGTGCAGATATCTGATGGTGGGGACATCTAATACTGACATATGACATTTGATGATCGTGACATCTGACACCTGACATTACACGTCTGGCGGTATGGACCTTTGACAGTGTGTACATCTGATATCTGACAGTGTGGACACCTAATGGTATGGACATCTGATATCTGACGGTGGGGACATCTGACACCTGATGGTATGGACATCAGACATTTGATTGAATGAATATCTAAATGTGGGGACATCTGACGATTTGGACACCAGAATGTGTGTACATCTGATATCTGACAGTTTGGACACCTGATCGTATGGACATCTGACATCTGACAGTGTGGACATCTGATATCTGATGGTGGGGACATCTGACAGTTTGGACAACAGAATATGTGGTCATCTGATATCTGTCAATGTTGACATCCAGTGGTGTGGACATCTGACAGTGTGGACATCTGATAGTGGGGAAAGTTGACGCTGTGGACTTCTGATGTCTGACCTTTTGGACATCTGACAAACAATAGTATGAACATATGAAGGTGTTGTTATCTTACATCTAGCAGTGGGGATATCTGATGGTGTGGACACCTAGCGGTGTGGACATCTCACATTTTGCATTATGAATATACGATCATTTGGAAATCTGACAGTGGGGATACGTGACATGTGATGGTGTGGACATCTGATGTCGGATGACGGTGTGGAAACCTGACATTTACAAGAGGGGACATCTGACATCTCACGATGTGGAAATCTTATGGTGTGGACTTCCCTTACATCTGAGTGGGGACATCTGAAGGTGTGGACATCTGACATCTGACAATGTGGACATCAGATATCCCACAGTGTTGACATCTGATATCTGAGGGTAGGGACATCTGACAGTGTGCACATCTGATATCTGACGGTGGCGACACCCGAAAGTGAGGACATCTGTCATTTGATGGTGTGGACATCTGACATCTGACAGTGCTGATACCTGATTGTGGGGACATCTGAAGATGAGGACATCAGACATCTGACAGTGCGGATATCTGATGGTGGGGACATCTGAAGAAGAGGAATTCAGACATCTGAGTGGGGACACCTGATACTGACATATGACATTTGATGGCCGTGACACCTGACATTACATGTCTGGCAGTATGGATCTTTGACAGTGTGTACATCGAACAGTGTGGACATCTGAGATCTGACGGTGTGGACTTCTGACAATGTGGACATCAGACATCTGATTGGGGACATCTGACAATGTGGACATCTGACATCTGATAGTGCGGAGATCTGATGGTGGGGACATCTGAGGATGAGGACATCAGACATCTGAGTGGCGACATCTAATACTGACATATGACATTTGATGATCGTGACACCTAACACCTGACATTACACATCTGGCGGTATGGACCTTTGACAGTGTGTACATTGGACATCTGACAGTGTGGACATCTGAGATCTGACGGTGTGGACAGCTGACATCTGATGGTGGGGACATCCGAAAGTGAGGACATCTGACGGTGGGGACAGCTGATGACGTGGACATCTCACGTCTAGCAGTATGAATATTTGACAGTGTGTACATGTGATATCTGACAGTGTGGACACCTGATGGAATGGACATCTGATATCTGACAGCGTCGACACCTGATGGTATGGACATCTGATATCTGACGGTGAGGACATCTGACACCTGATGGTATGGACATCTGATGGTTTGGACACCAGAATATGTGGTCATGTGATATCTGACAATGTTGACATCCAGTGGTGTGGACATCTGACATCTGATGGTGGGGACATCCGAAGATGAAGACATCAGACATCTGAGTGGGGACACCTGATACTGACATATGACAGCTGATATCTGACGGTGGGGACATCTGACATGTTATGGTGGGGAAATCTGACTGAGTGGGCATATAACAGTGTGGACTCTGACATCTGACATCGTACGCTGGGGACATGTGACTGTGTGGTCATCACCTGACAGTATGGACAACCAACATTTGACGGTGGGAACAACTGATTTGTGGGGACATCTGAAATCTGGGGTTGGAGACGTGATGGTGTGTACATGTGACAGTGAGGAAATGTGACGGTGTGGACATCTGATGGTGGGGACATGTGATGTTGTGGACATCTGACATCTGAAGTCGGGTTAGTTTGTTTTTTTCTTATTTTAATCTGAGCACCAACACATCACACAGTCATCGCCACAGACTTATCACACATGTGATCTCAGCCACATGGTCCCCATCACTCCAGGGGGCCCACTGTCTTTGTCTTTGGCCAGCGGCCATTTTGAATCTTTAACACTCTCACACACACACACGCACAGACACACATACCTTTTTCTAATTTGTAGACTTTTATTATGACAGTGTGTACACGTTCTTCATAAATGTTTATTTTTAAAAAAAAACGACTTAATATTGTATCAGTGAATTTTGCCAACCTCTTCATTGTAAAGGACTCCATATCCTTCAACTTTGTTAACGATTAGTGTGGTACATTTGATTATAGCAATTAATGTAATTCTTAATCAGACTTCCAAATTGGTAGTTAATAATAATATGAGCCTAATAATGAATAAATAAGCTATTTTTTCCCTTCCTTTGAAGGGTCCTGTTTTATAAATGTAAATTATTATCAAATTTGCATTTTTTTATCATATTCATATTAAATAATCTTTTACTGATAGCTAAATTAATTGATTAAATACAAACACATTATTTAAGGTTACCATACTTAAGGGTATATCCCTAACATTTTGGTACCCGTGCGAGGCCTATGCACAACATAATGGTGCCCCATGTGATGTTGTGCACAACATAACTTTGATAAAGTAATTTTCAACGGGATAACTTGTAATTGTAACCGATTACATTTCCAAAGTAATCTTCCCAACACTCCTTGTAGTTGAGCAGAATTTGTTCATCTGGAGAAGCTAACAAGGTCTCATGTTGGACAGGCATCTCTAATCTGGGCGTTTGAGGGTTGAGGCACTGTGCCAAAGAAAGTGAACTGGTTCAGCTAAAGACAACTGTACTTGTTAGTTTCCTATTTTAAGAAAATAATATGGTCATTGAATGGTCAGCTGTTCAGCTGAAGGCTGGCACATTTACGTGTCCCCTCAGCAGTGATGGGACAGAAACAGAAAGTGTGGAATGGAGAAACAGTGGTGTCACATGTGTAAGTAGAGACCTTTCATTTAGCGGTGTTCTTCCCTCTGTCCCTGTGCTGTGACGCAGCTGAAGAACACAATACTTACTCGGCGGCTTGTCTCTGTCTCTCCACAGTGTGGACTTCTACAAGGATCAGACTGGAGTCAATGCCAAGTTCACCCTCTCCAATTACACCATCTCTTTTCTCCACCCAGATCCTCACAACAGGCAAACACTGACCTAAGCTCCACATGCTAGACTCCTTCCAATAAGACTTTAAATTGAAACATGACATAACATCAACAAAAGAGAGCTACTCTGAAGAGGAGAGAGCAACTGCATGGTCGGCGGCCATTTTATAGTCCACTTCTTCTTCTTGACCCAGGGAGCAGAACCAGGGTGACAGCACCACCCACAGGTGAGGAAGGCCAACAGCACCTGGAAAGACAACTAGTGGTGGTGGCCCCAACTATGTGTAAGGGAGGGGAGAAAACACATGAGCACACATGACCCTCAGGGTCTTAACATAGACTTTGGTTTGACCTAAATGCTCTAATTGACCTCTGTGAATCACAGACTTTAGAAAATTAGAGAGAAGTGCCAAGCTCTGACTGGCTCTTTTCTGAAGGAATCTTAGAAGAGTCCATTCAGAGGAAACCACTTGATGTGTGGCCCCAAATTCACTGTCACGACACAGTTTGAGCTTTGCAGAACCAGTGAAATTCAGACAGAAATCCACAATGTCACTGTGGCCTTCAGTGTTTCCCAGCGTTGTTTGGATCTTCATGTGTGATCGTTCTGAGGGTGTTTGAATCAGATCTGTCCTTTAATAAACAGCCATGTGCATTGTGCATTGTCCAGGGTCAGGTAGACCCGACATTATTTTTATGCTCTACCTCCAGATGGCCTGTGAGTGAACTGATGATTGACTTCAGCTCAATGTGGACATCAGATATCTCACAGTGTTGA
Source organism: Pseudorhombus dupliciocellatus (assembly GCA_016785235.1). NCBI lineage: Eukaryota > Metazoa > Chordata > Actinopteri > Pleuronectiformes > Paralichthyidae > Pseudorhombus > Pseudorhombus dupliciocellatus. The sequence continues at coordinate 69,561 of JAFBJW010000495.1, read as the reverse complement.
CATCTGATATCTGACGGTATGGTCATCTGACGGTGTGGACATCTGACATCTGACAGTGCGGATATCTGATGGTGGGGACATCCGAAGATGAGGACATCAGACATCTGAGTGGGGACACCTGATACTGACATATGACAGCTGATATCTGACGGTGGGGACATCCGACATGTTATGGTAGGGAAATCTGACTGAGTGGACATATAACAGTGTGGACTCTGACATCTGACATCGTACGCTGGGGACATGTGACTGTGTGGTCATCACCTGACAGTATGGACAACCAACATTTGACAGTGGGAACAACTGATTGTGGGGACATCTGACATCTGGGGTTGGAGACGTGATGGTGTGTACATGTGACAATGGGGAAATGTGACGGTGTGGACATCTGACATCTGAAGTCGGGTTAGTTTTTTTCTTATTTTAATCTGAGCACCAACACATCACACGGTCATCGCCACAGACTTATCACACATGTGATCTCAGCCACATGGTCCCCATCACTCCAGGGGGCCCACTGTCTTTGGCTTTGGCCAGCGGCCATTGTGAATCTTTCACACTCACACACACACACACACACACACACACACATACCTTTTTCTAGTTCGTAGACTGTTATTGTGTTCTTCATAAATGTTTATTTTTAAAAAACGACTTAATATTGTATCAGTGAATTTTGCCAACCTCTTCATTGTAAAGGACTCCATATCCTTCAACTTTGTTAACTATTAGTGTGGTACATTTGATTATAGCTATTAATGTAATTATTACTCAGACTTCCAAATGGTAGTTAATAATAATATGAGCCTAATAATGAATAAATGAGCTTTTTCCCTTCCTTTGAAGGGTTCTGTTTTATAAATGTAAATTATTATCAAATATGCATTTTTTTATAATATTCATATTAAATAATTTTTTACTGATAGCTAAATTAATTGATTCAATACAAGCACATTATTTAAGGTTACCTTAGGGGATATCCCTAACATTTTGGTACCCATGCAAGGCCAATGCACAACATAATGGTGCCCCATGTGATGTTGTGCACAACATAACTTTACATTACATTTCCAAAGTAATCTTCCCAACACTGCTTGTAGTTGCGCAGAATTTGTTCATCTGGAGAAGGTGTTTTGTGAAATATTTTGCAGGATCAAGGAGGTGGGCACAGGAGCTTCAGGAGGAAAAAAGGAAACAGTAGACTGTCTTGCTAGAATAATGTGTCAATTTATTCCCCACAAGCACAGCTCAGACACATACAAACAATCATTGGTGAAGCTTCAGCAGTCCTCTTACCGTGACACTGGACTGGAGAGCCGACAGTCCGGTCAGAGTGAGCTTCAAACCAGGCTGGGCGTTCGTACGAAACCCGCAGCAGACTCTACCTAAACGAGGGCCTTCCCCATTCTTTATACTTTGCTCAGACAAAGCTCACGAGCAGGCGGGGAGGGCCAGTCCCCGCCAGCAGGTGAACCTGCGATGAGTCCCATGTCCTGTCTCGAAAACATGTTTTCGAAACGGGAGGCCTTTCTCCCGAAATCAAGCGAAAACATGTTTTCGAGACGGGAGGAATAGTCCTTGAGCGATCTCACAGTGTCCTCTCTCCCCAAACATTCCTTAGCAAAAGCACGCAATTTGAGACAGGTTATACAACATTTGAGGTTTTGTCAGGACAATTAACACTTTTCCATCTCAGAAGTTAACAGGGTCTCATGTAGGACAGGCATCTCTAATCTGGGCGTTTGAGGGTTGAGGCACTGTGCCAAAGAAAATGAACTGGTTCATCTAAAGACAACTGTACTTGTACAGGTGACAAACCCTGTCCGGGAGGAAACTTCATCAACTATTGGTCAATGTGTGCCCTTTAACCTATGAGGTCACAAAGCCCATAAAAGCCCAGGTCTTCCTCCTCTCGCTCTCTCTCTCTCTGAAGCTCTCTCGTGGAAGCTCTCTCCCTCAAGGGAGAAGCTCTCTGAACTCTCTCTGGTGAGCCAACTGCTCCTCTTCCCGGCCTCCTTTCCACTCCTGGAGGAGTCAGTAGAAGCTCTTCAACTCCATGCAGGCCTGCCCAGAGTAGCCTGCTGAGACCATCCAAAGGCAGCGACGCGAGAGTCTGCCTGAGAACTCCAGCACGAGCGGTCACGACACAAGGTCTGACCCGCAAACCAACAGGAACCACCAACCAAGCAACCACTTCACTGGACTTCAACCAGCACCTCCAAAGGATCATCTTCCATTTCCATGGACGGGTAACGCAACTGAGCTAAACAAAGAACTGATTATTTTAATGCAACTGGGCTAAACAAAGAACCGATCGCTCTAGCATTACACTCGGCTAAGCTAAGAACTGTTAACAGAATATTATTTCATTTGATGTTCGAGTTTGACCTGAAGCTGTGATATCTGGTAGCGTGTTATTTGAAAGTCGATGTTAGTTCTGTTATGCTGTTTCTTCACCATGAATGCCTCTAACTCCTTTCTTTAACCTGAGCACCAACACATCACACGGTCATCTCCACACTTATCTCACATGTGATCTCAGTCACATGGTCCCCATCACTCCAGGGGGCACATTGTCTTTTCTGTGGCCAGCAGCCATTTTTAATCTTCACTCACTCACACACACACACACACATGCGCACGCACGCATACTTAGACATCTGTACATAGTATATCCCTTTCTAGTTCGTGTGTTTAGACTTTTATTATGCTCTTAATAAATGTTTATTTTTAAACACGACTCTTTATTAATATTGTATGAAAGTGAATCTTGCCAACCTCTACTTTGTAAAGAACTCCATATCCTTCAATCTTGTTAACTATTAGTGTGGTAAATTTGATTATAGTTATTAATTTAATTATTAATCAGACTTCCAAATTGGTTGGTAATTATAATATGAGACTATTGATTAATAAATAAGCTATCTTTCCCTCCCTTTGAAGGGTGGTGCCCAGATTTCTCTTTTATAAATGTAAATTATTATCACATATTAATATTTCTAATATTAATATTAAGTAATATTTTACTGATAGCTGAATTTATTGATTAAAACCAAGCACATTATTTGAGGTTACCAAACTTAAGGGCATAACCCTAACATTTTGGTACCTGTGCGAGGCCGATAGACTGTTGATGCACAACATATATATATATATATGAAAGAACGGAACACAAGTAACCAACATCATGAAAAAAATAAAATAAAATGATCTCATATACATATATGAAAATAAAACAAAATAAACATAATAATAATAACAATAACAAAAAATCAAAATGAATTAACACTTCTAAACCACAAAGAATAAAACAAAACAACACATATAATATTTCAAAGAGATATACATCGAAAATATAAAATCCAACAACTGATTTAACACATTAGACCAGTGGATCCCAAACTTTTTCTGCTGGGCCCCCTTTGGTACACAAGGATTTTTTGCGCCCCCCTCCCCTCAAAAAAGGACATACATACACATTTTGTTCGTCCATTGCAGTTTATTTCACACATTGTAATGAATATAAACATCAACCCTAACTGCAGATTTTAATAGGTGTCAAACCTCAACCTTTTTTTTTTTTTTTTTTCATAAAAGTGAACTGCCACAAACTGCAGATTCTAATAAGTGTAACAGTTTTCAAGCATCTTAACTGTGTAATTATGTTCAGTGTAACAGGTTTCTTTTATTTTTATGTTCAACATTTAATCATTTTGCATTTTTGAAAAAATTGCCTCTCTGCAAAAATGGGTTTTAAAACATAACCAACTCCCTGATGTTCTAATTTCCTGCTTTCCTTCTTCTGACCATGGTCGGGAGATGCAGGGGAGATCGTATTCTCCAGGGCCGAAGTAGCGTTGCTTCGGGAATTACTCCCTAAACTCCACCGTAGTGGGTAAGATGGTGGCACACAAATCACGGGGCGTTGTTGCCGAGGGAAGGAGTTTTATTGTCCGACTGCGCTCTCTCACTGCTCATCTCACAACATCTCACAACACTGAGAAGAAAACAAAAACCTAAAGGTTTGTTGTGCAAAAATGGCACCTCTGCTTTGAGTTTACATGGGAGCTGCGTCAAAAATGTGTCCATCTTATGCTCGCAGTGTCATTTAGCCCACTGATTCATTCATTCGTCCCGTGCCCTGCGCCCCCCTTGCAATTGCTCTGCGCCCCCCACTTTGGGAACCACTGCATTAGACAATCAAACACCTGACTCTAGGGCAGCACGTGGGGTGTGGTGGTCCAGGGCATCAGGACCTTGAGCGTTGCCCAGTCTTGGGGGTTAGCTTCACTCATGCAATGGACCATTCCTTTACCACACACAATGGACCAGACCATTCTCTCGATGGTGTCTCTCTCATTTAATCCAAGGAGAGACATACAACATTGGTGCATGCAGACGTTAGCATTATTTCAGTTTTTCTCTGAATAACTGAGAGAAAACTGCCAAGTCACATTAGATAATGTAACTTATCATTCTCGCTAATCTGTTTTGACCAGATTCTCTCTATGAACACCGCAACAAGGCAAACTGCAGCTGCAGCGTGTTCATGAAATCCACAGCCAAAAACCATGCGGCAGTGAAAGCTAGATAAATTGTGGCTGAAGAAATCGTCCAAGTCTTTTTCAGAAGGAGCATTTTTGAAGCAGTGCATGCTGAAGGTCTGTGAGCAGGTGTGTCTCGACCAGGTACAGACTTTGTAGCTGCTGTTGCAATTATTTAATGTTTGCAGGATTAATGTGTGTATGCAGACAAATTATTGCAATCAAACCATCAGTTGGATGCAAGGTTGTGTGAAGCCTATTTTTTAGCATATTTATTATATCTGGCCCTTGGAGGACAGCCATTACGTTGATGTGGCCCTCGGTGGAAATGAGTTTGACACCCCTCCTTTAAGTGATTGAAAAAAAAGAGATTTAGCTGAGGGATTATGAAGAGGACTGTAGAAGTACATTTGTGGAGATTCTCATTTATCCAGGTCATAGTATCTACACCATCTACACTCACTTGGAAAGACCAACACTGAACAGAGGAGGAGGGCTACGTCACCGTCTGTCTACTGTATACCACTCTGCCTTGAGATCTCATCCCAGCTGCTCATATACACCACAGCAGTTAACATCCTCTGGACCCTGTGATCATGAGGATCCATTCACCCTCAATCTTTTACACATTGACACAAGTTAATGAGTCATGTGACATTTTGTCACAAGATGAGAGGAGTGGTCCACACCCTAGCACATGTGTTAATGGCCCACTCATGTGACCTATTGTCACATAATGAGGGGAATGACCCATACTCACAGCGCCACCCACATCCAGAGAAATATCTCCTGGTTTTGTCCCAACCCAAACCAGAACTGAAGAAGCCCTTCGGATGAAGGACGAAACGTCTTCAATGGCAAGAAAGAAGTCCAGTTGCTTCAACTAAATGATCACCTGAGACAGTAGAAGTAGGAATGACAGTGGAAAAATATTGCACATACGACAGAGAGAAATATTGGACAATTGACCTAATTAAGCCTATTTAAACTGAGAAGTTGTATATCCTGACAGCAGAGGGGATGAAAGACCTATGGTAATGCTCCTTCCTGCACTGTGGGTGCCCGAGCCTTAACACAGTCCCTCCACTATCAGGTGCAGTGGGTTTGAATTGTTGTCCATGATAGAAGTCTGTCTAGCCAATGTCCTTTTCCTCCCCTCCCCACCTCCCTCCTGACCAGCCTGTTCAGTCTCTTTCTGTCCCGGTTAGTTAACCCTAACCCTAACCTGTTTGTGAGGAAGCCCAGAATACACAGAATTAGCTGGTCATCCAGGTGGAAGCACGAGGAGAGTTCAGTGGCCAGGATGTGGAAGTGCAGGGTGTTGAAGGCTGAGGAGAAATCAGCAAACAGTAGTCTGGCTGTGGAGCTGGGCAGCGCCAGATGTTTATGGATGCTGTCTATGATGAAGGCTTTAGCATCAGCAACTCTAATCTTTTGCAGTTCACAACTTTCACCACAAGATGAAAACAAAGGACCAGATCTGAGCTGATTTAGTCCATTGCTGCCTCCTCGTGGTGAATTTAGTTCGCTACGAGTGTCAAATGAAATGTGACACTCGTAGTAAACTTTAGCTTTAGCTTTAAATAAATTGAACAAAAAATTAGGTTATAAACGATATTATTGACTTGGTAGGAAAGAGAGGAGTCAAACACACACAGGTTGAGCACTTCCATGGTTGGAAAGAGGGAAGCCCACAGTGGGGAAGACACTTCAGAATAGGAGCTCATGGTAGCATTTGAATACTTTAAAGATGTCATGTGGAAAATATGTGGGAAATCTCTTAAGGGATTCTGGTAATTAAATGTTTTATGTCTTGTGAAGCACAATGCAAATTGTGGAGATTTTGACGATGACAGTTTGGGATAGGTCGTCAAAGGTCATGCACTGGCTCATGTATGTGCACTGAGTCACTTTGTTTCACATATTCCTTCTTTTAAGGTTCAGGTGAACTTGTCCAGTTCTTAGGGTTAGGATAATGTTTTAAACCCCCCCACCACCTGAGTGGGAGGAGGGATGCAAAGAGTTAGGGTTAGGTTAGGAAAGGACTGAGCCTGTCCTCTCTGGGTTAGCGTAAGGGTTAACAGAAATGCGATGACACCCCCTGCTTCTTCCGATGACTAAGCAGTTAGGGTTAGGGCATCAAAGGTCATGCACTGGCTCATGTATGTGTATTGAGTCTCTTTACTTTCTTTCACATATTCCCCATTTTTTATTTCAGGTGAACATGTCCAGTTTTTGATTCATTTTTTCCATAAGGTAAGTGATTTTCAATGTATTTATTTATATTGTTTTCAGGGTTAGGGTAAAAGTAAGGGTAGGGTTGAGGGTTTAGGGTTAGGGGTTAGGGTTAGGGTTAGGGTCAGGGGTTAGAATTAGGGAGGGGAAGTGACTCCCATGGGTCATGGTATCGCCTCCTCATGCACTCTCCATCTCAGGTCCTCCCCCTCATGGATGACGGGGCCCTCCCCGGAAGTGCCCCACAGAGGTCTGGCAGACAAATGTAGGTATATACAGGTAAGTACCGTATTATAATTAACTCACACACATGTACATACATACATTAATTAATTAATAACCAATACTAAAAATAGGGGTCAACTCTAGACACACCACAGTGTCTGTTAGGGTCAGGCAATATTCCTGTATCGGTTAGGGTTAGTGCAAGGGGTCAGGGTTAGGGGTCAAAGGTTAAATTAACATCAAATTCAATTGGTTGGTTAGGGGTTAGGGGTCAGGGGTCAGGGGTAGGATAACATATAAGACGTATTAATTTAGATAGGGGTCAAATCAGTTAGAGGGCAAGGAGGAGGAGAGGACGAGAGGGGATCTTGGCCGACAATACATCCTCTCATTAAGGCTGCCCGGATGTGTGGTGCCAAGCCTGTAAATCCAGTCCCATTCTGCTCTCCTCCTCGGTTCCAGTGGGGGTTGTCAGGATATAGCACACAGCTTGGACCCAAATTCACGAGGCTGAAGACAGGCTTGATGAGAGTGAGGCTTTAATGCTTCAGAAGAAGGCAAGTAGAAGGCACACCATTTTTTGTGTCGCTGTTGCTGTTGCACCCTATACATCACCCCCTGGAGGCCCTGAATGAAGTGGGTCTGTTTAAAATAGGGCCCGAGGGCCAGAGGCAGGACCCTTGCCCTCACCAAGTGATCCCTCAGATTTTCTGTTTCTCCTGAAAGCTGTGATGATCTTCCAATTATAATTAAACTGTGTTGATCTTAAAGCGGTCTCCAGATTGTTTTTAACAAACCTAGCCAGTCTGACATTAGAGGGCGAGTAGGTAACAACTAAAGGGACAGTTGTAGAGACCTCTATAGGTTTTGGCAGCCGCAAGGTCTTGTAACATTTTCTAAGGAAGGTCCTGGTATACCCCCCCTACTGGCCAAAGCTGCGAATAGCACTTTAGAGGCTTTTTTAAAGTCAGTGTCTTGAGTGCAGATCCTGTGAAATCGGAGCAGCTGTGATTTGATGAGGCCAGCGAAGGTGTGTTTGGGATGGAAACCTTTCTTGTGTAAAGGTGCACGTGTGTCTGTGTCTTTGGTGCCCAATCTGTGTTGTGTGGTGAATTTTGGTCCTTTAAATGTGGCTGTGTCTAAGAAATTAATCAAATCACTATGTGTGGTGGCTTCCAGTCTAATTGAGGGGTTGTGTCCATTTAAGATGGTCAAAAAGTCAAGGAACTCTTCCTGAGAAAATTTCCAAATGCCCCAGATGTCACCCAAACAGCTTTAATAGTGTAATGGTTTTTTGTGACATTTTTGTAGTGCTTTGTCTGAGGTTTACTCCAATCAGCCAGATTTTTGGGAATTTTAGGAAGTAAAAATAACTTTCTGGGGGCAGGCTACGTTTCTCCAATTAAATATTTCAATTGTTTTACTTTTTTTTTTTTAATTTTTGAAACATTTGAATAATTTCTGAGAAGGTCTCCACATACATGGGTCTTTCCAATTTCAAATAGTATTCCGAATTACTTAATTTTCTATGCCCCCCCAGAGGTACTGGTTTCTGTCCATTACGACTGCTAAGCTCCCCTTGTCAGCTGGCTTAATAATAATATTTGTGTTTTCCTTCAACTGATCCAGGGCCAGATTCTCGTCCAGTGTGAGTGGATTTAATTTTTGAAATAAAATAAATAAAAAAAGAAGTGTCTAAATGATGTTGTGTCTAATTGAAGGAGGTCACAAATATGGGTCGGTAATTTGGGGGTGTCCAGGTTGATGTCAAGGTAAAGGGTTTTTGGTTCAGGGTGTCGTCATTGCCAAAATAACAGTAATTTAAGTTGTCTGTGGTACGACTGGAGGTCGAATCTGGTGCGGGATTCACTGTTAATTTGGTTGCCTTTGGTGGGAATAAAAGTGAGGCCTTTATTCAATAGAGAGAGCTGGTATTTAGTGAGCTCAGTGGATTTGGCTAAAAAAAAAGAACATTCTTAAACCCCTCCTGGTCAGGGAGGGGCAGTCTAGTTAAATGAAGCCATCCAGTGTGACAGCATCTTGGCTGCCGTGTCACGTGACTAGTGGATCTGGTCTTTCTCGGTGGAGAATTTCTCCACTGGTAACTGGGGGACGGAATCGTAATTCTTATTGATGTACGAGTTAAGGGCCAGCAGATTAATTTGTCCCCGGAAAGGCAGAGCTTTGGAAAAATTAATCTGAGGGATTGAGGCGTGTGGCAATTTACCTCTAGCCACTCGGACCGCCTTCTGGAGCTGCTTCATCATTGTCTCACAAGTCTTTTGTCCCCTGTTGTTGATCGCTGCCGACATAATGACGACCTCCACCTCTGGGAGGCAGACAGCGTGCTTCAAGACATGACCAATGTGTTTGAAAGTGGCACCAGGAAAACTGTCAATCTGGAGGTCATTGTCCTGGAAAGGGGGCAATCTCCCCCTGTTGGAGTCCCCCACGATCAGAATCTTGTTCCTGATGCACAATGTGCAGTCCTTGAGTTTCTGGGTTGTGCTCACATGTCTTGTGGGTCTCCGTGCAGAAATGGAGCCTGGGGGAGTGTGTGTGGGCCCTGCCAGATCCATCAGAGAAAAATCCAAGGTTCTGGAGGGGAGTCACACATGGGTTGTGTGGGAGTGGAGGAAACCTGGGGGGCGGCGATGGGGCAGTCAGTGGAGGTCACCTGGTCCCGGGGCTGTCTGTGTCTCCGACCCCGATCTTGGGGCCAGTCTGGCCGCCCTCTGGGGTTTGGACCTGAGAGGAGGAGAGGGAGAAACAAGAGAGGGAAAAGGAGAGAGGACAAGAGGGTGAGTGAGGAGGGAAGGAACTGGACTGCAGGAAACAGCGGCAGCAGTGTAAGGATAATTGTATATAATTTTTTCCCATATTTACTCTTGTTTCCTTTATACCTTTATATTAGGTTACTAATCAACAGAAACTGTTGCAGACGGCAATGTGACCCTTGCAGTATTTCCTCTTCAAGCTGATAAAAAAACAGAGGAGCATTCTGTTCTCGGCTGATAAAGAAGAATGCTGCACCTTTAACCTGAACAGTTTATTTTGTGCAACGACCCATGTATCCTGTGACATTTGTTAAGCAACATTTTGTGTAGGGACAACCCTAAGGAAATAAAATCAGAGGGCTCAGCGGGATATGCTTCAGAGCGGTAGGAAACTGTAACTGAGCATCTCTCCGTCCGTTCTCCTCACGAGTAAAAGCTGATCTCTCTTGTATTCCTTCCTTGTGCATAGTATTCTAAATATTCTAGATTGCTTGAACCTAACAATATTTTGGTCCTTCGAGCCGGATGCCAACATACCTGAGGATTCCAGCATGTGAGGCGGAACCCAGAAAGACCTGTCAAGTTTGGTGATGTTTCGAGAGCTCCTTTTCACCCTCTTTACCACAAGATGGAGATGTAGAGTTACAGGAAGTGCCTGTTCACCATTTGTACTACTAGGGAGGCATAGAGGGAATGGGTAAAGCTTTGGGGAATTTCCATTCAGAAATTTATACTCTTTACGAGTTAGAGGTGGAGATAGTTGATACTGACGATCAGTAAACGTCAGAAAAAGGGTCTTACAAGTGTCTGGTATAAAAAGGTCAGACAAAAAAACGATCGTGGTTGTTCGGGACCCGGAGCCTTTGGAGACACAAGATGCGTGCCTGATGCAAGACCACAGCAGCAGGAACTTTGCTGAAAACAAGAACTTCGAGCGGAGAGGAGAAACAGTCGACGATCGGACCTAGAGTGATTCCTGAGGATCGCTCTGAACTGGGACTGATCAACCATATCCAACACAGCAGCGACAAGATCAGACTCCTGAATTACTCTGTTTCACTCTGCCGGCACGGACCAAAAAAGACATGATTTCTTCACCAACCTCGGGCTGACTCACCGAGTTTCCTGCGGAGTCCGGCAGAGAAGAGCGCGGTGCCGCGGCCAGGCACTGCGCCCCTCTCCCTCACGAGAAAAAGAACATTTTTTCCATTTCCCGGAGCAGAAAAGGCAAGGTTCATGATTTTCATTTTTAATGTTTTTACTTTTAACCTTGTGATCATTTTTACATTTTTACATTTTGTAGTGTTAAGATTTTTATTTTTAATTTTTTCCACTTTTTGAATTTCGTAACTTCCTGATTTTTGCTTGCGCACACAGTCAGAGTGTTAACAGTGCCTTGATGTGGATGGAAAGCCAAGAATTCTCCACTCGAAAGAGTAGAAGTGAGAATTACCACATCAGGGGAATTTCCACTGTCTCACTGTAAAAACCCCAGGTTTTAGTGATCTCCCTAGGAGTTAAAAACCTGGTCTAAAATATCATTTTTAATTTTTATCACTCTTATCAACCGGTGAGAAAGCAAACGGTGACTCGTTGTGGATGGAAAGCCAAGAATTCTCCACTCAAAAGAGTAGAAGTGAGAATTACCACATCGAGTGAATTACCACCGACTCACTGATCCACCCCAGGTTTTAGTGACCTCCCTAGGAGTTAAAAACCTGGTCCAAAACTATCAACTTTGATTTTTAATCAGATATACTTTCTACTATACGGTGAGAAAACCACCAGTGACTTGCTGTGGATGGAGAGCCAATAATTCTCCACTCAAAAGAGTGCTTTTGAGTCCAAGTGAGAATTGCCACATCAAGTAAAAATCACTGTCCCACCGTATTCCACCCCAGGTTTTAGAGGCCACCCTAGGTGTACAAACCTGGTCTAAAAACAACCCTTTTTAATTTTTAGTGTTACTAGAACATTCCAAATTAACAAAATTTTAAATCTTCCATCTTTTTATCTGTTTTGTCTTTTTGTAATTTTGTAATTTTATCTTTTATTTGTCCAAATCTTGCCTATTAGATCATAATGGAAGGGTAAAAGATTTTGATCTTTTTGATTTTTACTCTTTATGAGATTTGCATTATCAGAGCCTTGATTTTTTGGGACTGAAACTCAAAGCTACGGGACTAATTTATAAAGCTGTTGAGACTTTGATTAATTTTTGGACATTTATTCGATCTATTCAATAAGTTGTAACCTTCGCTTCGCTCAGCTGCAAATAAAATTATCAAATCTGATTTTAAAGAGAAGTTGGATAAAAGTCATTGACTTAGAATAAAAGAAGAAGAACAGAAGATCCAGGACCAAGACTTTGAGTTACATCATCAGGTTCCTGAAGGTTGCTCCAGCTTTTTGAAACTACAGCAAACGTATCCCTTGGGGCCCGCACGGGTCACTAAACATCACCTAGCTGTTTCCAAGTGCACTGATCATCGAGGAGAGCTGCCAATAACGGACGTGGCGGTCGGGGCTTCTGATACCTGGTTACTCGTCTGGAGTTCGGGCCGAGGCAGAGGGGATAGGCGTCCGGACGTTGGCAGTGAGGAGCTCGGCGAGTCTCCTCACCACCAGCTTAATCAGTTCTCGCCACCAGAGGGCAGCAGAATCAACACCATCTGATCCAGAGAACATTACCCTTTAAACGGAGAGCTGGCCCGGGTCTGTCATCTAGTCAACCGGTGGCTAAAGGCTCGGGGTAAAACCCAGGATCTAACAGACCGTGGCCACGGATCCTTTTTCCAGGACTGGACTTCTACCCACCAGCTGGTATCTGAAGGTTTACGGCATACCGACGGAGGGAAGACAACAGTGGTGAGTTTTGAGATTCCTTAGGGGGGAAAAGCGAGTGACTGGAGGTCATTGCGCGTTAAACGGGACTGACCGGTAACTGGAAGTTACTGTGATTTTAAAGGAAACTTACTGGTAAATGGAGGTTACTGTGTGTTTAAAACCCTGTGAATACTAGTCAATGGCGGGTAACTGAGGGACGACGGAGTCTGAGAAAATCAGTGTAGGGACGACGGAGTCCGTGAAAATCCGTGCGGAGTCCTGTGGACACTTAAATTCCGTAGGCCTACATTTAAAACGAAAACTAGTGATGAAGCGCTGAAACAACAACCAATAAATATCGCGACTGAAGTGTGAAAGTGAATGAGTGTGTGTCTGTGACTGGAGGATAAATATACTACAAGGTATTTTACCTCATGTAAACAGTGGGGACATAAACAATGACTTGATGTGGATGCAGAGGCAAGAATTCTCCACTCGAAAGAGTTGAAATGAGAATTACCTCATCAAGTGAATTATCACTGTCCCACTGAGACAAATCCCAGGTTTTAGAGTCACCCTTGGTGTAAGAATCTGGACCAAAACTATTTAAAATGGGAAAAGGAGGTAGTAATTCACAACCGAGAGACGTTCCATTAAATAAAGACTGGAAATACATAGAACAACAGGATCCTGATAAAATAAAATACCTCAACTTTTGGATAACTGAATACGAATTTGATGGCCAACTAAATACGCAAAAAATAACTAAACTTAGTGATTCCATAATACAGAAAATAAAAAAAGACCTAAAGAAAATGAAAAAACGTTGTTATGAGGAAACAAATTACTGGCTAAAAACTGCAACAAAAAGAAGAAGGGACTAAAAAGTGACAAGAAAAGGAAAGTATGACACAATACAGGGAACAAGTAATGTTCCACAGGAGGGAGGATGATGAGACAGGACGAGTGGTACGTAGAAAACAAGAAGAACCAAAAGGTGATTTATCCAGACATATGTGAGGAAAAAACCACCAACATATGAGGAACCAAAATCAACATCAATGCTGACCAGATCAAAAGGAAATGTAGGAAACTGGTCGACAAAAATGGGAGAAGTACTGTCTCCCAAATCATCAGCTCTAGTAATGACCGACCTGCCCCTCTATAATACAAACCTTTATCCGATGATTGAGGTGGCTAACCCGAACACGGAAGATGTTGAACATACTATTCTCGTCTATAGGGCCTGGAATATTGAGGACGTGAAAAAGGCTTTGGAGGGAGTAATTTTTCACAAAAAAATATAGTTCAATTCACAGAAGACGTAGAAAATCTGCAACAATCATACCACCTGAACGGACAAGAAGTCCAACAAGTGTGGATGACAGCTCTTGGACCAGACTGGCATTATGTAAGAGGAGACTGGAGTCCCATAGATCATGGTGCAATTTTGGCTCACGACTCTCAAACTCTGACTAACTGAGTGCGTGACTTAATTCAAAGAGCAACTGCACATTTCATACAAAGAGCAAACTAGACTGAGATAGGCAGAATAAAACAAAAAGATGATCAACCATTTGAGGAATATAGAGTGAGAATGACAACTGCATTCAAAATTCACAGTGGTCTCCAGGAAGACCAAGATGTCAATGGCGCTTTCCAACAACAATTAAAAAACGCCTTACATGCAGGATCCCGAGACGGTATCCGATGCTGGGTCAACAAACATTACATTGGCCTAGGCACGGGAAATCTTGAAGAATATGTGAACCATGAGCGTCACGCAGAAAAAGCGTTAAAAAAGAAAAAGGAAATCAGACAGACAGGCACATTCTTTTGTGAGGGAGAAGAAGAAGTATACTTCCAAGGAAGTAGAGGCCGAGGCCAAAGAGGAAAAGGAGGTATGTCCAGACCAAATCATCCAGGATGTTGGTGCTGTGGCAAAGAAGGCCACATTGCAAAAAAACTGCCCCAAAAGGATAAAAAATACAGCATGACTAGATCAACTAACGCTAACACAAGAACCTGTGAGCAAGCCAGAAATGACAGAAATAGAAGTAGAAGGAGAGAAAGAAGAAGTTCTTCTGAATCTCCAAGAAATATTGGCCCTTGACAAAATAAAACCCAAAGTAACCCTGTTGGTAAATGGGAAATTAATTACCTTTATATGTGATACAGGTGCATGCAGGACTACATGTAGAGAACTTGTACCTAATGTTAGATTGAGTGAACAAACTGTCTTAGTTTGGACAGTTTTCCGCTTGCTGACCTATGTGGCAACAACTGAGCCATTGTGGATAAGAGACCCCGAAGGACAATCTTGCCAACTGTCCATATTAATGTTTCACAACTGTCTAATAAATCTCTTGGGCAGAGATTTATTGCTATTGCTAGGCTTAGCATTAGTTCCAACGCCAGAAGGAAACATTGCCGTAAAAAGAAAAGCTGAAATACAAGTTGGAGATCTCTATGTCTTAAAAGGTTCAGGAGCACCTAATTATTATTATTCCCTTGACATCCCAAACAGACTACCTCAGCCAACTGCTTCTGCTTTGTTAGCAGAAGGATTGAAATGAATAACTGTGAAACAAGACAAACTGGGAGATGAAGATTTGCATGTCATGCTCGGTACAAATCTACTCCTGGATCAGACCTGGAGTATGAGAAAAGCCTAAACAGAGTAACACCAACCAAAATTATTCTAAATTACCTCTATTCGGACACAGAAAGTACAGCAGCCGCGGGAGTGGTCATGTGAAGTGACGTTGAAAGACTGCACAAATTATGGACTGCCGCTCACGTCTCACTTTTTAAAGAATAAACAGACAATGGAAAAAATTGAGTCAAATCATGAACAAAGGTGAGAGAGCAAATGATTGCGTGTTCACATCAAAAGGTGTAGGAACAAGTGCCTCCACAAGCTTACAAAGAAAAGCACTGTTCTGGACTGTACAAGTCCAAGCTGGAATGCACCTACACCCGCAGCCAAAATGAAATATGGTTCTGACTCAGGAAGAGGAGGATCTATTAAAAGGAGTTCCAGACAAGATCTGGTCAAAAGGACCAACTGAGTGGGACTGATAAAAGGCGCATTACCGGTACAAATTAGAACTAGAACGGAATACAGACCATATGTGAGACAATATCCATTAAAACCAGATGCATATGAAGGAATAAAACCAGTAATTGAAAGTCTAATCAAAGCAGGAGTAATTGTAGAATGCAATGATTCACCCTTTAACACACCTATATTCCCAGTCAAGAAAGCACTGCCTTCCATTGACTGGCGAATGGTGCAAGATTTACAAGCTGTAAATGAAGCAATAATTCAGAGATCTCCATGTGTACCAGACCCCTACACATTATTAAATTAATTAAGACCAGATGCCAAAGTATTCACTGTGGTGGACATCAGTAATACATTCTTCTCAATTCCAGTCCACAAAGACAGTCAATTTTGGTTTGCATTTACATTTGGAGGACAAAGATACACTTTCACCAGACTGCCACAGGGGTACTGTGAAAGTCCAACAATTTACTCTCAAGCCATGAGTGCAAGCATGGCGAAATTTCAACCTCCGGGAGGCAGCCAGATCCTACTTTATGTAGATGACGTGCTGCTGGCCTCCCCTGATGAAGCAGCCTGTTTAAAAGATACTCTTGCGCTGCTAAAAAAATAAGCCGAAGAAGGACACAAAGTCAGTAAAAATAAATGACAAATGTGCAAATGTTGGGCCTTGGTATTTGTGAACCATAGTTGGGCCTACATGCGTGTCGTAAAGCCTGACCACATGGCTTCTCCTGCTCTGGAAGACAAAGGAATGCCTCCAGAAACCCCCAACTGAGGGGGGGTTGGGACTTCACACCTAGGTGACAAACCCTGTCCGGGAAGAAACGTCATCAACCATTGGTCAATGTGTGTCCTTTGACCTATGAGGTCACAAAGCCCATACAAGCCCAGGTCTTCCTCTCTTCAGGCTCTCTCTGAAACTTCTCCCTCAAGGGAGAAGCTCTCTCAGAAGCTCAGCTCGGGACTCAGCTCTCTGAAGCTCTCCCTCAAGCTCTCTCTCTGGACTCTCTCCATTCCTGGAGAACATCTTCAACTCCATGCAGGCCTGCCCAGAGTAGCCTGCTGAAACCATCCAAAGGCAGCGACGCGAGAGCCTGCCTAAGAACTCCAGCACAACCGGTCACGACACAAGGTCTGACCCGCAACCACCAGGAACCACCAACCAAGCAACCACTTCACTGGACTCCAACCAGCACCTCTAAAGGATCATCTTCCATTTCCATGGACGGGTAACGCAACTGGGCTGAACAAAGAACTGATTTCCTGAATGCAACTGGGCTAAATAAAGAACCGATGGCTCTAGCATTACACTAGGCTGAAGCTAAGAACTGTTAATTGAATCTTCCTTTCATTTGATGTCCGAGTTTGACCTGAAGCTGTGATATTTGGTAGCGTGTTATTCGAGAAGCTGTAATATTTGGTAGCGTGTTATTCGAAAGTCGATGTTAGTTCTGTTATGCTGTTTCTTCACCGTGCATGCATCTAACTCCTTTCTTTAACCTGAGCACCAACACATCACACGTTCATCTCCACCCTTATCACACGTGATCTCAGTCACATGGTCCCCATCACTCCAGGGGGCCCATTGTCTTTTCTGTGGCCAGCAGCCATTTTGAATCACTCACTCACTCACACACACACACACACATGCGCACGCACGCATACTCACACATCTGTACATAGTACGTATATCCCTTTGTAGTTCGTGTGTTTAGACCTTTATTATGTTCGTAATAAATGTTTATTTTTATAACACGACTCTTTATTAATATTGTATGAAAGTGAATCTTGCCAACCTCTACGTTGCAAAAGAACTCCATATCCTTCAACCTTGCTAACTATTAGTGTGGTAAATTTGATCATAGTTATTAATTTAATTATTAATCAGACTTCCAAATTGGTAGTTAACAATCATATGAGACTATTGATTAATAAATAAGCTATCTTTCCCTTCCTTTGAAGGGTGGTGCCCCAATTTATCTTTTATAAATGTAAATTATTATCAGATATTAATATTTTTAATATTAATATTAAGTAATATTTTACTGATAGCTTAATTTATTGATTAAAACCAAGCACATTGTTTAAGTTACCAAACTTAAGGGCATAACCCTAACATTTTGGTACCTGTGCGAGGCCGATATACTGTTGATGCACAACACAAACGACAAGTCAAGTACTTAGGTCACAATCTTCATGCTGGAGGGAGAAGAATTGTGGAAGAAAGAAAAACAGCAATACTACAAGCCCCAAAATCACAAACTAAGAAAAAAATGATGTCATTCTTGGGACTGACACATTACTGTACAGTGGAAACTAGCACCACTATGGTGCTATTCCACCCATTAACATTAAAAGTTTCACATGCAGTGTCAGCCCTATTGCGACAAACAAACATGACATTTCTGTCACCATCAAGACATTTATCTTGTATGGCCACATTGCTGTCACAACCACATCTGACAATTGAGAGATGCCCAACCTTAAATCCAGCCACACTAATGCCACTTCCAGAAGATGGCACCAAACATGATTGTCAAGAGTCAGCAGAAAAAACAGCCAAAAGCAGAAATGATTTACAAGATCAACCTTTGCAAACAGGGGAAGTCCTGTTTGTAGATGGATCCTCAAAAAGAATGAACTGGGTAAAACTTAAACAGGTTATGCGGCAGTAACAAGCACAGAAATATTCAAGGCAGAAAAATTACCCTCAAACTACTCAGCACAAGCAGCAGAATTAGTGGCATGAACAGAAGCATGCAATTTAATGGAAGGGAAAGAAGTCACAAGATACACAGACAGTGAATACGCTTATGTGACTGTACATACATTTGCACAATACTGGAAAAACAGAGGCAGACCTACTTACAAAATTATGAGCAGCGGTACAATTGCCCAAAACAAAAGCAATATGTAAATGTGCAGCACACACATCAGGGACAGAGAGCATATCCTTAAGAAATGTGTTCACAGATAGAACAGCAAAAGCTGCAGCAGAAGGACAAACCCTAGTCTTGACTGTACAAGAAAACAAACAAATTGATCAAACCATACTAAAAGATATGCAACAACAAAGTCCAGAATCAGAAAAACAACAATGGAAAAATAATGGAGCAACAATAGAAAATGACATCTATGTATGTATAAACAAGAAACCTATTCTACCAAAAAACCTATATAAATGGGCGGCTATATTGAGCCATGGCGTAACGCATGTCTCAACAGGAGGGATGGTTGGACAGATACATCAATACTATACAACCTATGGATTTAATTCTTATTCAAAACATTTTTGTAGAGCATGTTTGACGTGTGCTAGACACAATTCACAAGAAAACTTCAGATCCATAAGAGGACGTGTTCCCACATCACAATACCCATTCCAAATAATACACATGGACTTTATAGAATAAAATCAGGTCGAAGGGAAGAAGTATTGCGTGGTCATCATAGGTGCATTTTCAAAGTGGATAGAACTATTTCCAACTAAACATCCAGATGCATTACCAGTAGCAAAAGCGCCATGCAAAGATATAATTCCAAGGTATTGAATTCCCAAGAAAATATACAGAGTCAATGGCGCTCATTTTGTAAACCAACTAATAAAGAAAATTGGAACAATGGTTCATTTCGATCTAAAGAATCATTGCGCTTATCACCCTCAAAGTGCTGGACTAGTAGACAGAATGAATGTAACAATAAAAAACAGATTGAAAAAATGCATTGAAGAAACAGGAAGACCATGGACACAATGTTTAGATTTGGTAAAATTATACAAAATTATTTATACAAAATTATAAAATTAGGT